>CM053586.1:226691942-226727628 GCA_028646515.1 Pseudochirops corinnae
AAGGGAGGGGAGAAAATCTGAAACTCAAGTGATTGTGGAACTGAATCTTGTAAATTAAAAGTAAATGAGTAAATAAATAAATAAATGAATGAATGAATAAATAAATAAATAAATAAAAGAACTCCCTTTGAAGCTTAAAGTTATCACAGTGCCTAGATGATAGTAGGCATTTAATAAATGTCTTTTAACTTCAGGTATATAAGTATACAGACTTCAGAAAACCCAGCAAAGCAAGGTAAGGGTCAAGAGTCCTACTAAATAAATATGGCATGCTTGGCATTTAAATTTTTTTTTCAGGATTTTAAGCTTCATGTTTTGTTGGAACATAAAAAGGTCATATATGAAAGCAGAGATCTCTATAATGTATAACTTGTCTTTAAAAATATATATGAAATTCAACACACTGTTAGTTCCAAGTTGTCCTGTTTGTCTGTCATCTCCTTCTGGACTTCTATCTGTTCTCTTCTGTGCATTCAGTTAAATGCTTCATTGTGGATTTTAACTTTCTTTTCTCTTCTTTTCTTTTTTTTGTTTTTTGGAGGGGGGAAGGCAGGGCAATTGGGGTTAAGTGACTTGCCCAAGGTCACATGGCTATAGTAAGTGTTAAGTGTCTGAGGCCAAATTTGAACTCAGGTCCTCCTGACTCCAGGACCGGTGCTCTATTCACTGTGCCACCTAGCCACCCCTAACTTTCTTTTCTTTCAGGCAAAAGGGTGCTGGAGGGAAGGTATGAGACAGAATCTCTAGCTCCCTCCCTCTCCCCAAGCATTTAAATTTAATAGTAAATACATCTTCATATATAAACACTATTTACTTTATATTTACTTGTTTATTTAGCTTTTAGATCTCTCTACAAAACTTTAGGCTTGAATGAACAGCATACCACTTCTAAGAGTTTGTTTGATCTCTGTTCTAGTTTAACTAAATGAGAATTAGTCAGTCACAGATAAGTCAGCACTAAGACAAATCATCGGTTAAACAGCTGCTAAAGGTGTAATAGGAAGTACTGCTATTAGTAACTTAAATGATGGCAACCTTCCCTATAAGTCAGAACATAAATAGTGATTCATTATCATAATGAAAATAGTACCTTGTCATGTCAGTCAACAAACATTTTATTAAGTTTTTATTATGCACCAAGCACTATGCTCAGTACTGAGAACAAAAGAAAGGCAAAAGCAATGTCCCTTCCCTCAAGAAGCTCACATTCTAAAGAGAAAGAATCCACAATATACAAGTCTTATATAAGGGCAAATGGCAGATAATCTCAGAGTGTAGGGAGTGGGGGAGGACGAGGAAAAGTTCTCTTACAGAAAGTGAGACAGGAGTTAAATCTTAAATGAGGCCAGGAAGCAGAGGTTGAGGAGTGAGAACATCCCAAACTTGAGAGATAGCCAGTGAAAACATGAAACAAACAAACAAAAACCTGGACGATGGAATGCTCCGCACTAAGAACAGCAAGAAAGCTAGTGCTGCTGAACTGTTAAAGTACATCAAGGGAGAGTAAACAGTGAGAAGACTGGAAAGGAAAGAAGGGGCCAAGCTGTAAAGTGTCAAACAGAGCAGTTTATATTTGAACCTGCAGGTCATAATGAGTCACTTTGGTGACATGGTCAGATCTATGCTTTAGGAAAATCACTATGGCAGCTGAATGGAGGATGGACTGAAATAGCAAAGAAACTTGAGGTAGAAAGACCAATCAGAAGTCATCATATAGCAACAGTCCAAGGGAGGTGATGAGGAACTACACCAGGTTCACAGCTGTTTGAATATAAAGATTTGCAGAGAGAGGACGTGAAGGTAAAACAATAAGACTTAGCAAAGAGAGGAAATGTGGAACGAATGTGAAAGAGAAGTCAAGGACGACACCAAAGTTTCAAGTCTAGTATTATATAAACAGAGTCTGGGGCCTCCTAAATAAAAGTCTAGTGATTTTTGTTGAAGGGTTATACAGATTTGAAACCTTAAAGTTACTGACAAGTTAAACTGAAGCCTAGAGGGGGGAGATATGAAGTGACTTGCCCAATGTCATACATGTAGTGAATGAACAGCAGAAGCAAGATTTAAGCCTAGATCATCTGTCTCCAAACACAATGCTCTGTGGTACTCAAGTTAAATGATTATATGCTATTGATCTAACATACCAAAATCTCCATTAGATAATATGTTTGCTTCCTCCCTTCAGCTGCCATCTCATTTTAATTAAATGAAATGTACATGGAACAATTAAATTATAACTTATTTATAAATAAGATTCTATTAGTTAACAAAAATTATCCAGAGAAATATAACTAAAAATTATAATTAAATCCTCAAGTACTATTGGCTAATAAATCTAGATCTGTAGGGAGTTTTTTTAAAAAGCAGGAAGATAAATGAAATATTAATATAATTCTTATCTTCACCAAATTTCACTTTCTACTGAAAAAGTACCCAAAATACCTATGACAATTTCATGCCACATATTATAAACTTACGCTTTCAACAGAATCAAATCAGAGAAAAAGTCCATAAAAAATGCCCCTTTTGAAGGGTCTTTGGTCAAAACCTCTCTTATCCATGTCTTCTGAACAAAGGCCCAAAGGAAAAATTTAGGCAAAACATGAGTCATAATAATAAGGGGCTATGACAAAGTTAAAAATACAAAGCAATCCTCTACTAATGTCCTACTATGATTATAAGGTAAAGGCCTCATTATATGGTAAAGTTCTCAAAGGTTTTGCCATCAGTGCACAGGCTCTGCCAGTTTCTACATCAAGCTGCAAATAAATGTTCAGGCCCAGACCTAACCATAAGCCATATGTCAATTATCCAAGGACCCAGATAAATTCTGAGAGGCTCAACATCAGAAGTTGGCTACCAGGTGATGAATTCTTTTGGTCACTCAAAAAGATAGCAATCAAAAGATAGCACTGGGTCCCACATATTGGGACCCAGTGAGGCCTTGATCTGCTATGTTTTAGTAGCATATATAAATGCTAATTTATATGTGATTTTTATATATCTATATGTGTATGTAAGTATTTATTTTTATGTATGTGTATGTAAGTATGTGTACGTAAGTATGTAAGTATATATCATATGAGTATATAGATATAGGTTCATCTACCTATCTAGTCTCTCCAGGCTTGTGATTTTATCAGGCTAGTCTTCAATCCAACATAGCACACTACAAATTAACTCCATGTGGGTGTGACATAAAATAAGGGGGACAGAAAACATATCAAGGAAGACTTGGGATGAGAAAAAAAAAAGTCAGCTTTTAAATCACCAAGTGGAAATTAATTTTCAAATGCAGTGATTATTTACAAAATATATTACTTAAAACACTGATTTTGAAGCCTCATGCAAGAGGTGAGAAAAACAATGTTTACCACATATACCATCTGTTTACCATCACCAGTGTTTACCATCTGAATCATTCATTTGGATAACCATGGTATACGTGGCAGCTCTGTAGATAAAAGTTTTCGACTTCATCTCTGGTTTATATTTTGCAAAGAATCTCTGTTAAGGTATTAATCTTTATTGTCTTTGTTCACGTCTATGTTTATTACAGAATCACATAACTTAGGGTTGAACCTTACAAAGCAAGTCCAACTATGCCCAAAAGGAATTTCCATGACAACACATAGGACAAATGGTTTTATCCAGGCTTTGTTTGAAGACCCTTCAATAGGAGGAAATTCATTACTATGATGCCATGATAACAGTGCCTGTTACCTCCCCAGGCAACCCATTCCACCAAGGTACTGCTCTAGTTGTTGGAAAGTTATTCCTGACATCACACCTACATTTGCCTCTTTGCAACTACTACTGGAGTCAAATGGAAGCAAGTCTAATAATCCTGACAGCCCTTTAAATGCTGAAAGATTGCTATCAACCCTCCTCATACACACACTCCAAGTCTTCTCCAGGTTAAACATCCCCAGGTCTTTCAACCAATGCTTCAATGACATGGACTCAGGAGCCATCACCATCCTGAGTGCCCTCTTCTGTATTTCCTCCAGTTAATTAATGTCCTTAATATGTGACATCCAGAATTGAACACAATATTCCAAATATAATCTGAACAGAGCAGCATATTAAGAAACTGTCACATTTATGTTTTAATGACCCAGAAAACAAAAAAAACAAATTTTAAATAAAAATCAATTCTCCTAATTTATAGCTTTCTATTTAAAAAAAAATTTCGTCAATTCATTTGAAATACTAGAAGAGCAAAACACAAATTGTTTCAAGTTCTGCTTTCCAGCACACTTATTTCTCACACATTCATACTCATCCACACCAGAGAAACTTATTCAAGTCAGTATATATAAGAATAATTTTGTTACTGCTTTAGATCAAGCGCTGATTCCTTCAAGAAAATCATTTTTTTAAAAAAGCTGCAGGTAATCTCTTACCACTACACTCAATCGCACAGAATGCAAATCTTTAAAATAATAAGGTCATAAAATAGGAAGGAGTCACAACAATATAAATTTAGATTCTACTTTTCTTCCACAGCCCTAAAACTCTACAAAAACGGCCCATCAGTACTTCCTCATGCATGTCCTTATAACTCTTATGAGCAACAGTGGAAATGCTTATACTCCACCCACACCTAAGAATATTTACTCAGTAAAACTGGTGGTACGAAGCAAGACTAAATTACTAGAACTTCAAGGAAGCGAATTTTCAGATAGTACATAGTACCCTAACCCTTTTCTAAACAAATGATTCAAAAAATTCATTAAGTTTTCTCTGAGAAAGAATTAAAAGATTAAACTCTGAACTCTGAAACTAGAATTCTGTAAACAGCTCATTTACAAGTTTTTGGGACCCCTCTTTACTAAAGAGAATTAGCCCCACCAGAATTTAAAAATAAGAGCAAAAGGCAGAAAATATGTTCAAATACCAAGTCAAATTATTATTGTAATAAAGTTATTCCTAATACCTTGCTAAATAAGAATTAAGAGAAGAAAGGTTCTAACAACCTAACTCATTCATGAAACATTACTGGGTCCTACTGATCAAAGAGAGACAGGCAATTCAGAGCCAGGGTGTCTGAATTTGAATAATATCTGACACTGAGTCTATGACTTTGAGCAAGTCACTTGGCCTTTCTAACCTTCCATTTCTTTATCTGTAATATGGAGATAATCAAGAAAACTAACTGTAAATCTTAAAGTGCTATACATAAAATGAGAACTATTATTATTGATGCTTACATGTGCTAAGAAACTTAAATGATAATTACTGACATCTATATATAGCATTTTACTTTTTCCATAATAATCAGCAAGGCATGTTATTGCACTTGAGGCTCCCTTTAAGAAAGGTACTACAGGTATCATACCACCTTCTTTACTGCCTTAGAGGTTAAGTGACTTGCCAAAGAAAATAAGGCAGCAAGGGTCAGAAGGTGAATTTGAAACCAGGTCTCCCTGATGCCAAGTTCATCAATCTTTCCACTCAACCAATTATTATAAGAAATAACAAAACAGAGTACTTTCCTCAGGAGCATAAACATTATCTCTACTGTACAAGTAAGAAAACTGAGGCTCAGATAGGCAAATGACAAGTCTG
This sequence comes from Pseudochirops corinnae, assembly GCA_028646515.1. Classification (NCBI taxonomy): domain Eukaryota; kingdom Metazoa; phylum Chordata; class Mammalia; order Diprotodontia; family Pseudocheiridae; genus Pseudochirops; species Pseudochirops corinnae. The sequence continues at coordinate 226,697,514 of CM053586.1, forward strand.
TGTGGTGAGGTCAGAAGCCAGGCCCTGGATTTGTGACTTCCAGTAAATGTACTGAAGATATTGTATATTTTCAGTTGGAATAAAAGTGCCATCCTGAAGTTGACCTGAGGCATTCTTAGTGGCACAGTATCCCCTTAGCCTGAATCCTACAAGTACTGATGCAGCATCCCCTTGGAAACATACAGAATTTACCCCTCCAAAATGGCCAAGTAAACAACCTGGTTTCAGGATCCAATCCAGTAAGTGCCCACTATATGCTCACCCCCGAGGTAGGTGGTCTAGATACAAAGACAACACAGAGAAATGATGAATCAAGACATTCATATTTTGGAATAGTGGGGGAAAGCAGGGTTGAGGAGATACAACATATAAAAAGAGGCACATGCATGATTATTATTTAAAATCAAGAACATTAACAACTGGCAAGGATTTCCTACAGGTTGTGGCCCATGAACTGAATGCTGAAGGAAACCAGAGATTTTATGAAGTGACAGCAAGAGGGTTCACTCTTGGCAGAGAGGGCAGCCTGTGAAAAGGCACAGAAGTGAAAGATGGCATGATAAATTCTGGGGAAGAAAGCAAACAAACCCGTGTGGAATCAGAGTATGTGAAGGAGTATAACATGAAATTTATACGTAAAGGTAAACTGAAGTCAGATTGTGATGAATTTTAAATACCAAACTGAGAGGGGTCTGCATTTTATCCTAGAGTCAATAAAGTGTCACAAAAGTTTCTTGGGAAGAGATGATATATAGTGTGAAGAATGGATTGAAAACAGGAAAGAATGAGATCCTGGAGTCCTAAGTAGAAGGCTATATAGTATTAGTACAGAAGAGAAGTGATAAAGGCCCTGGATTAGATTCATTGTGGAGACAGAATCAACAAAATTTTGTTTAGGGACTGGAAATTAGTTGAGTTGATATTTTATCTAGGTGCACTGCTCTGAGACCATTCAGAACCATATGCTCAAAGTTTTTCATAGGAAGAGCATTATGCGTTTGTGTTTTAAATTATAAAATGTAAGGCTGATTACTAATTGTTGACAGACTCTTTTACTGAACACTGTAGTAAAATAAAAGTTTTCAGTAAGAAATGAGCCTACATAAAATTTTGTTTTGAATCTCTCTACCTATTTCCTAGACTAGGATTTGACAGCCTGAGGAGAACAAAACTGTTTTTTCATAACAAAGTATATATGTTTCTAGAAGAAAGTGGGACACAGTTGAGCTCACTTAGGGAAGCAGGTAGACTCCCCTCTGTCCCTCTTCTTTCTCTTTCTGTGGTTGCCAGTGGAACACTAGCTGAGTTCAAATTCACCCTCTGACACTTACTAGCTTTCTGACCCTGGACAAGTCACTTAACCTCTTTCATTGCCTTAATCCACTGAAGAAGGAAATGACAAACCACTCCAATATCTCTGCCAAGAAAATTCCATGGACAGTATGGTTCACAAGGTCACAAAGAGTTGGATATGAATAAACAACAATAAACAGCAAACACTGTGAGAAACCTGAGGCTAAAGGGAGCATTTGCACAGGATGTCTGGCCTCAACAAGGCTTCTATAAACAGAGAGCCTCCAGAAAGTTGCTACCTTCCTTTCAGGGACAGGCTAGGGACCTAGATGCAGCGTGGACTCTGACATCTTCCCTACTGACTTCACCTCATCCCCAAGATCTGTCAGCCCCATCAATTATCAACCCTCTGCACCTCCCCCCTCCCCCAACCACAAGACCTGGCACATCAGTTTGAAAAGGATGCTAATCCCTTGACAATGACAACTAAGTCTTTTGACATTTGCAGCATTCTTTTCTTGTTTGATTTCATCATACCTGCCTTTGTCCCCCTCTCCCCTCCTTCATGTGCTCATATGATGGGTGATATTCTTATTTTAAAAATTAAAGTGAACTAAAATTAATCTGGTTTTGATATACTCATGACACTCCTTGAAATGAATATTAAAAAAACATAAATGCTCTAGATAAGTACAAGTTTAACCTAATTTGACCTGGTGAAAATTATAGGGGAATAAGGACGCATTCATTATACATCTGAAGGTACAAAATGGGTCATAAAACAAATTTCATCTTAAAGAATCTTATAAATTATTTTCAAAAATTCAAAAGTTAGTCAAATTCAATTATTCACTGTTGAAGATTCATAGAACTGAGTACAAAGCACAGAAGAGCAGTCGAGATCTATAGTGTTTTAAGGTTTACAAAGTGTCCACATTCTCATAATACCCTACAAAGTAGGCAATATAAGTATTATCATTCCCATTTTACAGATGAGAAAGGTGAGGCTCAGAAAGGTTCAGACTTGCACATGGTCAACACAGCTGTTAAATGTTCAATGGAAGATTCAAAGCCTTTCCCTACGGTGAATCCACGTTGGGACAAAGAGTCAGAGGCCACTGCCACTACAGCTCGACCCTTTGACAAGCCAGTCAGTCCCTCTGGGTCTCAGTTCTCTCCTCTGTAAAACGAAAGGGTTGGCTTAAATGACCTCTAAGGTCATTTAGGAGCCCCCAGTATAGGGGTCTTCCTCCTTCAAGTCCGATAAAATCCCAAAGGCAAGAAGACTTTCTCAGTCCTTGCAATCTTAATGTCTTCCTCCGGAGACTAACCGGAATTTATTCTGTATCTATCTTGTTTGAACATATTTGTTTGCATGTTGTTTACTCTATTAGACTGTGAGATGGGGGGGAGGGTCTGTTGTTTTTGTTTTTCTCTGTATCCCCAGCGCCTAGCACACAGCAGGAACTTAATAAATGCTCCTTGTTGTTGACATCACTTCAGCTTTCCTCCTAAGTTACACAAAGGTTCTGGTAGCCAGATCCACATGAAAAACTGAAGTCTGCAAAAGGAAACGGGGCAGAAAACAGGAGGGTCCCTCTCTTCCTTCCTGCCCCCCCGCCCCTACTTGCTCTTCTCTCCCCTCCCCTCCCCTTCCTCCAGCAGCTCCGAATCCACAACAGGTGAAGGAGGGAACTGTCCAAGGTTATCTACCTGACTCGGGAGGTTAGGAGAGGCCTAATAAAACAGCACCGGGGGCTCTAGAGGACGGAACCCACAACTCCTCCTAGGAGTCAAAAAAAAAAAAAAAAAGACTTCACTAGAAGGCATTTATTATGCTGACCGAGTGCCAGACGCTGCACGAAAAAACAAAACCAGCTCCCTTCTCACTCCTCGGGGTGGAAACTTGAACCACGAGCAAGGCCCGAGATGAGCAGGGGGGAACTCAGACAGAAAGCGGGAGGCTGCCCTGGGAAGGCGCTGCGGGGCGGGCCAAGCCAGAGCTCGCTGGGGGCGAGGAGGGCGGGCGTCTTCGGCCTGGCTGCGGCTGGCGGGCGGCCGGGCGCTCCCCTCCTCCCCGCAGCCCTCGCCTTGCCTCGCCCCGTGTGTCGGTCCCTCCCTCCCTCGCTCGCTCACCTCCTCGGCGTGCTTGCGCAGCGCCTTCTCGCGCTCGTACTGGGTGATAAGCTGCTCGTTGTCGTCCCGCAGCAGCTCGAGCTCCACCTGGTGCTCCTGGTCCTGCGCGAACACCGAGTCCAGGTTCTCGAGCACGGCCACCACCAGCGGCATCAGCTCCTTCACCACCTCCTCGTCGTAGCGCCCGATAAGACGCTCGAACTCACGGTAGATGGAGCCCGCCAGGCCGGACACCCGCTCCGACATCACGGCCCCGGAGCCGCCTGGCTCCTCTTGGTACACCACGCCGTCTTCCAGCTCCATGGTGCCGGCGCGGCCCAGCCCGGCTCCGGGGAGACCGCACGGCCCGGCAGGGGAGGGGAGAGGGGGAGGAAGAGAGGGAGGGAAGCCCGCTTGTCCCAACTGCCACCCACCGCCACCGCCGCAGCGCCGCCAACTGCCCAAGCTGTCCAGCCAGCGGCGCAGCGCCCGCGTCACCGGCGGAGGGTGGGGCTCCGGGCCTTCGCGTCACCAGGGGGAGGCGGGGCTCCGGCCGGCTGCAGCGGCCGTGTGAGGTGGGGCTTTCCCGGGAGGCGAAAGGGGGCGGAGCGGAGATGGCCTTATGTCATCGGTAAAGCGAAGGAAGGAGGAGGTGCTGGAGGAAGGAGGAACGCCCCGACTCGGGCTCGGGGGCACATGGGGTGGAAGGTGTCCAAGACTTGGACGGTGCAAAGGTCTGCAAAAGAGGAATCATACGAAAGCGCTTGTGGGCGGGACTTGATTGTAGGGGCATGGCTTTACGCAGAGGGCGTGCTTATCGAGGAAGGTCGAATAGAAGGAGGGGGAAATTCCATTTGGAAACTGGGGCGGGTATTCCTAGAGTGGGCGGGCTCTCTTGTGGGCTGTGGGCGGGGTCAGTAATGGGAGGGATGGTCTTAGGGGAGTGGTTTGGGAACCCTCCAGTAGAGGAGAGCGAGATTTGAGGGGGAAGGCTGAATCTGTCTTCGGGGTGGGCGGGGAGGGTAACACCCTGTCTGGCCTCCTTCGGAAATTCTGACCCGATGAGTGTGTGTGTGTGTATCTTCTCTTCTCCGGGAGGGCCGTGCTATTTCCTTTCTAATGCCGCCCTCCTTTTCCACCCTTTCCTGTAAAGCTCTGGAGGAAAGGGCGGCTGGGGCTCCTTAGGGGGAAGAGGCCTGCTGGAGTAGGAAAGTGGAGTGGGGGGTAATGAGTAAGAAAAAGAAAAGAGAACCACGGAGAGGAACTGGGATGAAGCCCCTAGCGGGGAGTCTTCTGGGCTCTGTGTGCGAAGTGTCAGGTCACGGGGGCCGAGGATGATGCAACCCGAACCGCTGAATTGAAAGAGTCCGTAAAGGTCACCTAGTCCACACAAAAGCCTGGGAGTGGCTTAGACGTGGAGCCCTTCCAGGCTTTCTTCGTGTTCCTAGATACATCAACTAGAGGGTTTTCCAAAATTAGCCCCTTTCTAGTTCCTAGTTCCCTCCTTATTTTCACTGACTGTCTCCGACGCCTGTGATTCTCTTCCTCCCAGTCACCTCTTCCCAGGCTTCGCTGGTTTCCGTCAAGACCCAGTTAATATCTACTTTCTTCAAGGAGCTTTTCCCAAGTCCCCTAAATTTCGTGCCTTCCCCCAGTGATTATCTCCAACTTATCCTGTATATATCTTTATATATTTGTAAAGAGCTCACACCAAGCCTGATTCAGCAGGTGCTTGTTCCCTTTATTTTCTTTTCAACTTTACGTGGTTGTTTGTCTGTTTGTTTTCCCTATTCTGTGGTGAACCCCTTAGGGGCAGTAACCATGTTAGCTTTTCTTTGTATCCCCCAGACCTTAGAACAATGCTTGGCGTTTAGAAGGACCTTAATAAATGCTTCTGTACTTAAGTCGATTTGACACATCATCCCTTTTCCCATTATCCTAATTTTTTCTCTCAGTACCTTGCAGAAGGAGAAAGGACTCTCCTCCAGTCACCTAATATATTATAGGATGGTGACCTAGGTATTCCCATCCTCTCCTCTCCAGTCCTGATCCAGTCCCCTCAATTTGTCAACCATCAATTAAATTCTTACTGTGTGCAAGACTGAGAGGCAATATGCCATAATAGATAAAAAGTTGGTCTCCAATCCTGACTATCAGGGTGCAAGTCTTACCTCTGACAAGTGCTAGCTGTGGGATCCGAGCAAAATCATGGAACCTCTGAGTGCGGAGGACAACTCTCTAAAGACAGTTGCTGAGAAATTGTTAGCATGCCCTGGTAAAGAGAGTTACTTCATTAAGAGTTCCTCCTACTTATAAAATTACAGATTCAGTTTTTTAAAAATGTCCTAGGCAATAGTTTCTTTTCTCAATTCAAGAAGTTTACATTCTACTGGGGATAAGAGGTAGGAGATATGATGTGTACATAGATTAGTATAATATAAACTTAGAGGGTGTAACCTGGGATAAACCCAGGCAAATCGGGTAGGTGAAAAGTTGAGGCCTTTGTTTGGGACTTTGAATGACTGTGGGAGGTATCTATTTGGCCCTAGGGGAATTTGGTGACAATACTCCTAGAGACTGCTGAACTCTGCTTCTTAAGGGGAAAAGTAAGAAATTTGGATCCCAGAGTCCTGTGTCAAGACTCCTATAGTGAAGAGGAAGAAGTTTTGAATATTAGGGAGTGTTTGGACCCAACTTCTTAGGGAGAAGAGGCAGAACCTCATGACCTCCATTACTAATGACCTCCATGTCTTGTAGTTCTCAAGGATGAAAGTATATTGCTCATTGGATCTATCACTCTCTGTCTCTGTATATCTCTGTTTCTTCGCCATGGGGGATGGGGGCAGATTATTTCTTCCTGTCTACCCCTTTCTACCTAGAGCTTGGCATCATGGACCCACTTTCTGGGAGCCTGGCAAGGCAGGGAGAAGGAAATAGAGAACCTGTGCCCATGTAAGAGGGTAGTTCCTGGGCTTTTAGTTCCTAACCACCTTCTGCTTTCTGTTTCCTTTTCTGAGTCCAGGAAAATGATCAGAAACCTGATAGTGGACTTCCCAGTTTAAGATATGGAAGCAACTAGAATACTGAACAATTTCCTGCTGAAGAATATAATATGGTAGAGGTAAATATATGCATGACCATCCAGCCCCAAGTCTGGGTGGGCATTTTCAAGCTAGGGAGTTCAGAGAATTCTCTCAAGAGAGAAAAGGGGATTTCTTGATGCATCATACTTCTTAAAGGAAAAAAAAAAGTTTAAAAAAAAGGATAATCCACATAGTACCTGCATAGCATCTTACTTGGAGAACCAAGCCAGTGATTTATTCAGGCAGTGAAGGCAGGTCCTGCAGGGTTTTGCTAGTTAAGCAACCCCACCAAGTGTGTTTACCTGAGGATAGGGTGAGGAGAGTCTAAAACCACAGGATTGTGCCACGAGTGTGGGATTGTGTATGACTCAGGGATAGAGGGATTTTTTTCCTCTCCTTCAGACTTCTCCAAGAGAAACTGATATACAATGAAGGGAGATGGCTGGGTGAAAGTTAGCAGAAGAGGCCAAAATGAAGGGTAATGTCTAGAACCTTATAGCTAAGGACTTGGAAGGAAGAGCTAGAGGGTTGTGAGGCTTGACGTTCAGCCAACTGATCAACATTCCTAACAATCGTGACACGCATTAAAAAAAGTCAACAAATATTTACTAAGTTTGTAATGTTATGTACAAGACACTATGCTAAGTGCTGGCTGGGACAATGAAGATGAAATAAGCCACAGTCCCTGTTCCCAAAATACTTTCAACCTAACAGGAGTCATAAGACATATACCTACAAGTTAGGACCACCTTCCCCCATGAAGCTCTCTGCCCAACTGAAAGTGATTTCTACTCAAATTTTGAATAGTCTTTTTACCTATTCTTCTGTACTTAGCCATATCATCCTTACATGTTCTGTCTTGTGCCTCCTGTTAAATTATGTGCTCTTTGAGAACCAAGACGGGCTCATATCACCTTTGCTGCCTCCAGCACCTAACACAAAGTCTTGTACATAATAGATATTTAGTAAATGTTTGTAGGATGGAGTTGTTTGTGTGTATGTATGTTGTGTATGAATGTTAGGAGTGCTGAGTAGCTGGCCTGGCGTCAAGTCCCAGGTGCCCTCTCTCTGCTTTCCCAGTCCCTGGCAAAAAAAGAATCCAAAGACATCACCCTCCCTAGCTTTGCCTCTTCTAGTAGCCTCCACCCAGCCATCTCCCCTTTCTGTGCTTCAGTTTCCCTAGAAGTAGCCAAAAAGGGAGAAAAGTCTCTTGTACTGTATGCCATAGAGGCAAATTATGGTTGAGGAGTAGGGGAAAGAGGTAAAGGTTTGTGGTTGAATCATTTGGTAACCTCGTAATTAAAAAAGGGAGGTAGTGATCTACTGGACAAATACTGAGTTAAGTGCCATTGAAGAGAGATAGGTCACTTCCTGGTCATAAAGACAAGCCTCTTGTAACCTGAATGAGTAGCAGAAGCTACTGGAAAGTGTAGTTTTTTCCAGCTGAAGGGGAAGACTGAAGGATACTGAAAAAAAGAGCTAAACTCTCAAGCCCAAAGAGTCAGGCCTTGGCCTTTGTCTCTTTTAATTCCCCTCCCTGTTTCCTTCCCCCACCCCCCTCCCAGAACAAAGATATCCATAATTCTGTGGGTGGGGCTTCCTGACTAGGTCAGGTAAGGGAAGATTACTAGTTCCTATCCTCTGGCTCTTCCCGAATTGATTAGCCACTTCCTACAGTGACTGTTCAGAATCTTCCCTTCTCAAGCCACCTTCCCTCCCCCATTGCCCCTTCCTCTCATCAGAGGACCTCACCCAGTACTTTAAAGAAAAAGCCCCACACTTCTAGCTCCACATCATTCCTTTCTCTCCCCTTCCTCTGCTCTAGTGTTGAGGATCAAGGGACCCTTTTCCTTGCCAACATATCAACTCTTCTCCTTGTACCTTTAACCCCACCTTCTCATCTCTTCAAAAGAGCTTGTCCAGTAGAACCTTCCTTTCTTATTCCTAATCTTCTTTCATTTTTTTTTTGAGGAGGCAGTACCGGGAGGGACAGTTAGGGTTAGGTGACTTGTCCAGGGTCATGTGGCAAGTAAGTGATTTGAACTCTGGTCCTCCTGACTCCAAGGCCAGTGTTCTATCCACTGTACCACCCAGCTGCCCACTCCCACCTCCCACCTCCCACTAATTTTCAATTCCTTATCCACCAGTTCCTTTTCTACTTCCTCTTGCCACTAGGATGAAATATAAACTCCCATATTTGGTATTTAAAGTCTTCTACGGTATTTCTATCTAGACTTATTACATGTTATTTGTCTTAGGCACTCATATGTTCTGGCCAGACTGGCACATTTGGTAATTATAGTTGACATTTATCAAGCACTTTGGGATTTGCAAAACCCTTTACCTATATCATCTCATCTGATCCTAGCAACAATCCCGGGAAGTGGATGCTCTTATTTTACCCATTTTACAGATGAGGAAACTGAGACTGAGAGAGGTTAAGTGACTTGCCCAGGGTCACAGCTAGTAAATGTCTAAAGTAGGATACAAACTCAGGTCTTCCCAACTCCATGGCCAGAACTCTATGCCAGTGATGTTCCCTGTTTGTTGTTTCTGTCTCCCATCTTGGTGCCTGGAACATGCTTCATCCTCACGTTTACCTTTTAAAATCTCTAGAACTTTGCAACAATATAACAGGGATAATAAAAAAAAACTTTGCACATAAAACAATAGCTTAGGGTGGAGGCTTGGGCACAAGCACCCCATCCTTCCCCCTTGAACAAATGGGGCTCAAAAGCTTGGGGTAAGGGGCAAAGGTCTCTTCTCCAAAGCTACTTCAAGCTGAAATTGGACATAGAGCTGTCCCTGCCCTCAAGATATCCCATTGAGAAGTCAGTTCTTTAGCTGTCATCCAGAGCTGGGTGAACACCAGGTCCAGGAGGTCCCATTCAAAAGATCAGTTCTTTAGCTGTCATCCGGAACTTGGTTGACGCCAGGTCCAGAGGCAGCACATCACAATCATGGACAGGGAATAACATCTGGCTTAAGCATTCAGGTATCTGCAGGTAGAGGGTACCAAACCTGCAGAAAACAAATCTTGCAAACAAGTTTAACAGACAAAAAGTCAAAAAGAGACAAACATAGGATCAGCCATGCTTGTGGAGTTCATGGACTCACTATCATAACATCATTCACAGGAGAATATTTGACTCTGTCTTCCTTGCTCTATTCCAATGACTTGATATACTGCCACAAGTTCAGCACGTTGACCACTTCCACTTGTCCCAGCATTTTCTTCAATCTGAGTCCCCCTGAAGGTGTGACAAACTTGGATACAATGATTCAGGAGCATCTGTAGGAGCAGTTCTCACTTCTCTATTCCGTCTAACATCAAGCCCATTTTCTTGATAGATTTTGTGTAGTACATTAGTTGGAATACCATCAGTTTTTCTAAAAATCAACCCCTGCCCTCAATAGAGCAATAAATAGTTCTTTTGAGTACCAGGATAACTCCTCCCACCACAGGCTCCATTCAGCCTATTAGAGGGCAGAGCTTATCTTCACTGCAGGGAAGCTTCCTGTGGGCTCTGCTTAGCTTCAGCAAATTCCCTCCATCACAGGCTCTATTGATTGCATTCACCCTATTAAGGGGCAGAGTTTACTTTCAAAGCAGGGAAAGTTTTCAAATTCCCCCCCTCGGTCTTTTAAGGGGCAGGAAAGATCTTCAAACTCCCCATTCCCATTACAGATGATGAGATCACCAATGGAATAACATAGAGCCAGAAGAGAATAGGACCTGACTCAGTTCCTATCTAGGGTAGTCCCACCAAATTCCAACTCCATAGCTCCTTTGGGTTTCATCCCAATACTCTGGCTTCTCAGGGCTTACCTGCTGGGTTGGCAGCTATATGCATTCTGGAATTTTGTCCCCAAGGTCACCATGTCTGGTGCTCCGGAGTCTGGAAACTTCACCACCTGCATATAGAATTGATAAAGGCAAAACAGACCAAAATCCCAAACCTGCCTCTTGAGGTCACAAGGCCTATATGAGTACCAAGCTTTGCTTATAGTTGACACGCTGTGTGTGAGTTAACAGGAACTTCACCCTTTGGGACAATGCCAGAAAGTGAGTCTGTCCCAATCTGGTAGTTATAAAGGCACAACCTGTTCCAGTCACACATCCAATGGAAATAAGTTTTTCCTACCCATAGTAGGGGAACTCAGAATGTCTTTTCTCAGAAGCAGATCCCTGGTATCTGCCATGTGAGTGCTTCTTCCATCTTGGGTGATCTGGGTATACATCAAAGTCAAATGACTATAATCAGATAAAGGCAGAAATCACTCATAGCAGCAAACATTTAGAAATGGGAGGCATCTTAGAAGCCATTGTATCTAGCCTCAACATTTTGTTGCAGATGAGAATTTCTCATCTTGTTTGTCCATGGAACTAGAACCTTAGAAATCATTTTAGTGGATTTTCTTTCTCCAGATGACAATCTTGTTTCTTTCTGTAGGAGAAGGAGTTTTCCTGGGGAGATACCTAGAGCACAGTACAATGCTGAGCCACTCTGTGGCCATAGCTAAGTATGGAAGCCCTTCTAGGGGCTAACTGTGGCCTGAAGTCTTTCAAAGAAGTGTGGGAGTGAGTCTTCCTCACTCTTACTATTGCAGGTGTTGTTGAGGTGCCAAGGGGAAGGGACTAAGTTTATAAGGGAGCAAATAGAGTTCGAGATGGGAAGACAGCTTCCAGGCAGCCACGGCTACCTGAGCTCTGGCAAGGCTGAAAAGGTCTGATGAGAGAAAGTCTCTATATGTTATAGAGTTTGAGATTCTAGTATGTTGAACTATTTCCATAGGATCCAGGAGCCACTGGACAAATTTATAGTTCCAGTCTCATTACCCTTCCTATTCCCATTGTAGAATGAATACAGACCCATACATCCAAAATCTAGAGTATGTCTAGAGTAACCGTATCTTCTAAAGCAAAAATCAAGATGCTTGATATGACAAAAGACTCAGGCTTTAGGACTAGTGAGTGACCTCAGAAATTATTATCTAGGGGCGGCTAGGTGGCATAGTGAATAGAGCACCAGCCCTGGAGTCAGGAGGACCTGAGTTCAAATCTGGCCTCAGACACTTAACACTTACTAGCCATGTGACCTTGGGCAAGTCACTTAACCCCAACTGCCCTGCCTTCCCCCCTCCAAAAAAAAAAAAAGGAATTATAATCTAGTCCAGCTCCCATCAGAGTTAAGGAAATAAGGAAACTGGGCCCTCAAGACTTGCCTGAAGGTCACAAATAGCAAAAATCATATACCAGTTTGGATCCCCTGACTCCAAATCCAGAGCAATCAATGCAAATCAACAAACACTAACTTCTTGCTGGGTGTGCAGTGTGTTAAATGCTTGGAGGAATATGAAGTTTTGATTAGATAGAGTCCCACCCTTGACAGAATTTGGCCATGTGACACACTTGAAATCCAATCCAATAAGCATTAGTTAAGGAGACATCTAAAACACTGCTAGTCAATGAGGGTATTGAAAGACAAAAAAAATGATTCTTATCCTTGAGTTTACATTCTACCCAGGGTATAGCATATAACCAAAATAAGTACAAGGGAAAGGTAGAAAACAAAGTGTTGGGGGGTGGGGGGGGGAGTGGGCACAGACTCACTGAGAGGATTTTCTTGCAATCTAGACTGTTCCAGAAAATGAAATATCCCACATGACATTAGGCAAGTCACTTGACCTCTCTAGGCATCTGTTTCTCCTCTGTCAAATGATCTTTGGCTGAATCAGAGGTGTCAAATAGAAAGGGGCCACTAAACCATATATAAGGATCCCTACTGGCAGCATATTGACCTAGATGAATTATCTGTGTTCGACTGTATTTTTATTTAATTTTGTTAAATATCCTAATTAGATTTTAATCTGGTTGAGGTGCCTCTGACTCCATGACCTCCGAGGTCCCTCCTTGTTCTAAATCTGCGATCCTCGAAGCAGCTGGTGGTGATATCGAGCCAGACAGGCTGAACTGTCAGTCATTCACTGAGCCACTGGAGTGACTAATTATGCCTGTAAAACTTGTTTCCCTCTCACTTCCTCTTGGACTGTGGCTTTCTTTTAGCTCCCTCAGGGGGACAGTTCCTCTTTTGAAGACCCCCTCCAACCCCCGCCACTTTCCTACCAACCTCCCTTTTCCCCAGTGCCAAGAATGGTAACCAGAGGTTTGAAAGTGAAATTAAGCCAGCCCAAGGGTTAACCCACTTCAATTTGGGCCTCCTTATCAACTCCTATCTCGGAGGTCTCTGATCTTCATTATTATGAATATTATTCTCTTTCTTCCTTTAATACAATTAATTAAATATGCAGCTTGAACCTCTAGTCTGTTTACTCAAGCAAGTTCTAAATTGCTTTCATAAAACCTCAAAACCTGTTCTCCTTCTAGATACATTTTCCCTCTACTTCTAGTCTCGCCACTAGCATTCAAATAAGCAGAAGTGGGACAGATTTCAGTGACTATCCGATTTTAATATTTTCTCCAAATACAAAAATGCTTAAAACGACCTAGTTTACAGAAATAGCCCCTCTAAAAGTCATGGCTGCTATCAGTAAGGAAGGGGAACTGGTGGTATGAAGAGCACTTTGCCTCTATCCAGTTCTCTGGGTAAAGTATCGGAAGGATTTAAAATAGCCAGTGATGAAGTAATATATCTCAGTCCCGCAATAAAGGTCAGGGAGTAAGTCTCCAAGACAGTCTCCCCCAAAGCCCCTGTTTCTGCATCTCAGAGGACCAGTAGACATTACTGGAATTCTATCCCCTGCTCCATATGGCTTGCCCCTGTTGTTGGAGCGCTGTTATGCCAGAATGTTCCACAGATAGACTCTGGTTCAGATGCTACTCTGGCTCCAACCTTCACTTTTGTTCACTTTCTACCATTCTTTACTCTTCTCTATCTCTGTGGCTTTTCCTCTCTAGTCGCTTTTTAGGATCATTGCCTGGGGCCATATGGATAGTTTGCCCTCAGGTAAAGCCTGAAATCCTCTTTGTCTATAAAAACCTGAAGTTGACTATCAAAACCTCAGGTAACCTCACCCCTGTCTGCCCTGGCTCCACAGCCAAGCCCTTTTGGTAGAATTCCAAAAGGTGGGCTACAATGCTATGCTTCTATGTACTTATTTTGGGATGACTACTGGTCTCCATGCTCTCTGTGGGAGACAAAACTCCAATACTTCCAAGTCTGTGATTTCATTGATGGGGGGTAGCTCCTCCACTGGTGAAATTGACTATACCACCCCACCCCCACCCTCCACCCAAACACACAGTTTAGTAGATAAATTATTTTCATGATTTGTTTGAGCCAGAAAAATTCTTTACCTGATGTCCGACTTTCTGGTGATCAGTGTGAGATAAGTGAAATGCTTATTTCTTTTTGTTTCATAAAACTGAAGCTCCTTGAGGATGGGACCCTTTTCAGTTTTTGTATCTTCAACACCAAGAAGAGTCCCATGCGCATAGTAGGTGCATTAATTAATTCTTATTGAATTGAATTGAATTGGAATCTTTCCTCATAGGGTTATCATGATCTCTGACTGAGTTGGACGTGTCATCAAGAATAGTGTAGTTTCTGCTCTTATATCAGCAACGCCCTAACCCACTTGAGACTCTGAGTTGGGATTTTTATCAGCAGCCAACTGCTTTGCAGCAAAACCACAGATTAATCAGAATACAAGATAGTTTAACTTTTCAGAGGGATCTTTAAAAGTGCCTCCTTTGGGAACACAGGCTACTCATCCATTCTAGATAAGGCTCCCATTTCTGCATGCTCATTAGTAAATCATGGTTGTTAACATTTTATATAGCTTTTACTCTGTGCCAGGCACTGTGCTAAGCACTTTACAAACATTATTTCAGTTGTTCCTTGTAACAACCCTGAAAGGTAGGTGCTATTACTCTCTTTTACAGAGGAAGAAATTGAGGCAGATAGAGGTTAAGTGACTAGCCCAGGGTCATATAGCTAGTGTTCGAAGCTGCATTTGAACTCAGATCTTCCTGCCCCAGCTGGGTGCTCTACCTACTGTACTACCTAACTACCAGTATTTGGGCTGTTAAGGGAGAACTAGCATTTCCAGCGTGAGGGTTTGCTGCCATTCACCTTTGCTGTCCACCTTTCACCCAGCTCTCTCCTGTGGCTCCAAGAAGCTACAGCATATGTAGTAGCCACATTCCAGTAAAACTATCTTGGCAGATGGACTAAATCAGACTGAAGATAACTGACAGGCCTCAAACACGTCGGTGAGTCAGGGGGATGTCTATCCCAAGCCTGTGAAGACTTCCCCTGACGGAATGGGCAGATGAGAACAGTTTGTTTGAATGGCCATGGAGGCGGCTGAAGCTGATGCCGGGGAGTGCTTAGAGTTCGGCCAGACACGGCAGTCACCCTGACTTTTGTCTTGCCATTAGACTTCAGTGACTCTAAAAGAGAAAATGAGGCTGATGACTTTGTGAAACTCTGGCTCACTTACATCCAATTCATAAGCAAGGCAAGATATCGCCTGTGATGTCCTTGGTACTCTTTGAAAATGAAGGACAAACAACAATCATAGTTATAGAGGGACAGAGGTGATTGACTGTCCATTGCTGTCCTCTCATACCCTGCCCCCTAGCCTGCTCATCTCCAGTGTGCTGCAAACAGCAAAACCATTCCAATCCCCATTTGAAGAAGGCGGGAAGGGGATGGTTTTTACACCAAAGGCAAATTGAGAATGGCCTTTTCTGTATAATTTAAGGGAAATTTGTCTGAAAGGAGGAAGGGGGTAATTTTGGAGGATGAGGTACTAACAATAGTAATATTAATCACATGTTCTTTGGTCATTTCAGTCATGTCTGATTCTTTATAACCCTATTAGGAGTCTTCTTCACAAAAAAAAAATAGAATGGTTTGTCATTTCCTTCTCCAGTTCATTTGACAGATGAGGAAACTGAGGCAAACAGGGTTAAGTGACTTGTCCAGGACTATACATCTAGGCCAGATTTGAACTCAGGAAAATGAGTCTTCCTGACTCCAGGCCTGGCACACTATCCATTGCACCACCTAGCTACCCCATTAATAACATAGTAGGTTATTAATGAACTTAATTCTGGGCAGAGAAAAAAGCAGCATGAGGGGACTCCGCACCTGAGAGGAGAACAGGAGACCAAAGGGAAATGAGGAAAGGGAATATGTATTTTATGTAGCACGAGTATGTGAGTATGTGTCAGACACTATGCTAAGCACCTTACAAATATCTCATTTGAGATACCAAGAAGTGAGAATAGCCCCCAAAAGATGTGGGAAAGACCTCAGACAAACTATATTACTATAGTAATGCTCTGGACTCACTCTTCCAGAGGGAAGCTGGCTACATTACCTCCTCAGGGTTCTAGGGATATCACTGAAGGATTGGGCTTATCTCTTCTGCAATGCTATTGACTCAAGCTCCATTCTGGTGTAGCTTGCCTGTGGTTAACTGGTGGTGATTAGTGCCCCCGTTCCATTTAAATAGTTAACTTCCATTAGCTTTAACAAAGGTGTATTTACAAAGCTATAACAAGAACAGAAATACAAACATTACCCCCCCCCCCCCAACATCTTGGTAGGATACCCTCTCCTCAACACCACATGAGTCTTTGGTGAGAGTGGGTTCAAAGTGATCTCATTTCCTACATAATATTCACCCCACCAAGTTCACATCCAAATGCAGCATGTCTGATGGATAAATGAGTCTGCATTTCTTCCTACTGCTGGGCCAGGTTCAAGCAAGTCCCACAGGACTCCATTCCTCACTATCTGACTTCTCAAAAATCCTGGCATGGACTTCAGTCCCCAGATTTCTGGTAGATCACTGGCCTACCCTTTAGAAACTCACAAGGTCATAGCCATCTGCCAGTCTCCTTTACCTAAAAGCAGGAAATAGTAGCCACAACAGAGACAGCAAGATCAAGTGCTTCATGCCAATCGGAGATCAGAGAGGGCCTGAGGTCCTGGAGGTTCCCAGTAGCTTTTCTTCTTTCCCTATACCAGCCAAGCCAGAAGCAGACAGAGCCAAGGAACTTGCTCTGGCTGGCTACTGCTTTTTGAATACATCCCCATTCTGGCTCCTCTTTGCCACATGGCCAACAGCCTGGAACCAGTTGCAGAAGGGCTGCCCACACTCCAAATTCCACATGGAGCAGCTGTACAAATGAATATAAGGACTGGGCTCATTGGCCAATCTCCAGCCACCCCCACCCCCCCATCCCCAACAGAATACCAAAGAATTGTTGTTTTAGACATTGTAATTTTGCCCAGGACATCATCCTGTCCTTATAAGCTTTTACTGCCCCACCGACCAGTGGTATCTGTGACATGTCACACTATGAGGTATAGTATTATCTACTAAAATCACCGTTTTCTCCCTTTTAGAAAAAGTGGAAAAGCAGGGTTGTCAAAGACCCTAATGCCTTTTGAAGGAATTCCATTTTCTGGGGTCCAGCAAAGAGCCAACAAGGAAGCAAAGGACAGGAGAGGAGTAAACTAACCCACATTAAGTGTCTTCATGCACTCAGTAATCATGTCTTCTTTCTGGATCTCAGCTCTGAAATGAGGGGTTTGACCAGATGATCTTTATGAATCATATATTTCAGTAAATCAATGCATATTTATTAAGCAACCTACTGTGCGCCAGGCACTGAATCAGAATCCAAGTATACCAACAAAAGGGAAACAGTTGCTGCCCTGGAAGTTTCCTACTGTGATCCAGTGATCAGATTGGTACCTTGGACTTTTTGTGCAGTCCTGACCATGTCTTCTTCCATTCTGAGAGCCCCCCTCGTTCCCTCACCCTGCCTCAATGAACTCCACTTGTTTCCTTTTGCCTCCAGTGTCAGATATTAAAATCCTCTGGCTTTTAAAACTGTTCCTAACTTGACCTCTTTCTGTCCAGTTTTGTTTTGTTTTTTTTAATACTGTATTCCCCTCAGTTTACAATCCAGTGGACCTTGTTTTCCCTCAGACACAATGCTCTATCTCTCCATCTTTGGGCATGGCCTGGAATTTTCTCCATCCTCATCTGTACCTCTTGGCTTTCCTGGATTCCTTTAAGTCTCAGCTAAAATCCTATCTTTTGCAAATAAATGAATAAATAAATTTTTTTTAAAAAGCCTTTCTCAATGTCTTCCATTTGAGTCTACTCCCAATTTATCCTGTATGTAGTTTGCTTGTATATAGTCATTTGCACGTTGGGTCCCCCATTTGACTGTGAGCTCCTTGATAACAGGGCCCATTTTGTATCCCCAGCACCTAGCACAGTGCCTACACACAGTAGGTGCATAATAAATGCTTCTTGGCTCCTGCAGTTAGCTGCTACTGATCAATATTTACCTCGTTCTTTCCGGCTTTACAAGGTATTAAACATACATTATCTTATTTGAGCCTCGCTATAGCTAAGTGCTAACAGGACCATGGGCACTATTATCCCTGTTTTACAGATGATGAAACTGAGAAGTGAGTTAGTTACACATGGTCACACAGCTAGCAGGTGTCAGAGACAGAATTTAAACCCTCGTTTTCTTAGCATTCTAGGAAAATAGTCTAGCCTTCTCTTCACTCTCGTGGCTGTGACAACTGGCCATCAGAACTCCCTCCATTGGTAGAAGGGAGAGTGCTACACAAAGAGGGTGAAGAGATCTCTCTAACATCTTGTACCTTCTTGTTTTAATTATTTTGCTCACTAGGTGCTAAACTAATTTTTTCCACATTGCTGAAGAAGTACAAGTGTTCTTAGGACCCTTTAAGTTTTTTGCCTTGGGAGAAAGTCCCCATCACCTTACCCTAGTTTTGGCTCTGTTATCCTATAACCTTGGAGGTGGGAGTAGGGGATAGACAAATAGTTGGAAACAAGATGTGGATCCCGCTCTGTTTTTTTTCTCTGCCCATACATCAAACTCTAATCTCTAATCTCATTCACCAGGGAGGGGGGCGGGGAGAGGAGTCCACCAGGCACAGGTAGAATGCAGGCTGCTGAGAGCAGAGATCTGACTTCTCTCAATGAAACTATGCTCAAAGCCACCGTCAGAATTCCTCCTTTGGCTATAGGCATTATCTCCAGAAAGCCTCTGCTAAAATAAAAATTGTGCTCCCTGAGGTTAGCACATTAACACATCATTTTTCATTATTAGCAGGAAAGAGGATGCGGGAACGTTAGAAAAAAGGTAAATTTTGATCAAGGGTAGAGAATGGATCATAGAGAGATGACTGAGGAAATCCTAGAGGGCCGTAGTGTTGTTGTGAATTATGGAGTACCCCTAGTGGGATGAAGGTGAAAGACTACAGCAGAATCATACTGTTTTTCCCCATTGATATTTTTCTATACTGGGTTAAAATGAGTAATGAGGACAGTTTTAAAGGGGAAAAAAAGTTACAAAGAGGAAGCCTGAGGAATGTGTGTAAAGATGGAGGGATGATCACACCATTCTATAGTAACTCACATTTTTATAGTATTTTTTATGGTTGCAAAAGGCTTTCTTCACAACAACTCAGTGAGGTAGGAAGAGAGTACAAGCATTATTATCCCCATTAAACAGATGAAAAAACTGAGACTCAGAGAGATGAAAAGGTTTGACTAATCATATTGCCAATGCCAGAACAGAATCCAAACTTCGACTTCACCTGAGGTCTCAGGTCTCACCTGACTCCTTATCTAGGGAGGAGGAGAAAGGGAAGGAATAGGGGAGGCCAAAGTTGAAGGTCTGATTAGTATGGCCTTAAGGCTTTTTTCAACACTGCCTTCTCTGAATCACTACCTAACCTGCTTGCTGGGCTTCTAAAGCATCTGTACCCTAGGTACCACTAACCCTACATTATAGAGAGAGAGTTTCACAGAAAAACTCTCCTTTGGGCTCCAATTCAATCAAAGGGTATCTAGGATTGGAGGGGTTTGTGAAGACATTTTTGAGAATTAAGCCCAAGTGCTACCTCCTGGGTGGGAATTCTGGGGCAGCCACAAAGACTCAAATGGCGTAATTTCCCACAGTTGAAGAAATGCGAAGGCAGAAGAGGAAAGCCTCACTCCAGCCCTTGCTGACTGCCCCTAGATGAAACACCAAGAGGCAGACCCAAACAGTCTCTGCCTTTCTCTGCTTTTCCTCCTCTGTCTCTGTCACCACCAACCATGGAATTTAAAGTTGCTGTTGCGTCATCTCAGTCACGTCCGACTCTTTGTGACCCCATTTGGGGTTTTCTTGGCAAGGGTACTGGAGTGGTTTGCCATTTCCTTCTCCAGTCCAATCTACAAATTAAAAACTGAGGTAAACAGGGTTAGAGTCAGAATGACAACCATCTGAAGCTCTAGCCAATTCCAGCCACCCTATCAGAGGCTGTTTTTGCTTCAAGTTCAATGCTCTATGCACTGCACCGCCTAGCTACCCACTAAATATGCAAGAAGGTTTATGTGGATAAATGAGTGGTGGTCACATTGATGGAGAGAATACCCACCTTAATGGGGAAGTGGTCCATTTTTGAGTCAGAGTAAGCAAGGAATCTTGGTATAAGGAGTCTCATTCTAGCTCCACTGCACATGAATAAATCTAGCTTTGCTCAGCTGAGCAGATAACTCTGACTTTTCTTCAACTTTGATAGTAGGGGTAGACTGGGATACTTCCTGTGGAGAGAGCTTGTTCCTTGGCGCCTTTCTGAGGGATGGATGCTCTGGCACATGTCATCCCAGCCCTGGTCCTTACTTTCTGGACTTCAAAACCAAATCTCTATTGCTGGCTCATCTTGAAATTTCCCTTGGTGCTTGGGGCCTCCTTACCCTGGAACCGCTACCACCCCTGCTGTCTGATTGCTCTGGAATATTCCTTCACAAGGCCTGCGCCCCTTCCACCATTGCTGGGTTCTTCCAGAAGCCTCCCCTTTGTGGAAAGGCCCAAATCAGCCTGCCTTCATTCTCCTTAACTTTCTGGACTTCAAAAACCATGATCCTGCAATGCCAGGCATCCTCCTCCTCCTTCTGCTTCTCTTCCCTGAGCTTTTCATTTCCCACTTGGATGTTGTCTTCCCCCACTGGAATGTAAGCTCCTTGAGGGCAGGGCCTGTCTTTCTTTTTGCTTGCATTCGTATCCCCATAGCTTAGCACAGTGTCTGGGATATGGTAAGTGCTTCGTAAATGTTTGTTTCCTTTCTTCTTGGCATCTTGCTAAAAAACATGCAGCCCAGCAACTCCTGAGTGGTCCTTTGGTCCCTTAGACTAGGATTATGTCAAAGATAATTGGTGACTGAGCCAGAAAGAGACATTCACTCAGTAAGCTATGAGAGGAGCTGAGAAGAAACAGATCCTTCTCTGCCTTGTTTTGAATGTGTAGTTTGGGATTCTGCCAGCCTCTTCTCTGGATTTGCAGCAAGAAGCCTTTGCCTACTGAGTGAGTGGCTTTACCTGGCTCAGTTACAATCATTTTTGATGTAACGCCAGTCAGATGTATCAATAAACACATCAGGAATTGATGGGTTTCTCATGCCCTTTATTAAGGGGCCAGAGCATGTGTCTCACAGAAAAGGGCAAGAGTATATGTCCATGGGGCAACTAGGTGGCGAAGTGAATAGAGTGCCAGCCCTGGAGTCAGGAGGACCTGAGTTCAAATCCAGTCTCAGACATTTGACATGTACTAGCTGTGTGACCCTGGGCAAGTCACTAACCCCAATTGCCTCATAGAAAGAAAGTTTTCTTGCTTTTTTTTTTGGAGGGGGGAAGGCAGGGCAATTGGGGTTAAGTGACTTGCCCAAGGTCACACGGCTAGTAAGTGTTAAGTGTCTGAGGCCAGATTTAAACTCAAGTCCTCCTGATTCCAGGGCCTGTGCTCTATTCACTGTGCCACCTAGCTGCCCCCTCACAGAAAGAAAGAAAGAAAGAAAGAAAGAAAGAAAAGAAAGAAAGAAAGAAAGAAAGAAAGAAAGAAAGAAAGAAAGAAAAGAAGGAAGGAAGGAAGAAAAAGAAAGGAAGAAAGAAGGAGTATATGTCCAATATGTCTAGATCCATGGTATATACCTCATCCCATCCCCACCACGTTCTCAACATTCTTCATGCATTTCCAGGCCAGCTAGTATGCCTTTCAGCTACCAGTGCTGAGAAAATAATACATTTGCTTCCTCTTTTTTTTCAGTCTAGATCTGTGGTTTCACTGGTATAGGGATCTTCCAAGGAGGAAACAACTTTTGACAATGTTGATCTTCAAATATTCTATAATTTGTAGTCAAGAGTTGTCTGTGAACTTAGAGGCTAAACAGTTTGCCCAAGGTCACACAGCCAGTAGGTGTCAGAGGCTGGGCTTAAATCCATGTAGTCGTAAGTTCAAGACTAGCTATTGTCATTATAGATTGCATTTATATAATACTTTAAGATTTCCAAAGTGCTTTATAGGTATTACCTCATTTTAGTCTCACAACAACTTTGAGGTAAGTGCTATTATTATCTCCATTTTGCAGATAAGGAAACTGAGGCCGAAAGAAGTGACTTGCCCAGGTTCACACAACTGGTAAGTGTCAGAGATGGGATTTGAACTTAGGTCTTTCTGATTCCAGGACCAGCATTCTATTCACTGCGCCACTCATTTATCAGTTAAGCCAAGTTTTCCCTCACTTGGCCCATATGCCAAAATACTCTTTCTGTGTTAGCAAAAAATTGGAAATAAAGTGAGTACATGTCAGTTGGAGAAGGATCAAACGAACTGTGGTATGTGAATGTAATGGAATACTATCAGGTCATAAGAAATGACAAAGGTAAAGAATTCAGAGAAACATGTGAATACTTGTGTGAACAGAGGGTAGAGTTAAGTAAACACCGTTAAGTAAAGGAGAGCCTGAAAGACGAATGCAACAATAACATAATTCAAGAGAACATTAAAAGGAAGCCAAAATCTGAGTAATTGCTTCTTGGTCTTGGAGGACAATTAAATGAATTTGCTTCCCTTCTAAAGAAGTGAGACTATGAGTGTGGAATGTTGCATCAGACATGGGTCTTTGTCTCCTCTGGTCTTGCAGATACAATGAAGCCTCATTGGGGAAGATGAAGGATGTTATGAAAGGAGTGGGGGTTATATTCAGAATTATATCTGGAAACAAATGACATCAGTAATTCTTCTTGTAGCCAGGCCCATCCCAAATACTCACAAATACAAATACAGCGACACTGAGCTCTCAAGGCCATTTCCTGTGGGCCACCAGTCCTGTGGCTCAGTGAAGAAGATTTGGCATTTGGAGATGACAAAGAAATCCCTTTCTTGGTTGTAAGAAATATCCTGATGTTTTTCTTTAGAGGCCTGGCTCCCCAAACACTGGGTCTAATTCATGTGCATGAGTCCAGAGCTAGAGACTCCTTCATAGATGAGACTAAGTGTCCTAGCTCCCATGGGTGCAGCCCCAGTCTTTTATACTTGGTGACCTTGTCCAGAATCTGAGGGCCTAATTCCAATCAGTGCTGAGCACTTAAACCTTTTTGGGGGAGCCCCATGAATGTTTGGGCTTCTCTGAGTTTGTTTTCTTGCTTTTCTGAGCTGAACCTACTTATCATATGACCTAGTCATACCTCCATTTGGCATACCCCCATGGCATACCAGGAACACTTGAAGAAATCTTACATCAGACTTCCATTTGGCTGCACTGGCAGGGGTGCCTTTCGGGGAAGTCGCCCCGACTTGTTGCTGGAACTTATGGAGGAATTTTCACCCAGGACAGTCTGGTCTCTAATATGAGGGTGAGAGGGCAATTTCCAGTCAACAATAAATCCCTAATCTATAGTAGAGAAGCGCCATATGCTTGTAGAGTTCATTTGAGAATAGATTTGAATAGATTTGCCTTATGAGAGGTAAAGGTTGTTACTGTCTTCTTTGCTATTTTTCATTTTTGTTAGTTGTTTTCTTTGTTTTAATTTCAATTTTTTGTTTTTTCCTTACTGCTTGGGCTGAAACAGGTTCTTATAAATATTGATAACCCGTGAAGAACCTTACAAAATGCCATATGTTTGTTGAATATGCACAACTTTATAATTTGGAATGACTAAAATCCACCAAGTATAGTAAGTCTGTACCTTCACAAAACAACTGTTAATTGTAGGGTTGTCTAACAGGAACTGTGTTGAATAGACTACTGGTATACTTTGCATGCCATTTAGAAAGTCATTAAGAGTTGTGCCACATTTAGTTTGTTGAAACCCTTTAATAAAAGGCACTGGAGGAAGGCACTCCAAAAGGCAATGCTTGAAGCTCCCAGGTCCCCAAAGAACTTTCCAGAATGGGGTATATGGACAGTGTATCAAATGTACCCCAAGTGACTTGATGAGGAAAGCAAATATTTAAATTGGAGAAGAATGTGTCAGGGGCCATTCCACTGAACATTCTGGTAGCTGAGCTGAGTTCCCCTGGCCACCTGGGATGATATATGCGGTTCATCACTGGTGGACTTGAACTTTGAGAAAATGAAATAATCCCCTTGTTGTGGACCAGGTTTGACTCACTCTAGTCTAGTAAATCAGGCTCTGGATTAGAGCAAAATGAGCCACTAGTAGAATAGTGTTTACCAAAAAGAAAATGTATTTAATAATAGCATAGGAAAGATATGCACCCAGGGTATAGTGTAGGTTCAAGAAGAAAATACTTCACCATCCCACCCCACCCCCATCTCTGTACAGCAAGGGGCCTGGTCAGAAGTGTGTGTAGACTCACATTGCAATGAAATATTCATCAAATCTGAGGGGTCCCAGCTTTTTATGGATTTCCTTTTTTTATGCCCTAGGTGGCCAAGAAGCTGAGTCAATGGCTTGAGTCCTAGTTCCCTGAACCAACCAAGTTTCAGGAACTTTCTCTTCCTTTTAGGGAAAAATAAGCCTAATTTACATGGTAGAAACCCAAGCAAATGGTGCTCCTACCTCAGTAGAACTTAGTGCAAAGTTCACATATGTACCCTTATGTTTCCCTTAAACCCCTTTACTATCTCTTACACATCTCCAATTTTGCCCCTACCATGACCTATTTCCATAGGTATTGGCAGCTCTGCTCCTTTAATAGTTCTTTTTTCCTCTCAGCAAAATAAACGGTAGTTAAATCTTAACCATGCCGCTTCTACTTATAGCTTAGATGAGATTGTCCAGACAGTCACTCAAATTCACAGGGGTCAATCATCCAAAGACTTATACCCATCTAGGTCAGAAAGACAAAATAAACACTGTTTTTGAAATCTAGACACAGTAAACAAAGTCCAGTTTGTTGTACTTTCCGCTTGGGTAGCATTGCTGTTTCTCTCTCATTTTATCCTTATTCTCATACTTCCCATTGTGTTACCCCTGAGATTTCTGAATTTCAACAGAGAAATATCTCTTGTTGGCCTCCAGTATTGCTCTGCTGCTCCTCTTTCTGGTCTTTTCTCTCATCTTTTTTGGGTGTTAAGAAAAATACAATCTAGAGGTGGGTTTTTTAAATTTTCTTTTTTAACAGCTGAGGCTGAAGAAGAGACCTGGCTACTGTGGAGCACTTAAGAGCTTGGTCAGACATGAAGATGCCAAGGTCATCCGCGGCATCCCAGGCCACTGCCAGGCATCCTGACTTTTGTCTTGCCATTGGACTTTAATGACTATGGAAAAGAGAGTGAGGTTGACCTTTGTGCAATTCTGTCTCACTTAAATCCAGTTCAGGAGCAAGTCAAGGTATCACCCCATGATGTCATTGGTCCCCTTCGAAAGCAAAAGACAAACAACCACAACAAGGGAGTCTGGGGTCCTTTCAAACCTGCCTGGGGAAAAACAGTTAGAAGTCTTTGCCTCAAACAGGTTGTTGTTCCTTAGCATATCTGACTCTTCATGACTCTATTTAGGGTTTTCTTGGCAAGGATACTGGAGCGGTTTGCCATTTCCTTCTCCAGTTCATTTTATAGATGAAGAAACTGAGACAAACAAGGTTGAGTAACTTGCCCAGGACCACATAGCTAATAAGTTTCTGAGGCCAGATTTGAACTCAGGAAGATTAGTCTCAATGAAGATGGCTCCAAATGAATCACTTACCAGACCTTCTTCCAGAAAACTGCTGGCTCATTGTATATCCAGAATGGTTCAAATTCATTTATTCTTCTTTGCACTAGGGGAACTATGATAATGTATATCAATAAAATCCCTTTGGTTCAGCTTGAGCCCCCAGCTGCTAGTTTCAACAAGTAGAGAAAGAATCCCCTGGGACACATATACATAATGAATGGTATAAAAACTGGTTTTTCTCTAAAACACATACAATAAGAACCCTAGAATGGTGAAGGTCAGGGAAGTGATAATGTTAGTAGTTCTGAGCAACAGGGTCAGCTACCGTCTGTATCAATTTGTGGCTTCCTCGTGCCTCACATCTGTATGAGGCAGCACCAGTGGTACTGGGAGTCCTTCTGGTATGGTCAGTCTCTGACCTCATCTGTTCTCTCTCTGTCTTATTACAGTTTGAGCAGTTTGCCACTTTGGCAAAGAGGTCTGTGGCAGGGGCAGGTGGTAGCAACCCTGCCTTAACAAACCATTGTAACTGTAACCTCTCTTCCTGTTGTGGCATCCTTAAGCTTCCAAAGATCTTGACAACCACCCTTTGGTATGCTTGTATAGTTCTTGCCTCTTGAGAAATTTCAGTTCTTCCTCTTCCTATAGGACTGGGAGAGGTCCATCTTATTAGTCAAAAATTTATGATCTTCAGGGGCTTGAGGAAACAGGCATTGAGGTATTTCTGTCTGCCTGCAGATACCAATGTACAATGATCAACTAACCAAAGTTACTTAAGGTTGAGCTGAGCCTATACCCCAATATGGGACATCTGGGTTTTCACGATGTCCATTCTCATCTCCTCTTTCACCTTGTCTCCATATTCCCAGAATGGGCTGAGACCTGAAGAGCCATAAAGAAAGGCTTAGACTGTGGGAGAAATAGGACTTAGACTGTAAATACTTCCCTAGGTACTGTCTTAGGTATCCTTAGCAGAGGAAGGTGAGTAGCCCTTCAATATAATAGAGTTTAATTACTACAGAACTACATATTCTATGTAAAACCCTAGCTTAGGATCTGTCACAAAACTGTCACACACATCTTTGTGTCACCTTATATCCTCACCCCTTCCACCCCTACTCACCTTGCTCTCCGCTCAAAATAGAGCTAGGAAGATTTCAGGAAAATATCCTATTCAGATAAATGAGAGAAGCCAAAATCCGACTCATAACTTTCATCATTGCACCCAGTGATGTTGGTACTCACACTGAGGGATTGAGGAGAGGAAGAGGAGCCATTGTAGATATAGAAATGGCAAGATTTTGAAAATTACTGGATGGGCTGGGTGAGTGAGAGTGAGGAAAAGCAATCAAATGTTCCTGATTAAGAACCTACCCACTTTATATAAAGCCCATGACCTTTGGTTGCCTCAGAGAGATACCCTGGTGTAATTATGATCACATGTCAACAAGGAGGAACAATGGAGAGTTTAGCTGAGTTGGACATCATGAGTCTGAGAATGGTCTCCCCAAATGACCATCATTAAACCCCATTCTTTCTCCTGCTTGACCTTAAGAATAGGGTATCTAGGATTCTAATGACCTTCATGAAGAGTTGTCATTCTCTTGTCTCCATTTCCTCTAGAAATTCTGAAGACAAAGTGACTTATTCTTTGGGCCTTGAAGGTGACAAACTTCCTGGCTATTTCAACCATGTGGTGACCCAACCCTTAAAGCACTCTGGCACTTTAGAATAAGGTGGTAGACCCTAAGCGATGCCTTGGTCAACCCCCCCACCCTGACAGAAAGGAAATGGGGTTCTGTGCTTGATCAAAGAAGAGGCTTCTTTGAGGTGGCCTTTTAAGCTTCAGCTTTCCAAGTGATAAGATGTTATATTGATGAGGAAGGGAGGACTCCCAGACATAATGGGGAGGGGAGTTGAGAGCAGTCTCCAAGTGGAGTATGAATTTAATTAGCCTGATTTATACTGTGCTATGTCTCTCCTTTGCTGCTTTTTTATCTTCCCTTCAAAACACAAAAGTTGTATGAGCACACATTCACAAAGACATGAAACATGATATGCTCCCCAGAGGCTGACACTTAAAATATCAAAACATGAAACATTTTGTACAACTACTGAAAAATCATTTCACCTTCACCTCAACTCTAAACTGACTGACCAGCTCAGAGTTCATATCTTCTGGCAATCCAGGGCATAGTTTGTGTTTATCTCCCTGGTGGTCGTCATCTTATCTGAGAAGGGTGGAGTCACAGAATACTCCTCCTGCTACTGGTCACTTCTGATCTTTCACATCTTTTACTTGCCATACTCCCAAGCAGGCAGCCACTCCCCTAAAATCCATCTTTTGATTGCTGTTTGATTATGTGTGCTCAGGAAAATGAAGTTGAAAAGACAGTCAAGGGTCTGAGATCCAGGCTCAGATTCACCCAGGCAGCACATCTTACTGCTGCCATATTCAAGCATCTGCCATAGCTGGTAGGGTGGGTAAGTGGAAGAACCCTTCTTCCTCTCTCCAGAAGTCCAAGAGAAAGGATCACAGAATACTCAAAAGGGGAGACAGAAGACACCAAAGAGTAAAGTCAATCCTCTTAAGATCCACTGTATGATTTCTCTTTCTGGCTCAGTGGCCAACCTTCTTTTGAAGCAGCACCTTATCAAGAACCCTCCTTTTATTATTATTATTATTATTTTTAAGGATGTGTTTATGACATCTGCTGTTTTTTTTTTTTAATTTGTTTATTTTTAGTTTTCAACACTCATTTCCACAAGATTTGGAATTACAAATTTTCTTCCCATCATTCCCTTACCCCCCACCCCAAAATAGTGAGCCTACTGAATACCCCTTCCCCCAATCTGTTCTCTCTTATATCCTCCCCCATTTCCCCTCTAACTTTCTAGTAGGGCAAGATGGATTTCTATACCCCAGTGCCTATATATCTTATTTCCCAGGTATATGTAAAAAATAATTTTTTAAACATTTGTTTTTTAAAACTTTGATTTCC
Source organism: Pseudochirops corinnae (assembly GCA_028646515.1). NCBI lineage: Eukaryota > Metazoa > Chordata > Mammalia > Diprotodontia > Pseudocheiridae > Pseudochirops > Pseudochirops corinnae. The sequence goes on from CM053586.1 coordinate 226,725,982, forward strand.
AGATTCTTTCCCTTCTTCCCTCCTGTAATGGGAATGGGAATTTGAAGATCTTCCTTTCCCCTGAATAGATCTAGGGGGAAGTTTGAAGACCTCCCCTGCTGTGAAGATAAACTCTGCCCCCTGATAGGCTGAATGTAGTCACATGGAGCCTGTGGTGGGAGGAGTTTTCCTGAAGGGAAGCAGAGCCCACAGGAAGCTGGTTCAGAGCTAGCCAGATGATGGGGGACAGAGGAGCTCAGGCAAGGAGATAGAGAGTTTTGTGAGTAAATATTGATCTTGTATTAGTTTGTGGGAAGGCTGAAGGATGCTGTGGCTCTCAGCATTATTATGGCTTCTGAATGTCTTTGGTACTATGATGAAACTGGCTTACCGGTTTTGGGATTCAGTTTTCTGGTGTCTAAATAAATGCTTCAGTTCTACTCTCTATCTGGAGAATCTGGTATATTTTGAGATTGAACATCATGTGATACTTATAGTTATGGTCTTTATTGTGATGGTGGACACTGTAAATATTGCTTTGGCACTACACCTCCTCACCTATCACCACTGGGAAGATAAGCAATTCAATATAGGTTGTACATGTGTAGTTATGCAAAAATGTTTTCATAGTAGATATATTGTGAAAGACTAATTATATTTTTCTCCATCCTATCCTACCCCCCACTTATTCTATTTTCTACTTTGACCCTGTCCCTTTTCAAAAGTGTGTGCTTCTAACTATCCTCTCCCGCAATCTGCCCTCCCTTCTATCATCCTCCCTATCATCCCCTTCCCCCCTACTTTCCTATAGGGTAAGATACCCAATTGAGTGTGTGTTATTCCCTCCTTAAGCCAAATTCAATGAGAGTAAGGTTGACTCATTCTCTTTCACCTTCCTGTTCTTCCCCTCCATTATAATAGTTTTCTCTTGCCTCTTTTATATGAGATAATTTACCCTATTCTATCTCTCCCTTTTTCCTTCTATCATTATATTCCTCTCTCACCTCTTAATTTTATTTTTTAGATATCATCCCTTCCTACTCAACTGATCCTGTATCCTCTGTCGATGTGTACATGTACACACATACACACATACTCACATATGTATATATACCCTGATATATAGATAGATAGACAGATGTTCCCTTCAACTATGCTCATACTGAGACAAGTCTTATGAGTTACAATTATTGTTTTTCCGTGTAGGAATATAACTAGTTCAACTTTTAAAAGTTCCTTATGATTTCTTTTTCCTGTTTACCTTCTCAAGCTTCTCTTGCTTCTTGCATTTGAACATCAAATTTTCTGTTCAGCTCTGGTTTTTTTTATCAAGAATGCTTGAAAGTCCTCTATTTTATTGAATGACCACATTTTCCCCTGAAGCGTTACACTCAGTTTTGCTGAGTAGGTGATTCTTGGTTTTAATCCTAGCTCCTTTGACCTCTGGAATATCATATTCCAAGCCCTTTGATCCCTTAATATAGAAGCTGCTAGATCTTGTGTTATCCTGATTGTGTTTATACAATACTCAAATTATTTCTTCCTGATAGCTTGTAGTATTTTCTCCTTGATCTGGGAGCTCTGGAATCTGGCTATGATATTCCTAGGAGTTTTCTTTTAGGGATATTTTCCAAGAGGCGATCAGTAAATTTTTTCAGTTTCTATTTT
>CM053586.1:226727728-226758387 GCA_028646515.1 Pseudochirops corinnae
TGAGATATTTCACATTGCCTTCTGTTTTTTCATTTGTTTGGATCTGTTTTATAGTATCTTGATTTCTCATAAAGTCATTAGCTTCCATTTGCTTCAATCTAATTTTGATGGGATTATTTTCTTTAGTGATTTTTTGAAATTCATCTTCCATCTGGAAAATTTGGCTTTTTAAGACATTCTTCTCCTCATTGGCTTTTTGGGCCTCTTTTGCCATTTGAGTTAGTCTATTTTATAAGATGTTATTTTCTTCAGTATTTTTGGGAGGTCTCCTTTAGCAGGCTGTTGACTTGCTTTTCCTGATTTTCTTGCTTCATTCTCATTTCCCTTCCCAGTTTTTCCTCCACTTCTCTTACTTGATTTTCAAAATCCAATTGAGCTCCTCCATGGCCTGTAACCAGTTTATATTTTTCTTGGAAGCTTTTGATGCAGGAGTTTTGCCTTTGTTGGCTTCTTCTGGTTCTATGTTTTGATCCTTTTTGTCAGCAAAAAAGGATTCTATGGTCTGATTATACTTCCTTTGCTTACTCATCTTGCCAGCCAATTACTTGACTTTTGACCTCTTTGCCATGGTAGAACTCTGCTTCCAGAGTGGAGAGAGCCGTGTCCCAAATTGCTGGGGTTTTCACCAGTGTTGTCAGAGGTCTGAGGAGGGTGCCCTCTCTACAGCCCCCAAAAGCTGTGGCACACTGGTGTTTCTCACCCCAGGACCACCACCCAAGGCAATGATCCAGATCCAAGCAGGTCAAAGCAAGAGCAATTACTCTCTGAATGGTTGCTGGGTCCTCCTATGATCTGCAGGCCAGGAGTTCTGGAGGCAGCCACGTGGCAGCAGCTCCAGCCGCCTCCATTACCTCTCATTTCAGGGGCAGGGCCTAGACCACACTCTTCCCTTACCCAGTTCCAACAGAGTTCCCCACTGACCTTTTACTTTCTCTTTGGTGTTTATGGGTTGAGAAGTCTGGAAACTACCACAGCTGCTAGTGATTCACTCTCATGAAGTCTGCTCTGGCTGGTCTGGGCTCCTGGTTGGGGCTGGCTGGGTTCCAGGCTCACACAGCTCCTGCAGGACTGTGCTCAGCTCCCAGTTTGGTATGAGAGACCCTTCCTCTCGGCCTGCCAGGCTGCCTTCAGCAGGAGATTTGTTTCTCTCTGTCATTTCGTGTGTTCTGTAGCTCTAAAATTTGTTTAGAGCCATATTTTATGGGTTTTGAAGGTGGTTGGTGTGGGAGCTTACACAGTTTCCTGCTTCTACTCTGCCATCTTGGCTCCGCCCCCTGTGCATCCTTTTAACAAAGGATCAAATCCCTTGTTCCTTCCATGATCCCAAAGAAAGCCTTTTCTAATCCCCCCTTAATTCTAGTGTTTTCCCTTTGTTCATTATTTCTGATTTATACCACCTACTGCTTATTTGTACATAGTTTTTTGTGTGCTGTCTCCCCATTTGACTGTGAGCTCTTCAAGAGTGGGAGCTACCTTTTACTTTTCTTTACATCTAAGCACTTAGAGCATGGTACATATTAGGTACATAATAAATGCCTATTGATTATTGACACTCCAATAGGGTCAATTTTGTTAACTTAAAATCTCAAAGTCTTCTCTCTGTCAATTTTGCTTAAATAGTATCTGTTGCATCTCTCCCTGCCTCTCCACTCACACTATCACCACTGTGATTCAAGCCTTCCTTGCATTCTTGCCTGGTCTGTTTTGTGACAGCCCCATAACTGGTCCCCACCCCTGAACATCCAGTCTCTCGCCACTCTAGGACAGTCATTGTTCATCCTCAAATCCCAAATTACAGGTAAGTAATAAGTATTGAATTCACTCATTGTCTTTTGTTTTGTTTGTTCTGCTGTGGAGGAGACCTATCTCATAAATGATTGACAATGATGTAGGTTTTGTAAGTGGTTATTTTGTGAGAGTCCAAAAATGGAGTGTTAGGAGCCAGAATAAGAATTAGCATAGCTATGCTGAAACCTGATTGGGGTCAGGATGTGTCAAGGAAGTATGAGAGAAATAACTGAAAGACTGAGCTAAACTGAGAGAAGAAATGAAAGGATGAAGTTAAACAGAGTAGTGGCTAAAAAGAGAAGGTTGGAAAAGCTGATTTAGGCTGGATGCCTGGGAAAGGGGGAAAACACAACAAATTCTGGGCCTGAGAACTTGGAAGAATAAAGCAAACAGCTCACGGTGTCAAGGAACATTCCTGGGTAGGTGAGTGGGTGGGTAGGGGAGCACTTTTGGCCCAAATAACCTGGTCAGAAAATGTCTATAGACAGAGTTCTTCATCAAAAAAGGGATAGAAATGAATATAAAAGATAAGATGAACAATTTGATTTAATAAAATTGAAAAGTTTTTTCACAGACACAACACAGAATTAGAAAGGAAACAGTGGAAAAAAATCTTTACAGCAATTATTTCTAATAAAAATATGTTACCCAAGATACATGAGAAACGAACACAAAATATATAAGAATAAAATGAGTAAATAAATGGTAAAAGGATGTGAACAAGCACTTTTCAAAAGAAAAACACAAACTATTAACCACCAAAAAAAAGTTCCATATCACTAAGAATATGAAAAATGTAAGCTAAAGTATCTCATCAGATTACCAAAGATGACAAAATAAGAAAATAACAATTGTCGGAGGAATAGGAAAAGGGTAAGCACACTATTTCTTTTTTAAAAAAACTTTTAGTTTATTTATTTTTAGTTTTCAACATTCACTTCCCTAAGTTTAAAATTTTCTCCCCCTTCCTTCCCCTCTCCCCTCCCCAAGATGGCATGCAATCTGATATAGGCTCTATATATACATTCCTATTATACATATTTTCACATTAGTCATGTCGTATAGAAGAATTAGAATGAATGGGAGAAACCATGAGAAAGACAAAAAGCAAAACAAAACAAAAAAAAGGAAGTAGTCTGCTTTGCTCTACATTCAGACTCCATAGTTCTTTCTCTGGATATGGATGGCATTTTCCACTGTGAGGCCTTTGGAATTTTTTTAAGTCCTTGCATTGCTGAAAAGGGCTAAGTCTATCAAAAATCAATCATTGTACACTGTGGCTGTTACTGTGTACAGTGTTCTCCTGGCTCTGCTAACTTCATTCAGCATCAGTTCATGTAAGTCTTTCCAGGTTTTTCTGAAGTCTGCCTGTTCATTATTTCTTATAGCACAATAGTATTCCATTACATTCATATACCACAACTTGTTTAGCCATTCCACAAATGATGGACATCCCCTCAATTTCCAGTTCTTTGCCACCACAAAAAAGAGCTGCTATAAAAATTTTTGTACATGTGGATCCTTTTCCCATTTTTATGATCTCTTTGGGATCATAGGATATGCTGGGTCAAAGGATATGCACATTTTTATAGCCCTTTGGGCATAGTTCCAGATAATTACGCTATTTCTTGAACTATGAATTGATCATCTATTCTAGAAAGCCATTTGGAATTACACACCACAAGTCACTGAACTGTGTATGCCCTTTAACACAGTGATATCACAAATTTGTTTATACCTTAATGACATCAAAGACATAGGGAAAGGACCCATAGAAAAATATAGCAGCAATTTTGTTGTAGCAAAGAACTGGAAACAAAGTAGGTAGGTACAAGTTGTGGTATATTAATATAATTAATATATTGGAAGAAGTGGATTCAGAGAAGCTTGGAAAGATTTTTATGAATTGCTTCAGTGACAAAATAGAATTAAAAGGTCTGATTTTTAGGTACATTGTTTCTATACTTACAGAATCTTAGAGTTGGAAAGAATCTTAGAGATCAACCAGTCCAACCTCCTTTCCAATGCAGGAATGCTTTATATAGATGGTATCCCAGACAAGAGGTCAACCAGCTTGTCCATCAATTCCTCCAATAGTAAGTAATTTACCCAACTCTAAGGTACTACCTCACTTCTATCGGATTGGCTAATATGACAGAAAAGGAAAATAATAAATGTTGGAGAAGATGTGGGAAAATTGGGACACTTAATGCATTGTTGGTGGAGTTGTGAACTGATCTAACCACTCTGGAGAGCAGTTTGGAACTATGCCCCAAATCAAACTGTGTATACCCTTTGATCCAGCTATACCACTATTGTGTCTATGTCCCAAAGAGATAATAAAAAATGGAAAAGGACCTACATGTACAAACATATGTATAGCAGTTCTTTTTGTGGTGGCAAATATTGAAAATTGAGGGTATGCCCATCACTGGGGAATGGTTGAACAAGATGTTGTATATGAATGTAATGGAATACTATTGTGTAATAAGAAATGATAAGCAGAAAGCTTTCAGAAAAACCTGAAAAGACTGATGTAAAGTGAAATGAGCAGAACCAGGAGAACATTGCACACAGTAACAACAACATGTGTGGTGATCAACTACAAATGACTTAACTCTTCTCAACAATACAATGATCCAAGACAATTACAAAAGGCTCATGATGGAAAATGCTATCCACATCCAGAGAAAGAACTGATGGATTTGAATGCATATCACAGCATAAATAATAATACCACAGAAAATAATATTTTCACTTTCTCTATTTTTCTGTCTTTTTTTTTCCTTTTAGTCTATTTCTACTTTCACAACTATGAGTAATATGAAAATATATTTTCCATGATTGCACATATATAACTTATATCAAATTGCTTACTGTTTCAGGAAGAGGGGAGGGGAGGGAAAGAGGGAGAAAATTTTGGAATTCAAAACTTTTTAAAAATGAATGCTAAAAATTATCTTTACATATAATTGGGGGGATAAACCTCACTATTTTAAAAAATAAATAGTTTACTAACTCTCAAGACAGACTATTCCATTTTTGGACAGTTATCCTGGCTTTGATATCTATCATCCTTGTGACCTTACACAAGTCACTTAACCTATGTAGACCTCAGTTTCCTCATCTTTAGGGGGTTAATCAAGATGATCCCTAAGGTCTCTTTCACCTAAATCTATGATCTATAATCTATGATTCAATGACTCCTGTGTTCCATTCCAGCTCTAGATTTACCCTATTGATGTTGAGTAAATATACTATTTGAAGGCAATGAGTGTCAGGTTGAAATGGACATAAGGAAAAGCTTAAAAGAGATGAAACCCAAGATATATAGAGAGCAAAAGAGCAACTGGTTAGTCCCAGTGGATCTAAGCTACCTTACTAGCGTATTGAAAGAATGTGTAGATGTGATTTCTAGACTGCATCATTGATTTTTGAGAAACTATGGAAAATGAAAGAGGCATCATGGGGTAGGAGACAAATGTCCTGACTTTTTTATTAAAAGAAAAAGAAGATAAATTCTGTCAATTAAAGGAAGGCAAAGTTGATTTTATTTCTGGGCAAATATTTCAGTATTAATTTTGAAACTGATAGTTTATGAGCACTTAGGGAAGGAAGCAGCAATCCCTATAAGCTAGTATCGTTTCATAAAAAAATCACATCATGCCATCCTAACCTCATTTCCTTTTTTGGACAGGGTTCATAGATGGGTACATCAGGGAAATGCCATAGGTAATAATGCTGACTTTCAACAAAACATTTTGACACAATCTTTAATGACATCTTTGTGGACAAGATAGGAATATATGGCCTGGATAGGAGTTTTATTGTACTTTGCTTTGTTGTGCTTTGCAGATATTGTATTCTTTACAAATTTAATGTTTATGGCAACCCTGAGTCAAGTAAGCCTATTGGCACCTTTTTCCAACAGCACGTGCTCACATTGTGTCTGTGTGTCACATTTCGGTAATTCTCACAATATTTCAAACTTTTTCATTATTGTTATATCTCTTATGGTGATCTGTGATCAGTGATCTTTGATATTAGTTAGTATTGTAATTATTTTGGTGTGCCTCAAACTGTGTGCATATAAGATGGGGCAACTTAATCAATAGTTGTTGTGTGTGTTCTGACTGCTCCACTCACCAGCAGTCCCTCCCCTTCCCCCCCATTCCCTGAGACACAACAATATTGAAATCAGGTCAATTAATAACACTACAATGGCCTCTAAGTGATCAAGTGAAAGGAAGAGTCAATCAATGTGGCAAACTTAATTTTTGTCTTACTTTAAGAAAAGGCCACAGCCACCTCAACCTTCAGCAACCACCACCCTGATCAATCAGCAGCCATCAACATCAAGGCAAGACTCACCAACAGCAAGAAAATTACAACTTGATGAAAGCTCAGATGATGGTTAGCTTTTTTTTAGCAATAAGATATTTTTTCATTAAGATATGTAGCATTGTTTTTTAGACATAATAGTATTACACACTTAACTGACTATAGTATAGTGTAAACATAATTTTTCTATGCACTAGGAAACCAAAACATTCGCTTTATTACAATATTCACTTCACTGTGGTGGTTTGGAACTGAACCCACAATATCTCAGAATTATGCCTTTATAGTAGTTTAAGATTGATAAAGACTATGCATAGAAATCTCCAGTGCTGGACCACAAGGCTCTCACCTTGACCCTGTACAATTCAACATGTTTATGAATCACCTGAATACAAATATGGTATGATTACCAAATTTGTCAATGACATGAGTCCTGGAGTAAATGACAGAACTGGGATACACAAAGATGTCAAAAGCCTAGAATAAGAGACTAAATCTAACTAATGAAATTTAATAAGGTTCTCACATTAAGGATCAATTAAACAAACTTTTACTAAGCACTACTATTTACAAGGCACTAAATGCTGCAGATACAAGGACAAAAACCTTGTGGAGCTTACAATATGTTGGGGGAATATAACATATAGGCAAATAAATAAATAAATGCAAATTGATCATAATGTAATTTTAAGAGGTAGAGAACTCAGTTGGGAGGAAAAACAGGAAAGGCCTCCTACAGAATATAACACTTGAATTGTGCTTTTAAGGAATCTGGGGATTATACAAGGTGGTGATGAGGAAAAAGTACATACCAGACATGGAAGGCAAGGAGGTCTGTCTGCACCCTTTTTCACGGTCAAGGGGTCAACCTGTCACATATAGGACAGTAAACTTCAAGGCACAATTCTGGAATGTCTTCAATAAAGAAGCAGTTTTTAGCATTTAGAAAGAGAAGAGGTTAACTTTTTTAAATAGATGTATTATGAGTGTTTATTAGAAAGTAACTAGTGTGTCAAAACAATGTTCTGATAAAAATGTTTAAATTTTTAAAAATTCAAAAAGGAAAGGGAGACTGATCACTAAGAGCTTCATTAATCAATAAAACAATAAACAATTATTAAGTGCATTTTTTTGTATATGTACATTTGAAATGCCTGTGGGACATTCCGGTGAAGATGTCCAGTGAGATGTTGGAAACGTGGAACTGAAGCTCAGGAGAAATATGAAGGCTGGAATTTGGGATTTAGAAGCCAACTTCACAGAGACAACTGTTGAGCCAATGAAACCTGATGAGATCATCAAGAGAGAATGTATAGAGAGAAGAGGGCCCAGGATAGATCCTAGGACAATACTCATGCATAATGCTGGGTTATGTATGATGATTCTTCAAAGGAGACTGAAAAGGATTGGTCAGGTAGGTGGGAAAAGAACCATGACAGAACAATGTCACAAAAGCCAGAAGAAGGTGGGGGGGGGGGGTGCGGTTAGCAGTATCATACTCTATAAATAAGTCAATAAGGATTAAGATGGAAAAGATCATTGAATTTGATAATAGAGAAATTATTGGTGACATTGGAGAGGGGAATGTTAGTCAAGCGGTGAAGATGGAAACCAAATTATAATTATTACAAGGAATTTGTCTTCTTTTTTTCAGCAAGGTATGGATTAGGAGAGAGAGAAAATATATTTCTGTGTATTAAAAATAAAATATAATTTTTAAAAATGTAGTTAAATGACAAAAAGAAGTGAGTGGGAACTGAGAAAGTGGGTTCAATTTTGCAAGATAGCTTTTCCGAGAAGTTTAGCTACAAAAGAGAGGAGAGATTTAGGACAATAACTTGAGGGCCCAAGTGAAGATTTTTTTAAAGATGAAGAAGAGCTAGGCATCAGGGAGGGAGAGGCTAAAAATTGGGTAGGGAGAGGATATAATAGAAAACACGATTTCCTGGCGGATAGCATCAAAGGGACAAATAGAGGGGTTGCCAATGGCAAAAAGACTGGCACAAAGGAAGAGAGGAAAATAGATGAGGTTGATGTGATTTGAAGTATGGGAGATGGAGGCTCTCACAAACGATTGGCTGTGGTTTTGGGTCAGTGGTGAAAACCCAGTTAAGATTGGATGACATAAATTTATGATGGACACTCGTCTCCCTCTAGCTTGTTAATGTCTCCCAAAGTAAATGTCTCCCTCCTTTCACTTGGTGATTTAATTACTATCTCTAGGCTAATGATTCCCAAATCTATCTTTCCTGCCTCAACTCTCTGCTGACCTCCTGTCTCATATCTCCAACTGACTTTCATACTTCCAAAATGCACGTCTAATAGACATCTTAAACTCAGTATGTCCAAAATGGAAATAATTCTCCTTCTCGTAAACCCACCCTTACTCCTGCCTTCCCTATTACTGCAGAGGGCCACACCATCTTCCCAATCCCTCAGGCTCACAACTCACGAGTCATCATGGATTCCTCACTATTTCTCACCACCATCACCCCTCCTAATTCCAAGCTGTTGCCAAATCCTGGTGATTTCACTTTTGCATCATCTCTCAAATATGCTCTTTTCTCTCTTCTGACACTGCTGTGTGTGTGTGTGTGTGTGTGTGTGTGTGTGTGACACCCCTACCAGTCCTTCATCATCTCACCGATTATTGCAATAGCCTGTTGGTGGGTCTGTCTGCCTCATGTCTCCCCCTACTCTAATCCATCCTTTTCATTCAGACACTGAAGTGGTTTTCCTAAAATGCTAAGATTTCTAAGATCCAACTGAGTCATTGCCCTCTCCCTACACCTCTAACTTAATAAATTCCAGTGGTTTCTTATTGCCTTCAGAAACAAATACTAAATTCTATGTGTAGCATTCAAAACCCTTTGTAATCTAGCCCCTTCCTACTTTACCAGTCTTCTCATGTCTTTCTCCCCATTGTATACTCTTCAATTCAATGACACTGGCCTTCTGGCTGTTTCCAGAACAAGACATCCCATCTCTTGGCTCTAGACATTCTCTCTGGTTGTTCCCTGTGTCTGGAATGCTCTTCCTCCTCTGCTCTGACTACCAACCTCCCTGGCTTCCTTTAAGTCCCAACTAAAACCTCATTCTGTACAGGAAGCCTCCCCCAAGCCCTCTTAATTTTAGTGACTTTCCTCTGTTAATGATTTCCCATTTATCCTGTATATAGCTTGTTTTTATATATTGTTTGCATGTTGTCTCCCAGTTCCTTGAGGGCAGGGGCTGTCTTTTGCTTCTTTTTTATCCCCAGTGTTTAGCACAGTATTTGGCAAGCACATAATAGGTGTCTAATAAATACTGATTGATTGACCTGGTCATCTCAAGGTTTGACTTCCCCCAGTTGCATTGTGCTGAATAGAAATAAGGATGATGGATGGTGGGTATCATCTAGGATTTGAGTTTTGTTAAGGGAAGTAGCAATAGAATAATAGAGAGAAAATCATGTCAGACTACCCTTATTTTCTTTTTTGACAGGTTTATTGGACTGATAGATCAAGGGACTGCTATAGATATAGAATGCTTAAATTATAGCAAATCATTTCATAGTGTCTCAGGTTATTTTTGTAAATAAGATAGAGAGATATGAACTAGGTCATGGTATAGTTTGATAGATTCAGACCTCTTTAAATTACTGACCTAAAGATGGTTCATTGTTGACTTGGAGGGAAGTATTAAATGGAGTGCTCCAGGGATGTGTCTTTGGTCCTGTGTTATCTAACATTTTCATCAGTGTTATAGTTCTAGAAGACATATGTGATAAGCAGGCTTCTCTCCTTACTCCCCACCACCTATCCCCTGTCCTCTCATGGAAGTAAGGCCAGTTTTTTTTCCTTAATAACCAAAGATGACCCCCAAACATGATTGTCTCAAGAGGCTAAAGCTCAAGCTGCTTGGTTGTTGATGTACTTTCGTGATGGACTCAGATTTTCTGTTCAATTAAGCGCATGAAAAGGTCCTTCCACATGAATTCAGGGGTTTTTAGGCTTGATGGATGTCCCAATTTCCCACATCTTGCTCTGACAAGTTTTCATATGGAAGCAAATGAAAGACACTTTTCCTGATTTGAATGCTGTGTTTTTGTGGAGTATATTTTCCAAGCTATACTTCCTTTGACTGACTGCTTAATGATTTATGAGTGTATCATTTAGTTTCAGCATTGAACCTAAAGTGCCAGGGACCTAGCCTGAATCAGGATTGGTCTAGTAATGCATGATTCTCAGTTTTATAGATGCCTTACCATTGAAAGGCATAGCTACTCTGTTGCATGACAATAGTCAGAGTCCAAAAAGATCTCAACAATCTTAGAATAATGAGCCAATTCTAAAAGAGATAAAATTTAACACGGATAAATGTAAAGTATTTCACCTGGGTTCAAAAAATCAACTTTGCAGTTATAGAATAGGGAGAAGTGGCTATATTATGCTTTGTGGGAAAAAAAATGTGGAAATTTCAGTGAATTGCCAAATCATGAATCAATGCTGTGACATGGTAGACAAAAGAAAGTTATTGTGATTTAATTTTCACTAAGAGAAGCAAAAAGTTCAGAATGAAAGAGTTGATTGCTTCACTATATCAAATCTTAGTCAGACCACACCTGGAGTTTGTGTTCAGTTTTGGGGGGCACTGTACTTTGGGAGACATTAACAAGCTAGAGCACATCCAGGAGAGAGCAATTAGAATGGTCAGAGGCCTGGTAACTAGGAGATCACTTGACAGAACAAGGGAGGATTAACTGAAGAAGGGAAATTCAAAGGGGACTTGATGAAACTGTCTTCAAGTATTTGAAGAGTTGTCATGTGCATCAGGGATTAGACTTATATTACTTGGTACCAGAGAGCAAATCTAGAAGGAATAGGTAAACATTTCAGAAAAGTAGATTAGGTTTGATATAAGGAAAGATTTCCTAAGTGAGAAAGCTACTGGATTTGGAATCATAGAATCCAGGTTTCAATCCTGACTGCCAACAGCTACCTGTGTAGTTTAGGCAAGGCATTTCATCTTTCTGAACCTCAGTTTCAAATGAGAGGTTTGGACAAGATGACCTCCAATGTGCTCTATATCTATCCTGTGAATTAGAACTGCCCCAAAGTGGAAGGGGCTTCCTTACATAGTGGATTTCGAAACCCTGGAAATCTTTAAGTGAGGGCTTGATGGCCACTCATCAGGACTATTGTGTAAGGGATGTGCACTTAGGTACAGGTCAGGCTAGATGGCTTTTGAGGTTTCTTCCCATGTCTAGTAGAATGCCTTGAATGTAGAAGATGTTTAATGCTTGTGGTTGTTCAGTTGTTTTCAGTCGTGTACTCTTTGTGACCCCATTTGGGGTTTTCTTGGCAAAGATACTGAAGTGATTTGCTGTTTCCTTATCCAGCTCATTTTACAGATGAGGAAACTGAGGCTAACAGGGTAAAGTGACTTGCCCAAGGTCACACAACAAGTGTCTGAGACCTGATTTGACCTCAGAAAGATGAGTCTTCCTGACTCCAGGCCTCTATCTACTTTGCCACCTAGCTTCCCAGTGCTTATAGACTTTGAAAAGCTTAAGGACTCTAATCAGTTCAATGATCAACCATGATTACAGATGACAGATAATTTTATTATCCATGTGATAGAATCAAGAAGCAGCTCAGAAAGAACATTATTGAACATGGACAATATGAACATTCATTTTGCTTGTTTAAGCATATTTATTCCAAGAGTTTTGTTTTCCTTTTTTTTCCCAATGGGGGGGGGGTGAGAGGGAAAGAAAATGAATGCTTATTAACTGAAAAATTAAATTAAATTTAAAATTAAGTATTAAAAAATAAAATATTTGTTGAATGACTGATTGACAGTTCTAAGATTCTATGACTTGTGTTTTTTTGATACAGGAAGGACAAAACTTTTCTGGAATGTACTGAGGCCATTTTCCTAAATTATTTTGGAACTGTTGCTTGTCCTTGAGCAGTGGCCTAAATATGTGGATAGTAGGGACAAATGAGTATTTGCTTTGTGGAAGTCACCAATTTTGTTAATTCATTCTGGATATTAATAGCAATTACCTTCTTCTTCCCTAATTCATGTCTCCCTAGTGTCACCGCTATCCTTTGTCCACACTAATCTAGAGAAAATATATTTTCCCCTCTATGCCCCTAATAATAGAAAATTAGGGAACTTTTCTTGAACTTTTTCCTCTCTCATTTGGGCAAGAGTTGCCTCAGAAGATCATTCCCTCCTCATGTCTTCAAGCAGAGGCTCAGTGTTAACTTGTTCAGGAGATAGAGTAGAGAAAACCTTTTTTGTGGATGGGTTGAGCTAAATGACCTCTGAGACCCTTTCTAGCTACCCTGCAACAATCAGGAAATCTCTAGAGCTGAGGTTATTTCAAGAGAGAAACTATTCCAAAAGTCCTATTATTGAGATAAGGAAGGCAGGGTCCAATGAACTAATGTTAAATTTTTTTAAAACTAGACATGTGATTTCAAATCAGCAACTGTTCTGCCATTTATCATTTTGCAGACAGGATAAGCGATCTACCCATGGTCCCACTAGCTGTGTCAGATTTCTTTCCAAGAAAAAAGTATTGCAACTAAAAAGAATCAGATAAGAATTCAATATGTACCTTCAGAGGTGAAAGTTCAAAGTCTTCCTGTGGATGGATTGGGAAAAGAGAAAATGAGACTGTGACACTCACTGTTTAACAGTGATATCACCCTAAGAAAGAAGTCCCAGAAGAAAGGACATTCAGGTCCATTTCAGTAGAGCCCAAGAGACATAGAAAGAAGTGTTACATTAGTTCAGTGCTGTCACTGTGCAAGACAAGGATATTAAGTCTATGTGATATGGTATCAGTGAGCTGGTCACAAGAAAGCATGACAAATGTGGTCCTAAACTCCATTATGAATGTTAAACTTCTTTACCCACAGAGTGTTTCCCCAGGGTAATGAACAGTCTGTGAGGGTGTATAAAGGACTGGTAAGTGTAGATCTGGCTGGCAGCTGAGGCTAGGGACACTAAAATCAATCAATCAACAAGTATTTATTAAGTATCAACTGTGTGCCAGGCTCTATGCAAGGTACTGGGGATACAAAGAAAAAAATGAAACAGTTCCTGCCCTTAAGGGATTACCTAACAAAAATTTGTTAAGATTATATTATGGTATAGGAGGTACAATGTATTGGGAATACAAAGACAAAAATAATGACCCTGCTCATCTAGGGGAGAGTGAAGAGAAGAAAAAATTTTCACATACACATATATATACATACATGTCATTTAGTTGTGCTGTCTATGAACATATACGTTAAAATATAATAAGTGCATAAGAGAGGTCCAAGAACAACTTTGAAGAACTCTGATCAATGAGTGTAATGACCAGTTAGGCATCCAGACGTCGGAGGATGAAGTATGATGCCCTACTTCTTAACTTCTTATAGAGCTGTGATAGACTCAGGATGCATAATGAGATCCACATTTTTGGGATGGCCAGTGAGGGGATTGGCTTTGCTTGACTAAGCCTATTTGTTATAAGAGGTGTACCTCAGATCCTAGCTATGTGGCTCTTAGTAAGTCAACTAACTTCTCTGACTCTCTTATATAAAACAGCAACAAAGACAGTTCCTTCCTCCCAGGGCTGTTGTGAAGATTGAATGAGATAGGCTGTAATGCCATTTGCAGGCTTTTAGTGCTCATAATAAGAAGATGGCTCAGTCAGATTATGTGTGGCTGGCTTCAAGCTTGATCAAAGGCTTGGTCAGAAGCTACCTGTTGAGGCAGAATGAACTTTGTTTATTGAAAAGTTAAGTTGTCTTGTGCCATTTGTTGGGATATGGTCATTTTTGATATTGGTAATTTAATGAATTGGCACGTGTATATTGGCGATCTATAGTGGGAATTAGACTTATCAAATTGTTTACTGAAGATGTAATTCTGCTAACAAAGGACTTCTATGGGGAAAAAAAGAATTGGAGATGGGGGGAGAATGGAGGCAGGAAAACCAGTTGATAGGCTGTTGCTCTAGGCCAGATGAGAGGAGTTTAGGGAATGGATTGAAGTGCTTATGATGGAAATAGAAATGAGAAGACAGATTGAAAGGAAATTGTAGAGACAGGACCAACTGGACTTGACACCTAATTGGATATCGAGGTTGAAAAAGGACAGAGTCAAATATGGCTTTGAGATTTTTAAGCTATGTGACTATAAGGATGGTGAAATCATCAAGAGAAATAGGGAAGTTAGGAAAAAGACCAGGTTTCAGGGGGAAGATAATGAGTTCAGCTTCTACGTTGAATTGGAGATGGGTCTTTCTTTTTTTTTAAATTTATTTTTAGTTTTCAACATTCACTTTTATGAGATTTTGAGTTCCAAATTTTTCCCTCTTCCTCCCTTCCCCCTCCCCAAGACGGCATGCAATCTGATGGCTATATATGTACAATCATATTAAACACATTTCCACATTAGTCATGTTGTGAAAGAAGAATCAGAACAAAAGGGAAAAACCATGAGAAAAGACAAAACAAAAACAAAAAAAGAGAGAAAATAGTATGCTTCAATCTGCATTCAGACTCCATAGTTTTTTCTCTGGATGTGGATAGCATTTTCCACCATGAGTCTTTTGGAACTGTCTTAGATCATTGTATTATTGAGAAAAGCTAAGTCTATCAAAATTGGTCATCGCACAATGTTGCTGTTATTATGTATGATGTTCTCCTACCTCTGCTTACTTCACTCGTAATCAGTTTATGTAAGTCCTTCCAGGTTTTGTTTTGTTTTTAGATTAATTTATTTTTTAGTTTTTGACATTCAATTTCACAAGCTTTTGAGTTTTAAATCTTCTCTGTCTCCCTTCCCTCCCTCCTCCCAAAGATAGCATGCAATCTGATATAGGCTCTATATATACATTCATATTAAACCTATTTTCAGATTAGTCATGTTGTAAAAAAGAATTAGAACTAATGGAATGAATCATAAGAAAGAAGAAGCAAAACAATAACAGAGAGAGAGAGAGAGGAGAGAGAGAGAGAGAGAGAGAGAAGGCAAATGGTATGGTTCAATCTGCATTCAGACTCCATAGGTTTTTCTTTGAATGTGAATAGCATTTTGTATTATGAGCTTTTTGGAACTGTCTTAGAACCTTGCATTACTGAAAAGATCTAAGTCTATCAAAGTTAATCATTGCATAATGTAGCTATAACTGTACAATGTTCTCTTGGTTTTGCTCAATTCACTCTGCATGAGTTCATATAAGTCTTTACAGGTTTTTCTGAAGTCTGCTTGCTCATCATTTCTTATAGCACAATAGTATTCCACTACATTCATATACCGTGACTTGTTCAGCCATTCCCCAATTGATGGGGATCCCCTCAATTTCAAATTCTTTACCACCGCAAAAAGGGTTGCTATAAATGTTTTTGTATGTGTGAGTGCTTTTCCCATTTTAATGATCTCTTTGGAATACAGCCCTAGAAGTAGTATTGCTGGGCCAAAGGGTATGCAGTTTTATAGCCCTTTGAGCATAGTTCCAAATTGTTTTCCAGAATGGTTGGATCAGTTCACAACTCCACCAACAATGCATTAGTGTTCCAATTTTCACACATTTTTTCCAACATTTATCATTTTCCTTTTTTGCCAATCTGACAGGTGTGAGGTGGTACCTCAGAGTTGTTTTAATTTGCATTTATCTAATCAATAGGATTTAGAGCATTTTTTCATATGACTATAGATAGCTTTAATCTCTTCATCAAAACTGCCCATTCATATCCTTTGACCATTTATCAACTGGGAAATGACTCGTATTCTTATACATTTGACTCGATTCTCTATATATTTTAGAAATGAGGCCTTTATCAGAGACACTGGCTATAAAAATTGTTTCCCATCTTTCTGCTTCCCTTTAGAGATGGATCTTTCAAGTATAAATATCTAACAAGACATTTAGAAATGTGGGAATGGTATTTACTGGAAAGGTCGAGGTTAAAGGTATAGATCTAAAAGTCATCTGTATAGACTTGATAATTAAAGCCATGATAGTGGATAGGGTCACCAAGAGAGGATAGAGAAAAGGGCAAAAGCTAACATTTGGGGTTTGTGTGAGGAAAGAGTAGTAAGTGAAATAGGAAGGGAGAAACATGGGGGGAATAATGATCATGGAAATCTGAGGAGGGAAAAATATCAAAGAAGGATATTCCCTCACACATTCCTCAATGTGAGGGGAACCCAAGCCTCTGCCAGTTAAGGTGCTAACATCTAATGTTCAGGAATGGTAGAGAAAAACATCAAATCCGAAAAAGGAGGGAAACAGTGACTGACTGTGTCACTTCTAATGACATCATAGTCTGAGTTCCTTTTATCCATTGTTTTCTTTCTTTAGGATGAATATTTCATTAGGGATCTGTACTGAATAGTAAAGCAATAGAATGATAGAATGGTAAAACTAGCAAGGACCTCAGATCTCATCTAGTCCAAGCCTTTTATTTCACAGGATGAGAAAACGAAGGTCTCATTAACTACAAGTCGATGTCATTAAAATCTCTTATGTCCAAAATTTAAATAAAAATTACAGAAATGTACCTATTTGAGAACTCAAAACACCAAGAAATTGTAAAAAAAAAAAAAAACCAAAACAACCCAAAACAACAAAGGTCTATGAGAACAGATATATCTCTTCTCAAGAAGAGAGATGGGTTAGAATATTGTATATGGCTAGATGAGGTCACTCACTATCTTTTTTTTTGTTTAAAGGCTTTAAAACAACAACAAACAAACAAAAGGGAGGATTCGATCCTGGGAATGGTTGTGGGGGGAAGGGTTTTTCTTCCTAGAAATGACTGTACAATAAAAACAAAAGACATAAGAAATATTAAAAAGACAGAAAATGTGTCCAACTGGACAGAAGAAAACAAGCATCAATTAAATGCTTACTGTGTGCCAGCTACTGTGCTAAGTGTTTTACAGATATCTCATTTGGTCCTCACAACAACTCATCATTATGCCCATTTAACAGTAGAGAAAACTGAGGCAGACAGAGGCTAAGTGACTTATGCAGGGTCACACTGGTAGGAAGTGTCTGAGGTGGGATTTGAATTCTGGATTCCTGATACCAGACTCAGCAGTCTATACTTACACTTCTTCCGCCATGCTGCCTGCTATCTGAAAACTTCTGTTGTTTAAGATGGTTTCCCAATAGCGTGAGAAGTCAATAAGGGGCAGCCTGAAAGAGCTAGATGCTCCTACTTTACCTTTATTTGTTTTTGTTTGTTTTTTGGAAGGGGGAAGGCAAGGCAATGAGGGTTAAGTGACTTACCCAAAGTCACACAGTAAGTGTGTCAAATCTGACTCCAGGGCTGGGGCTCTATTCACTGTGCCACCTGTCTGCCCCTCTTACTTCACTTTTACCTCTTAGAATGCCTGGCTTCCTTCCAAGCTAGGTTCAAGTCCACTTTCATGATGCCTTTCCTGACCTCCAGCCCACCAGCTGCTATCGCCCTCCCTTATCCCAATTACTTTGCATTTATTTATCTGGAACTGGAGTGAATGGTAGCCCTTCATCTGGAGATGGTCATGTGCTCTGCCAGCTTACTGTAGGAAATGTGCAACCTAGCAGTTTCTGATAGATCTGGTCTGTCCATATGTCTTGCTCTTGTCTGTAGAACCTTGGCTCCAAGTCCCAGCATCCTAGTGTGTGATGACCCTTGCTCATAACTTAGCATTTTTGACACAACCAGTCCTCCAGTAGCAGGGACCAAAGGACTAACCAGAAGCTTCTGGGTCACATGTGTCTTTTGGCAAGGGACCTGACTACATCTCCTTCCCAGAAGCGGGCCAGAGCTCATTCCACCCCTGAGAGGAGTGCTTCGACCTGCTCCGTCTTTGTGTATATTTTGTATGCACTGATTTATGTGTTATTGACATGTAGGTTATCCCCCAAAATGTAACCTTGAAGGGAGGACTTTCATTTTTGATTTTGTGTCCTTGGTGCCTATTGTAAGACTCGACATATAGAAGGCACTTATAAATGCTATTTACTATTTATTGATACGTCATCAACATTATCAAATATTGATATATTATCAAATCCTGCCCCTGACGTTTGCTAGGGTTATAAGATAGCTAGCATGTATGTATATGTTAAGTGCATGAAAAGTATTATCTCATTTGATTGTCACAACAACCCTGGAAATAAATGCTATTATTTCCATTTTACAGTTGAGGTAACTGGGGCTGAGAGAGGATTAGTGACTTGCCCAGGGTCACATAATTAGCAAGTATCTGAGGCTGTATTTGAATTCAGATCTTCCCAATTCTAAGTCTAGCACTTTATTCGCTGGGTCACCTAGCTTTGGCCATAGATTGAGAACTGGAAAGAGCTTTAGAGGTCATCTAGGCCAATCTTTCATTTTTTTATAGATAAAGAAGCTGAGACCCAGGGAACTTAAGTGAATTTGTCCCAGAATACTTATATCCACGTGTGGTTAGCATCAGGAGAAGAATTCAAACTCCTGTCTTCTGAGAACAGAGACAGTGCTCTTTTGACTAGCTAGTACTCCACTATAACTCTGCAGTGCCCTTGCTTGGAGCTCACAGGGCCACACTTGAACACCTAGAGGGTCACAGGTAGCCTCTCTGAGCTTAAGTTTCCTCATATAAAAATCCTCCTTGTCATAATAACACTTGCAATGCTGCAGTACTACTGTGATTGTGGAGCTTAAATGATAAAATGTCTATAATATTCTTTGCAGGCCTTTGAGTGCTATATAAATGTCAGTTGTAATTATGGTGATGATGTCAGGCCCCTGGCCACTACACAGGCGCTCAGACCATTGTTGCCAGAAGAATGCTTCTGATCCTCCAAAGCTGCCTTCTTGCCCTTGGGTGTGTCCAGGGCTGCTCTGGCCCCTCATTAGAGAGGAGGGCCTCTGCAGGGTAGTAATCCCTGGATCTCTAAATGCACACTCTGGAACAAGAGTCCCTGTTTATGAGAAGGAACTGTGAGACAGAAATAATTATTTGTTATTTGAGTTGCAGTTTGACTCTGGGGTCAAAGGTAAGTGAGGCTACATACTTTACTCTTGATTATGGGAAGTTAAGAGTCCTCAGGGGCTCATTCCCAATTAGAGTATATCAGTGTTCTGTCTTTGTTCTGCCTCTCAAGATGCATTTCTGCTTCTCAGAACTGGCTACAGTAATGTACACAGATTTGAATGGCTCTGATCTTCTAAACAATTACTCTGAGGGTTTGTGATCTCCTAATTGTGGCTGCTCCCTTCACTGGTGCAGATCTTAACCCCTGTACCAGGTAACAGATCACAGAACTAGAACTCAAAGAGACCTCAGGCCTTAGACCTTGTTCATCATTCTCATTCTCCATGTGACAGGGTCTGGCATACATGAAGAAAGCCTGGGACAGCATCTCTCCATTTAGAAAACCTGCAAACCTTTCTTCTAGAAGAATTGAAATAATTTTCTAAGGGAAGTGCCTTGGAAAGACAGACTGTGGAGTGTGGTTCTGGTAAGCTAACTACATGTTGAAGAGGAGACCCTGTGACTGGCGGTGGTGATGTTTGAACGGGCCTATAATCTCCAGCTAGGATCTCTGCTTCATTTGATTCTGAGTGATCTCAGTGACAATTTTGCTCATGATATCAAATGAAAGGAACAGTTTCTGATTTTGAGAGTGTTAAAAGGTTGGGAGAGAAAGCTTAGAGTCAGTGCCAAAGCTAAGTATTGTAGCCAACCCAAGGTCTTCTAGAGGACTTTTTGGTTCCCCTTCTAGGAGAAAGCTAAAGGGAGAAGGCATCCATCAGAAATGCTGCCTTTAGACAAACTTGGTGGGACTAATGCTATGTAGGAACCAAATTAAGTTGAGTCTACTCTACCCTAGAGACCAAGGCGGTATGAAGTAGAATATCCCCTGGTGGTGTTGAGAGAAATGTTTTTATGTTTGCTCTAGCTAAGCAAATATCATTTTGTAAAAACTAATTAATGCTCAGTGGTTAAATAGAATTGGAGAATAAGTCATTTGCCTCTAACAATGGGGATAATAAAGCCTAGGGGGTCCCCAGTGGTGGCAGTGAAAAGACCAGAATACATGAGAATTCTGTTTGACCTTGAGAAAGTGAGGCCAGAATACAAACCTTACAGACGATAAGGAAACTCACCTCCATATTGTTTCATCATTATCAAAGTTCTTGAGTCATTCAAATTTATCTTTACAAAGCTGTTCTTGTGTAAATTACTGTCCTGATTCTGTACACTTTATTAGTTGATAGACTCCTTTTCAGATCTCTCTGAACCCATTCCTGTCATCTTCTTTATCGTATAATAATATGCCATTGCATTCATGACCATTATTTATTGCTATCACATTTATTGTTATTAGTTCAGCATTAGCATAGTGCCTTGCACCTACTAGGAGCTTAAAAATATTGATTAATTGAGCCATTCCTCAATGGATGGGCACCCTTCCTAGTTTCCAGTTATTTGGTACTGCAAAAAGAACTGCTTTAAATATTTTTTACAGATGAGTCCTTTTCCTCTTCCTTATATCTCTTTGGGTTATAGGCCCAGTAGTATCATTGAGTCAAAATGTATGGAAAGTTTGGGCAAGGTTCCAATTTGCTTTATGGAATGATTAGACCAGTTTCCAATTCCACCACCACTGTGTGACTGTGTCCATTTTCCTGTAGCACCTCCAATATTTGTTATTTGCCTTTTCTATCATCTTTGCCAAGCTGGTGGGTATGAAGTAAAACTTCAATGTTGCTTTAATTTGAATTTCTCTAATTAGTGATTTGGAGAATTTTTTCATATGGCTTTTGAAAGTTTGGATTTCTTCTTTTAAAACTTATATCTATGTCTTTTGTCCGTTAATAAATTGAGGAGTGGCTCTTATTCTTTAAGTTAGAATCAATTTCTTATGTATCTTGCAAACGAGATCTTTATTAGCAATACTTGCGGCAAAGATTTTTTCCCCCAGTTAACTGTTTCTCTTCTAATTTTAGCTGTATTGGTTTTGTTTGTGGGGAAAAAAAATTTAAAATTTTATGTAATCAAAGTTAACTATTTTATCTTCTGTGATCCCAAATTTAATTTTCATCCTCACCAGCACTTGCAATCTCCGCAACATTTTTTTTTTTTTTTTAGCCAGACCATCACCTTTGCTTCAGTTATACTCTCACCTCCATTCCATAAACAAAGAAGCTCCTGGGAAAATTCAAATCTCCTGAGTCACCCTGTCAAAGTAAGGCTAATGGCTGAAAGGTCGTTTCCCCAACCAGTGGAGAGTCTGGATGGGAGAGTTAACTGGCCCCAATTCCCTAGGCATTTCCAACCAGGATGGATCAGTACCAGTGCCCAGGTCAGGTTTCCTCCTCTCTCTCCCCAACTCTTAGTCCTTCTTGACCCAGAAAACAGCCCTAAAAAATCCATTAGATTTTACTGGTTTTGGTGCAGTCACTTTGGCTCTCAGCGGACCTGGTTCCATCTTGCCTGACAGACCCTTCTTGTGAGTATTTCCCCTCAATAAAACTGACTTGATTGGCTTTTTTTTTTTCTGCTGATTCTGACTTGGTGTGCTTTGTGCTTCCTCTTACTGAACCTTGGAATCCAGAACCTGACCAAAGGCATTAAGAATCCTCATTTCAACCTGTTAGTGAACCAGTTCCCCTCTGCCCTGTCCTCTACTCCCAAATTTCTTGCTCCGTTTTTGTCATTTAGGCTTTGCCAGACCCTAATTCTGACTTACTCTTACCATCTACCTTCTCTACTCACATGCTGCTCAAGAGATCTAAAGGAGGTCATGTGACTTTGATGACTGGGTCCACTGAAAATTTATTTTTCCTGCTCTCATCTGGGTCCTTGTTACATCAAGACAATCCTCTTTACAGTTCCCTAATTGACCCTCCAACAAAGGTTATTCAGAATCTTCTCTCCTCCCATAGTAGCCCATCCCTCTACCTCTCAATGAAGTTGATTATGCCATGATATGATATGAGAGATGAACAGGGAAAAAGGATGTAAACATTTTGGAGCCTAGAAAGAAACTAAGGCTGCTGAGGCTGCCGTGCCAGAGACCCAAGAAGTAGAGATGGAGCTTCTGCTGCCAATGAGCTCCACATTATGAAAGAAGTACTGGTCTGTGGAATGAAGAGAACAGGACTTTATGACATCAAACCAGAGCTCATTATCTCTCTCGCCCCCCCCCCCCATATCCTCTATCCACCAAGAAAACCTTCCCTTTCCCTAATGCTTCTATTACTAACAAGGGTTTTACCATTCTCCAAATCACCCGGGCTTGAAATCTTGGTGTCATCCATTTCCTCCCTAGCGCTCAATGGACAGATCCAGTCTGTTGTCAAGTTTTGTTTCTACTTTCACATCTTTTGTTTATATCTCCTCATCTGCACTTATACCACCCTGGTGTAAGCTGGCATCACCTCACACCTCATGCCTGTACTATGGCAATAGTTTTCTGGTTGCAATAGCTTGTCTGTCTCAAGTCTCTCCTCACTTCAATGCGTCTTCCACTCAGCTGCCGAAGTGATTTTCCTAAAGTACAATCTGACCAAATAAGATAAAATATGTAAAACGCTATAAAAATCTTAAAACATCATATAAATGCTAATTGTGATGATGTCACTTTTCTACTTAATTAATTGAAGGCACTCCTTATTACCTACAAAATCCAATAGAACCTACTTTGTTTCCTTTCTTACCTTTTCAATATTCTTAGACTTTATTTCCTCCCCTCCCACTCCTACCTTCACACCCACCACCCCTCCATATACTTTTCATTAGTGTTGTTCCTCACACAGAATACATCATTTCCTTACTTCCTGTCTTTTCACAGGCTGTCCCCATGTCTGGATTGTTCTCCTTTCCCATCTCTGTCTCATGGATCCTATGGCCTCTTTCAATCAAACTCAGCTCAAATCCCAAGAGAACTTTCCTTGTTGCCCCTCACTACTTTGGCCTTCCTTCTGAATTTACTTTCCACCTCTTCTATGTAATATATCTTGTATGTACTGAATCATTTACATGTTGTCTTCCCTCATATAATGAGAGTTTCTTAAGGCAGGAATCTTGTGTTTGCCTTTCTTTTTATATTCAGTACTTAGACCAGTGTCTGACACATAGTAAGTACTTAATAAAGCTTTTTGACTAACTAAATGAATGAATGAATGAGTGAATGACTTGGCCTGGCAGAAACCAAAAGGTCACTATAAAGTCTTGTACCTCTGTGCTCCTGTTATTGGACTATTTATCATCCTCCCATCCTTTGCTTCCATTTAATCCTCTCAGTCTCTCAAGGGGAAAGATAAGCTTGCTCTCCCCACCTTTATCTTTAGGAGTTTGTTTTACTTTTTGCCTTGTTTTTTGTTCTAAAAAAAACCGGTTTCTCTAAGATAACATGGCTATTCATTGTATTCCTGATTTGTGTGTGTCATTGGGTAAATGCAGTTGAGAAAGAAGCCAAAGATGGTAAAACATATGAGAAAAGTAGGGAATTTTATACTGTATATATGTGTGTATATACATGTGTGTATGCCATATGTGTTTATATATGTACACATATGGGCATATACACATATGCATATGTATATATATCTGTCGATCTTATGCAAAAACCTTTAAATTTTATATAAGCAAAATTGTCCTATCTTCTAAAATCCTCTTAATTCCTTCTCTGATCATGAACTCTTCCCCTATATATAAGTAGGAAATGTGTTTTCTTCCTCTCTCCTCTAACTTGTTTCTGATGTGTTCTCCTGAAATCTCTCTCTTTCTTTCTCTCTCTGTGTCTCTCTCTCATGAACATATATATATACACACATATGTATACGTGTATATACATCTCTGGGTATATGTTATTCCTTTTTTATACCAAGCCCCTACCCTTAAGAATATAAACTCCTTGAAGACAGGAACCATTGTGGTTTTGTGTCTGAATCCACAGCACAGTACCTGGAACATCATAATTACCTAATAAATGATTGTGGAACAAATGAAGTTAATTGGCTTTTCTGTATGCTCTGGGGTTCGCGATGGTGGGAAGAGCTTTCAATTCAACAGAAATTCTAATTGACCATTTACTACAACTCAGTTATGTGACTCCTTGGTTTTCCTTACAACAAGCCAGTGGGGGTAAGCAGAACAGCTTTATCATCCTCATTTTATAGATGAGGAAACCTGAAAGGTTAAGTAACATAACCCCAAGCTACGCAGCTAGATGTGCCAGATCTGGGATTCAAATGTTCCCTGGTACTCTTTCCATCACAACATGCTACTTTATTTAAGCAGAGAATGATGGGAGAAGTGACCAAGCTTTATCTAAGCTTTATCTAGTCCCTGCCCCTGTGCAGCTTATGGTTTACTCTAGAAGAAGAATAGGAGGCAAACGCTGTGTTTGTATTGCAAAAGAAGACTGAGATGAAAAAGAATGGTGCATTGTGCTTCCTGAAGTTCAAAGGGAGAAGTAAACCTAAGTAGGTTGACCTCTAATTATACTCTTCTGGCTTTCTTAACCTTTTCTTGTGTCATGGACCCCTTTGAGAGTCTGGGGAAACCTAGCTTTGGGGCAGCTAGGTGGTACACTGGATAGAGTACAGGGCCCTGGAGTCAGGAAGATTCAGATTCTTGAGTTCAAAACTGACCTCAGATACTTATTAGCTATGTGACCCTAGGCAAGTCACTTACCCCACTTTGCCTCCGTTTCCTTATCTGTAAAATAAGCAGGAGAAGAAAATAGCCAAATCACACTAGTATCTTTACCAAGAGAACTCCAAATGAGGTCATGAAGAGTCGGACGAGGCAGAACAACAACATGAACCTTTTCCTTTTAGAATAAAATGTTAAAATATATTAAATAAAATACATATAATTACAAAGGAAACCATTATAAAGAAATACAATTATTAAAAATGCAAACCAAGTTTTTGGGCCTGAGGTTAAGAACTTTTTACTAAGGAAGGGAACAGTGCTTAACAAAGTTAGAGATCTATTCATAAGAAAGATTTGGGAAGGAAAGAGGTGAAGTTTCCTAGAGAATCTAAACTTCTAGAGGGCATTTTTTTTTTATCTCTAAGTCTTAAGCTAGGGAAGAAATGGAAGTAAGGAGGGATGATGCCTAAGCCCTATTCTTGTTCCTTTCTCCCTTCCCCACCCTCTACAGGAAAGGGTGGGTCTGTCTACTCCTCAAGACTCTACTTGCCGTCCTTAGAACTTTCTAAACCAAAATAATCATCCCATTTCTTCATCCTATTAGAATATAAACTCCTTGAAAACAGGACCTGCCCCTGTCTCTGTGTTTCCATCCCAGCACTCAGTACAATACTTGACACCTAGTAACATCTTAATAAATGCTTTTTTATTCCTTCATTCTGTATGTTAAGCAAACAACCCAGTATTTCTGACAGGCAAGGTAGGCTTTAATAAATGGTTGTTCCAATGAAATGTTTGTTGAGTCATGATTAGCCTGGGAAGGTTTCCTGGAAGGTGTGGTTCCTCCTTTGTATTTTTCTTTCTCCAGGTAGTAGAAATTGGTAATAACAAGATAAGTTTGTATATTACTTAATTCTCTCTCTCCTTACTCTGCTCCTGGTCCTACCCGCCTTCAGCTAGGAAAATAACCCTGTTGTATCAGAAATAGATTGTAGGGCTTACTCTTGTCCTCATCTTAGTGATGATAGGGCGCCACCTTGAGGGATAATACATTTTGATTCTACAAATTCATTTACAAAAATTCTCTATCTGAAGCACTATTAAGAATTTAGTGAGTCTACAGGAAGATTATGGTCTAAAAGGGGATAAGACACTTACGCTAACAAAAATAGCTATAAAATAGACTTATTACATGACTTGTGTCAGAGATCCACAAGGTAAAGTGCTGTATGAATTCTGAAGGGGAAGATTATCACCAAGGAAAGGAGGGATCAGAGAAGGCTTTCCGAAGGAGGGGACACATGAGTGGGACCCTGAAAAACTAGGCAAAAATTCATTTGGTAAAGATGAGAGGTGGGAAAAGGAGAGAAGGAGAGCTCTTTGGGCAGAGGGGTCGTGCGAGCAAAAAGTACAGCTATAGAAAGCCACAGTTGGTGTTTGGAGTGCAGGATTGCCCAGTTTGGCTGCAGTATGGAGGAAACAAAGGCTAGAAGTAGGCTGGGACTGGATTAAGGAGATCTTGAATATATACAATGCAAAGGAGTTTAACATTGACATTAATAATAACTATTATTTATATATAGTACAATAAAGTTTACAAAGCACTCTGCATATATTATTTCATTGGGTCCTCCCTCACATCAGTCCTGTGAGGTTGGTGCTATTATTACTCCCATTTTACAGATAAATAATTGAGGCCAAGTGAGGCTAAGTGGCTTGCTCTGAGTCACAGAACTAGTCTGAGGCAGGATTTTAACTCAATTCTTTTCGACTCTTAAGTCTAGCACTCTACACATTGCTCTTTCTGGCTGCCAAAAGGGAAGAAATAGAGATTTTTCAGTACAGGAATGATATGACCAGATCTATGTTTATGAAAGAAAGCTTAAAGAGGGGAAAGGGAATGAAGACCTGTTTGGAGGCTATTGCAATGTGTGTGTGTGTGTGTGTGTATATGTGTGTGCACACACGCATGCATGTACATGAGCACATGCATGAATGAGTGTTATAAGGGTATTGGTGGAAATGGAGAAGAGGGATGTTAGAATCAATAGGACAATGTAATGGATTACATATGAATGCTAAGGGAGAGCAAAAATAACCACAAAATGAGAGATTTGGGAGCCTGCATGAATGGTGCCATGGTCCCAAATAGTGAAATCAGTAGCAGGAAGGAGAAAGGGGAAAAAAGATTTTTGTATGTGTTTGGTTTTAGTTTCAGGTGTAATATCTAAGTAGATATATGAGTCTATAGTTCTGAAGAAGTCTAGTCTGAAGGTAGAGAATTGTGAGTCATCTCCATAGAGGTGGTATTTGAGGTTGTGGGAGTGAATGAGATGATTAAGGAAGAGAATTGTAAGAAATGCAGTAGCTTCCTCAAGCTGCTAACAAAGAATCACAGAGGAAGCTCAAAAACCTCCGATAGGGAAGCTGTCACCAAGCCTTAGCAAGACCAAAAGTAATGGTGTAAATACTGTACCCTTTTCCTGATGGTGGGGAGTGTAAATATCAACCACTCCCTAATTCCCAGGAGTCTTTCTTCCACCCCACTATCATGAATCAGCACTAGTCCCCATGTCCAGGCATCTGCCTCCCTGACTCCTGCTAGACACAGATAAGAATCCTATAAAAATCCACCAGATTTCACAGATTTGCTGATAAGGTGCCCGATTCCACCGGGACCCCAACAACCTATTTCCATCATTCTCCCAGACTGCCCTTTGTTTTGTGAGTATTTCCCCTCAATAAACTGGCTTGCTTTCCTTTCTTGTTATAAGTTCCACTTTCCTTGTCCTGGCTTTTGGTATTCCAAATCTTCCTAATTTGACATTAAGATAGGAGTGGCAGAGAAAAGAATTCTGACAAGATGATCCTTCAGGAACACCGACATTAAGAAGCAAGGTAGAGGATAAGGAGTGAACAAAGAAAAAAAAAAGGAAGAATGGTTGAAGAACCAGGAGATTGTAGAGGATCTGAAGTCAAGGAAGAAAACTAGAGACCAGAAAGTCAGAAGTTAAAGAGTGGGTAGTGAAGAAGTGGAGGTATTAGGAAGTCACAGTTCTTACAGAAGTTTAACAGTAAAGGGGGAGAGAGACAGGATTGTAGGTCACTGGATGTGACTATGCAAAAAGTGCAAGGGAAGTCTTTTAAATTTTTTTAAGGATCGAGGAGACCACATTATGTTGGAGGACAGAGAAGTAAGAACCAGTGGAGAGGGAAAGACAAGATGAGAGAGAAAGAGACAGAGAGAGAGAAAGAGAGAGAGAGAGAGAGAAAGAGAGAGAGAGAGAGAGAGAGAAAGAGAACACTTAGCTCTAGATAAGGCAGAAGGAAATAGATTTAAGGATACTGGTGGAGAGGTTAACCTTAGGGAAAAGCAGGGACATATTTTCTTTTGTGAATTGAGGAAAGGAGGAAAAAAATATGGTATGATGTTGATACCACATGTGAATTCAATCCGGTCCCTGGGGATGCAGACTTTTAACCTGAACTCTACCTTACCACCAACTCCAGCTCCCTTGTGTTTAGAGAGGGGATATTTATCAATCAACAAGTATTTATTAAGTGCCTATTGACATTGCTGTGCAATGTGAAGAAAAGGCAAGAACAGACTTTGCCACCTGGAAGGTTACCGTCTTGCCGGAAGCAACAACATGTGCATAAATAGGTATAAATAAGAGAGAAACAACGTGGTTTTGGGAGGAAAGCTTATAAAAGGCCTCATCTAGAAGACAGCAATTGAGGTGAGCTTTTTAGGGAGGGAATGCATTCTAGACATGAGGGACAGCCAATGAAAAGGCTCTGCGGTAGGAGATGGAATGAATACCTGCATGAACAATAGAAAAAAAAAGGCATTTTTCCTGACCCACAGCCAAGAATTTGCTAGTAAATGGTTAACGATTGGGTGTCTAAGGGGGCGGAAAATCAGGCTTTACACACTTTTAAAGTTTAATCTGTATTGTTAACATTTTCTTTATAGTTTTCTTAAGTCTAGACCATCAACAAAACAATAAATAAATCCCTGATTTGTAATAAATATTTGCAAATTTCTGAGGTACAAATGATCACAGTTAAAATCTAACAATCTGTTCTCCTCAATTCCAGCCGAGTCTAGCATGCCGCTGATCATAGGAGTAATGTGCAATAATGCTGGAGAAATAGAGTGCGTTGTCAGTATGTTGATTTGCATTGCTTATCTAGACAAACATTCTTGCTTTGCCTAAGTGAACCTTTCTGCTGGCCTCCATGTAAAGTGATTTTATGTAATGCAAATTTGCCCCTATCCACCCACTTCACTTAGCCTATACAAGAAAAGCATAAACCAAATAATACCTTTATGCAAGTCATAAAATGTACCATGTTAACAAACAGAATTATGAAACAGGTAAAGTTGATTTTAAAGTATGTGCAGCACTGTGTAGTATGTTGCTTCTTCCCCACCCACTGCTCCTAGTCTTTATCACTGGTGGTTGGCTTTATGAATTTCTTTTATGAAATCAATGAGATGTTTGGACAGTCTTTCTTTTTTTCTCTATCTGACAATAGCGAGCAATATTATCCTCAATTAGTCTTTGAATTTCTTAAAATCTTGAGGTATATGCATCCATTTTTTCAATATAAGGACAAAATTCACTCAAATGATGAAATGCTTCTGCCAATTATTTCATTGTGAACCTGTTTGGTTTGACCTCAGATTCTTAAGTTTCCCTTTCTCTTCTACAGTTTTTGCAGCTAGATCCTCATTTGACAGTTCTTTTCCATGAAACATAATCAACTCCTCCAGATAAGTTTCATTCTAGCTCCAGTTCTTGTGTTAATTTTACAGTCTTATTACTCACTTCTTCTAACCTTTCATTTTTGTCAAATCTACAGAAATGAACTGTGGGCATGCTTTTATCCAAATTCTCTTCATACTTCTTTCTGTTACATCTTCCCATGCCTTAGCAATATTCTGGATTGCGTGGTAAATATCATAGGACTTCCAGAAATCTCTCAATGTTAAGTCCTTATCTGCATCCAAAGCTGTGATCATCTGGGCTTTAAATGTAGTGCTAGTGTTAGGGGGAAGTTAGAACAC
This sequence comes from Pseudochirops corinnae, assembly GCA_028646515.1. Taxonomy (NCBI): domain Eukaryota; kingdom Metazoa; phylum Chordata; class Mammalia; order Diprotodontia; family Pseudocheiridae; genus Pseudochirops; species Pseudochirops corinnae. Next base: position 226,757,577 of record CM053586.1, read on the forward strand.
TTTTACATTTTCATTAAAATCATCCAGATGGAGAGGGTGACCTGGGGCATTATCCAAAATAAGTAGAATCTTGAAAGGAATGCCATCATCATTACAAAACTTTTTGACTTTGACTTCAGGAAGGAAGCAGTGCATAAACCATTGTTCAAAGATGATAAGAATTATCATTGCCTTAGGGTTAGGGAAATAATATATAGGTAGTGTTGCCTAACTGATTCCTTCCAATGCTCTGGGATTTTCTAAGTGGTGTACAAGAACAAGGTTTTAATTTGCAAGTCCCAAATGCATTTCCTCCATGCAAAAGAGTAACTATTTTTCGAAGCTTTATGCCCTGGCATAGTTTTTTCCTCCACTGAGATGTAGGTTCACGATGATATTCTATGATAAAATAGGCCAGTTTTGTCTACATTAAAGCAAGTTGGAACTTCATTTATTATTTTTTGCAGGAACTCTGGGAACTTCTTTGCTGTTTCAATATTTGCAACCTCTCCTGACTGACATTAGCAAATTATAAAATCTTACACAATTTAAAAATTGGAATTCGAATTAGAATTTCTTTCAGGAAAAGCAAGAACTACCTTGTATATATACATACATACATACATAAGGGGCATATATATATATATACATATATACATATATATATATATATTCGGTATATCTCTATCTATCTACCTATCTGGAGAGCAGTAATGGCAAGGAAGTATATGGATCTCATGTAGGAGAGGCTGGAGAGTCTGCTTCTGGAAAACCACATGATGAGGGAACCCTTCTTCCTGACTTTGTATAGACATTCTATAATGGGTCCTGG
>CM053586.1:226765624-226830131 GCA_028646515.1 Pseudochirops corinnae
TTTATAATTATAATTATATAATGTAAATTTAAACTTGGAGCCTTTGTGGGGCAGTTATTATAGCTATTGTAAGCAGTTACTGAATACATCTCAACGAATATTAAGAGTAGCGTATTAAATTAATTTTGGACTTCACAACACTTTTTTGTTATTGTTGCTGAAAGGGAAGAACAAAAAAACCCTTGTGAATCACTGCCTTAGGGCTCTATCTGGGTGCCCTTATCTTCTCTCTTTATCTCTCTCTCTAGGTGATCTCATTTACTTCCATAGGTTCAAATATCATCTCTAGCAGATGATTCTTCCCAATTCCCATTCTCTCTCCTGAATTCTAATGCCATATCAACTTCCTGCTGGTTATTTCCTCATTGATATCTATCTAACTGGAAACTAAAATTCAACCTGTCACAAACAAAATTTATTATATTTTCCTGTCAACCCACCTTGCTTCCAAACTTCCCTCTTTCTGTTGGGGGGCATCATTATAGTCCCGGTCACCTGAGTTTGTAAACTTGAGAGGCATCCTTGACTTTTCAACTCAACAAGAATGTGCCAATTATATTTATAACTTATGATCGCTACAAAGTCAAAACAAAAATCAGTTCAGCCCTGAAGGAGTTTACTTTCTGCTGATTTCTATCCATGAAATATACATAGATAAGTAAATACAAGATGATTTGAGGAGAGAAAACAGATGGCATCTGAGTGAGCCTTGAAGGAAGTTGAAAATTCTAAAAAGCAGAGGCCAGAGAATGCACTTCAGAAACGCTGCCATAGACTGCAAATGTAAGGCCTTTTCACTCTTCCCATACCTCCTCCCTCCCACCATCTAAATAACTACCTAGTATTTCCTTGGTTATGTAGCACCTCTTTTGACCTACTTCCACAGAAGATATTTACTGCCTAGAGGTTCAAGGGGTCTCCTGCATATAACCACTCCTAACAGTATAATTTATGAGCCTTCTCTAGTGTATAAATTTTAACATGGAGCCTTTAGGGGGCATTACTTGTCATACCAGTATATTCAAGTAATTCTTTAAAAAGGCATTTATTAAGATGGCATAATAAAAGCAGTAACTGTCAGACATTCTTCATATAATCTTGGGGTACACTCTCTCAAAAATACACATGGCTAGCATGAGAATAATGGCCACGGAGTAAAATGGTAGCAAAGTACACAGGGACACATATGGCCAAGGCAACTAACAACTCTGGTAATGCAGGACCTATAAGTCCTTTTTCCCTCCTTGAAACATTCCCATAAAGTTCCTTATAAGGCTTAGAATCACAGTAGGACTGGTTGCTTAACTGGGTTCCCAGGGTCCTTACTGCAGATGATTTCCAGGTTAGGTCTTTGTGAACTACCTAGCCAGGTCTCTTTGCTGCCAGAGGTCCAATATCTTGAAGCTGCTTCCTGACAAGTAATTGCCTTTCTTCACACCTCTGTTTGTTGGAAGTGTGTTTATATGCTCCCTCAGCTGTGCCTACAATTCTCTCTCAAAATGCTAAATGGAGTCTCTCCTTCTGATCAAGTGGCTCCTCTTCAAAGTGAGATGGCTGATATAGGGATGGGGGAAGGAAGAGAGAGAAATCTCCTTTCCCTCAAGAGGTATTTCTTTCCAGGGGCTGAGTTCTTCTCTGCTATTGGCTCAAACTGATGAACTAGCTACAGAGGTACCAACTCAGCCTTTAAGGGCCCTTGAGGAATTGCCAAAATTTCAACCCAGCCAATTTCAAGCTGTTTCTTTTAATAGAGATATTCACACTTTAAAAAAGGAATCATAGAGTGATACCTTGTTAATACATTAATGCATGGGTTCTTAACCTTTCTTTTCCCTTGTTGATCCCTTTGTTAGTCTGGTGAAATCTATGGATAGCATCTAAAAAATTTTTTTAAATGCATAAAGTAAAACATATAGATTAAAAAGGAAAGCAATTAAAATGAAGTAGCTTCCAACATTTTCTAAAAAAAAATTCATAGCCTAGGTTAAGGACCTTTGCATTAACACCTCATCACCTGTCCTTATATCCTTTACATTTACCTCCATATACGTCTCTTTTCTAATTCCACTCCTTGTCCCCGATCAAGAGAACCAGAGAAAAATTTTCTTTTTTTTGCTTTTTGGAGGGCAATTGAGGTTAAGTGACTTGGCCAAAGTCACATGGCTAGTAAGTGTGTCAAATATCTGAGTTTGGATTTGATCTCAGGTCCTCCTGACTCCGGGGCTGGTGTTCTATTCACTGTGCTACCTAGCAGCTCCCAGAGTAAATTCTTAAAAAAAACCTTCACTGGGTTCTTTAGTGCCCTAATTCAAGCTATCATTTCTCCCTCAACTGACATCCTTGCTTCACCTTTCCCCTCTATAATTCATTTTCTATATAGTTTTCTAAAGTACAGGCCTAATTATATAATTTCTTGCTTATTGTCTCAAAGATAAAACACAAATTCTTGAGGCTGGCATTTAAAACTTTCTATAATCAGGATCCAATTGACTCTTACAGAATTTTTTCATATTATTTTCCTTCATGCTCTTGACATTTCAGCATGAGTCAATTGATTTCATTTCAATTCAATTTATTAGATATCTTTTTTCCCTTATGAGTAAAGCAGAATTGAGACAGCTCAAAGGAAATGCAGGATGTGCAAGTTTGGAGTATCTACCCCATATGTTCACACGGACTATTTGTGTCTGACCTGTCGTAGAGCATTCCGAGCTTTTATTGGTCTGATCAGCCACAGTCAGACTCACTGAAATTTGACTCTAACATAATGATGTCATTTTGGTTCTCTTTGAGAATGAAGGACAACAACCAACCAACCAATAGGGATCTATTCTAACAAGATACCAAATACCAGGCATTCAAAGACAAAAACAAAACAGTCCTTTCATTTAGGTTTTTATATTATCTTTGAAAAGGAGTAGTGGTGGCAAAACACAAGATATACAAAAATAAATATATTATAATGTAAACTGAGAGAGAGAACACTAAAAACTTGGGGTATCAAGGAAAGCTTTGTGGAGGATGTGGTACCTGGACTGAGCCTTAGAGTAAGCTAACGAGAGCATTCTAAGATTGGGGAACAGTTTATGTAAACATGCAGATGTTGGAAATTAACTGCTGAAATCAAACTGCTAGTAGTCCATTTTGCTGGACGCTGGACCACAGAATTAATGAAGTGAATGCTCAGGATGACTGAGTTTGTACATTTAGATGCACTAGAAGGATAGCATTACCCTCAACAGATTACATTCATAAACATCAAGCATCTACTCTGTGCAAAGCACTGTGCTAGGCCTCTGGCAAAAATGAAAGTCCCTTATTCTACTGGGGATGAGGGCCTGCAGGGTTCCTCACTGAAATGGCCACCATCTTAGCTCAGGCCTGGATCATCCAGTCCATACTGTTCATATCTTAATTGGTCTTGATGTTTCAGCTCTTCCTTCTCTAACATAGCCTCTTCAGTGTCCTGAGCGCTGACCTGACCATGTCATTCCCTGCTCAAATAAATCTAGTATCTCTTGCTTCCAAGATCAAACATAAACTCCTTTGATGGACTTTTAAAGTACTTCAGGATCTAGTAATGATATACCAGACATATTAGAGCAGTGGTTCTCAACCTTCCTAATGCTGTGACCCTTTAATACTTGTATGTGGGCATATCTGCATGTGGGTGGACCTGCCTGGAGATGGATAGAGGAGCCGTGTCTCGGTTCCCAAGACCATTGGAAATATATGTTTTCCAATGTTCTCAGGCGACCCCTATGAAAAGGTCGTTTGACCCCCAAAGGGGTCGTGACTGACAGGTTGAGAACCACTGTATTAGATGTTATTCCCCTTCACAAATTCTGGAATTTAGCCAAACTTTCCTTTTCCCTCTATCTTTTATACATGACACTCCATCTCTGGTACTGTGCCTTTCTCTGGGGCCTCTGCCTTATCAAATACCTACCTTCTAATAAAGTCTCAGCTTGCTTTACCACAGATTTTTCTTAACCTTCCCTGGATGTCAGTGTCTCTTTACAAACTCCTTCTTCCTTCCATTGCTTTTCCTTTACTTTGTATGTATTTTACATTTTCTTCTGTGTACATCTTGTGTCCCATGATAGGATGTAAACTAAGAAACAAGCCGTTTCCTCTAAGGCTTTTGATCCCCAGCAGCTAGCATACAGTAGGCACTTAATAAATGCTTGAATTGACTCACACATAAGTACACAGGGAAATAAATAATTTCAAGAGTGGTTCTTTGAAGAAAAGGAAGAATTCTATGAGGTGAGATGTGTATTTCATACACAGGAAATAGCCTGTGCAAAGGCACCGAAGTTAGCAATGGAATCTCACGTTCTGGGAAGAGTTAGCAATTCATCACCAGTTGTGGTTGTTGAGTCCTATCTGACTCTTTGTGACAGTTGACCAACTGTCCATAAGATTTGCTTGGCAAAGATACTTTAGTAGTTTCCCATTTGTTTATCCAGTTTTATGCAGGCAAGGGTTAAGTTATTCTCCCAGGGTCATAAAGCTTGTGTCTGACATTGATTTGGAACTCGTCTTTCTGCCTCAAGGCCCAGTGGTCTATCCACTGCACCACCTAGCTGTCCCCAGCACCAATATGACAGTCACCTTTTTAGGTACAGAGGATTCAAGTACAAAGAATGACATAATCCCTACTCACAATTAAGCTATTAAAACCTAAAGACTTTCGGGGCATCGTGAGTACGTGTATATATAACACATAAAAAACTTTTGGGGCATAGTATGTGTATGTATCATACATACAAATACACGTATTTCTCTAGCGCACAGATACAAAGGGAATCAAATAAGGACCTGTGGGGGTGGAGCGGAGCAGAGGCAGGGAAGATGACGAGCAACTCAGATTCAGACAATGAACAAGCAGCCGCAGAGGGAGGGAGAAAGCCCGGGATGGGGGACGCGGCAGATCACGAGCCAGGAAATAGGGAGGGTGAAGCTTTGAAGGTGGAGCCGGGGACCGAGTGCACAGAGAGGGCGGTTATAAGAGCGATCGAAGCCGGGCCAGGGATGACGGCGTAGTGCACGGGACCGATAGGTGGAGAGAGTGCCACGACACTCGCTCCACCCTTCTCCCCATCTGCCTTCCCCCCCAATCTGGGCGGAACAGGAATGCGGCCTCCACCGGAAGTAGTCATCCGTAAGAGAGCATCGGAAAGTGGTGTCCTCCCTACGCAGACAAAGCGAAGGGGGCGGGGACTAAAAGAAACATCCCGGTGCTCTTTGGAATCGGCTCTCCGGATCCCTAAACCTTAACAGAAGCGTTCCGCACTCGTTTCGAAAGGAGCCACGTGGGGCCGGGGCAGCTATTGGGCAGGTGGGACCAGGGCACCGGCACAGATTGCGGGTCCAGGTGAGGGGGGCTCCAGGGGCGCGGTGGTCAAAGGCTCAGGCAGTCCTTGGCGGGGATTGCCGGGGAGCAATTAGAGCCCCAGCCCGGTTCCTCGCCGGCCTGTTCCCGCATTAGAACCGCACAGCCCCGGTTTGGATCCAGGGAGGGGGCTGGGACTCGGGGATGCCCCTAAACCTGGGACCTTAAGGTTCCCCTTGGGGTCGTAGGTTCATGGGTCTGGAGCTGGATGGGACCCGGGGACCCGCTGACTCAGCACCGTCATTTTACAGATGGAGAAACTGAGGCATAGGGGCCAAGTGTCTAGCCCAAGGTCAGGTGGGCCTTTATCTTTATCCCCTTCCAGGCATCCTTCCTTCCTTTACTAGTCAGGATGTCAGCATACATTTGGTTTCTTTATTTTTTTCTCCTTTTAAGATTAATTTATTTATAAAATTGACCAACGTTAACATTTCCTTATACAGAGTACACAAAAAGACTTGACTATCACACTAATAAAATCTATTTTTAAAACCTAGTATTTATATAGCTCTTTAAGATGCTTTACAAATATTTTATCCTTACAGCGACCCTGGGAAGTAGGTGCTGTTATATTTTCTATTTTACACATGAAATTGAGGAACACAGGGGTTAAGTGACTTCGCCCAGGATCACACTAGTAAGTGTTTGAGGCTGCGTTTGAACTCAGGCCTTTCTGGCTCCAGTTCCAGTGCCTTCTCCGTTGGATCACTTTGATCTTAAATTTGCTTTTTGAAAAAATAGATATTGAATTTTACTCGAAAGGTCCATCATCACCACCTCATTTGCTTGTGGTTCATTCTGAATTTGCTTCTGCCTCTTTGTGTTTTTAGTGTCTTATGCCCTTCCTCTTTTTTTTTTTAATAACTATTCCTATCCTCTTAATTTTTTCCCTGCTGCACTCTATGAAAGTAAAATAAGTATAGTCAAATAAAAAGGAACCATAAAATGTCTCGTTTTGCTCCTCTAGTTGGGCTCTTCTCCGCCCAGAAGCTGGATGAATGTATCATTCCAAGTCTTTTGGAATAATGATTAGTCATGTATTGATCCTAATTTTTAACTCATTCACGCTTGTTTTCCTTTATGATGTTGTTGTCATTGGGCAAATTGTTCTCCTGGTGCTGCTCTCTTCATTTTGCATCATTTTATACAATTCTTTCCTTCTCTGAATCAGTTCCTTTTATCATTGTTTATGGTATAATAATAGTCCTTTACCTTATGCCAGCGGTTCTCAACCTGTGGGTTATGTTCAATTTGTAACAATGAAAATACATCCTGCATGTCAGATAGATTCATAACAGTAGCAAAATTACAGTTACGAAGTAGCGATGAAAATAATTTTATGGTTGGGGGTCACCACAACATGAGGAACTGTATTAAAGGGTCACGGCATTAGGAGGGTTGAGAACCACTGCCTTATACCATAATTTTTCAGCTATTCCCCATGTTTTGTACAACAGTTCTATACAACAAAAAAGTGCTGCTGTAAATATCTTGTGCATGTGGGCCCTTTCCCTCTTTGATATCTTTGGAGTATACATATGCTTAGTAGTGGAATTACTGGGTCAAAAGGGTGCATACTCTTGGTTTCCAACTAAAACTAGACAGTGACAGCCTTTCCTTTTGCTTTAAGGGAAAGAAGGATAGATTGGGAGGAAGGAGACCTAGGTCCCCAAACTGACTGCTACCAACTAGCTTTGTAATTTGGGACAAGTTACTTTGACTCTTTGTGAGTGGTTTGAACTTGAACTCTGAGGTCTTATATCTCAATATGTTATGGGAATTCACAGAGCTATATAGAAGAGAATCTATACCACATGCTTTTCTTACATCAGTAGAAGTTGGCAGATCTGTAATTTCATCTGTTCCTCCCCCCTTCCCCCACTTTTCCCATCATGCAGATAGCAAGGCTTAATTACGGTCTGAAAAATTCATCACCCGTTGGCCAGCCTCCTTGGTGGAGAACCACTCTACACTTGGCCACACTGGTACCCAGGGAAAGATACATAATTAACACCCATACTCAAAGCTATTCCAGCTTGGTCGGTCATGTCACTGCTTGCTTTCCCCAGGTGTAGCACCCAGGGTCATCTCTGCACCATGAGGCATCATCATAAGATTTGAGATTTGAGTGGAGCACCACAAACTCACTTGTTGTTATTTACTATCTTGTATTGTCTTCTGTTTCAGTGGGTGCTAGTGTTGTCATGTACAGATGAGTATAATTTAAGGTAGGGAGTGAAAGGGAAAAAGGATAGGTAGATTTGTCTGAGAAATAAGGGCAGGGATGATCCATTGCTACTTTTATATTCTTTCCCATAGTTATTACAGTTCCAGTTAAGCAGTAAGTATTTGATAAACACACTGAATTAAATAGGAAAAAAGTAGGATCCATGGGATTGGGAGAAATGTTATACTCCTTTTTAAAAATTGATATTAAAGCTAGCAGATTTAGGGAACTGGGTTTGTAATCAAAAAGCTCTGAGTTGGTATGATAGATTTAAATCAGCTTTACTGTGTAATCTGCTTGGGAAGGATGATGATACAAGCAGGACACTTAGAGCCTCATTTCCCCCACCACCTCACCTCTAGGATCATGGCTGCCAGCGAGCGCACTTTTATTGCCATCAAGCCAGATGGGGTCCAGAGGGGCCTGGTTGGAGAGATTGTTAAGCGCTTTGAACAGAAAGGATTCCGTCTTGTTGGCTTAAAATTCATGCAAGTAAGTGGGTTATTTCCCCTCTTAAACAAATGTACTCCCTCATTTGGCATGATGGGATAGAACACCTTCTCCTGGTATAGGAGTATTGGCGGGAATAAGGTATGGGAGTGGGGTGAAGGGAGGCGATATGGATTATTTTTCATTTTTCATGATCTTTTGGGGAAGAGGGAGTATCAGTTTCCTTGAGGTAGTGCTAGAAACTGTTCAGTGGCCTGCTGTTATATCATGGGCCTGTATATGTCTGGGTGCCTTTGTCCCAGTTTATGTCTAAATCTTTTCACCTTTGAAAGAAGCCCCCACCCTACATGGTAGAGGGTTTCTTAGTAAAACCTGTCATCCTTCTAATCCCTCATGCCCTGGGGCATGTTTGAGTTTGTAGTTCTGAGCTTCCCAGAATAGATCATTTTTGAAAACATTTTATTTTCTGAGGCAGGCTGCATTTGAGCCAGGAGATCTTTCATTCAGTCTACACCCATTGTGTTCAGAGTCCTGAATTATAGCTGTGGTGGGGGGGTTACAAAGAGGACATGGGCTCTGTTCTTGGGGAGCACCTACTTTAAAGAAGGAAAAAGAATACTCGGCCCTGAAAGTGAGGTTTTTCAGCTCCAATATCTCCTCTACTCACTCTTTGGTGCAGATAAGTTGAGAAATCATCGTACCTCAAAAACATGCCAGTTATGACCCACCCATCCCAAAAACATGGAAGGAGAGAAAAGGAGCTTGGAGAATCCACAATGCAGGTTGGCAGTTTGAATAATTAGGAGTCGGAAAAAAAATCAACCTTAGATTTGCTCCAGAAAATTAAAAAATCTATCTGGCTTTGTTTCTGGACTATCTCTTTCTGCTGTTGACAAATGATCAGGGAATACAAATTAATTTTAATATTTGTTTCTTACTATAAAATAACAGTCTTTATTCTCTTCTGTCTCTGCAACTCTCAGGGCTTTTCTATGATTAACCCAAGTCCAGCAGTATTAAATAGGGAGAAAAAAAGAAGAAAAAGCACTATACAACAGTTTGATTCAATTGACATTTATTAAGCACATACTCTGTCAGGCATTGTGTTAAATGCTAAATTAGAAACTAAAAAGAAATGAATAACCATTCCCTTCCATTAGCACCTATGTTTGGGACTTGACCTCATCACTGATTTAATCAGGCATTGAAAATGTATGCCATGATTTTAAGGGTGGGAATAGATTGAACATGTCTTAGATGCACTTCAGGGCTTTGGTTCTCATCCTCAATTCTTTGATTCAGGCTTCTGAAGACCTCCTCAAAGAGCACTACATTGATCTGAAGGATCGTCCCTTCTACGCAGGCTTGGTAAAGTACATGCATTCCGGGCCCATCGTAGCCATGGTGAGTATTTGTAGGGACCGTTTATGTAAGCTGGGCATGTTGGGGATAGATAAGGATGGATGATGGTAAATTCCCACTCCTGGGACAGCTTGATGTTGTGGCCAGAGTGCTGACCATTGTTGGGGTCAGGGAAATGTGGGTTTGAATCCCTCTTTTGACACCTGACACATCTCTGAGCGTCAGCTTCCTAACTCTTTAGATCACCTGCATGATCTTGGCCAAGTGACTTTACCCCTCTGCATCTCAGTTTTCTCATCTGTAAAATAAGGATGAGGTGACCAATAAGGTCCCTTCTAGCCCTGAATCCATAGTTTTGGTCCCACCATCACAGGATTGTCATGTATGGAAAGTGCACTGCAAAGTTGGAAGTGCCACATTTATGTCAGTTATTGTTACCATGACATCCCTCAGCTATGTACAGGAACTCTGTGATCTTGGAGGTTTCTCCGAGTTAGAGATGAGCTGAATCCTCTGACCCATTTCAGATGATGCAGATCTGTCACCTAACAGAGAGAGGTCACCTAACTCATTCCCTGGCATTCCGGTTAGACTTACTCTTTCCTAAACATATCTGAATCTCGGGTTTGTGGAGGCCTCACCAGTAGGGCCTCTCTTCAAGGGAGAGTGCTTTTGGAATTAGCAACCTGTGAGTCTTCCCCACTGATTCCTTTTCTCCCTTGACTTCTTTTTTCCCTGTGGAGGTCTGGGAAGGGCTGAATGTGGTGAAGACAGGTCGAATAATGCTAGGAGAGACCAACCCGGCAGATTCCAAACCAGGGACCATCCGTGGGGACTTCTGTATTCAGGTTGGCAGGTAGGTCTTGGTTCTTGTGGAGCTCATTGTCAGAGGGATTTGTGCTTCTTCAGCACAACTGCAGGATGTAGAAATGTGCAGAAGTTGCAGTAATATAACAAGGAGGCTCTATCTTCTAGTAAACCTTTCTCACCCAGTAGCTTGGCTCTGGGCCTCTCTGTCTTAGGTCAGTCAGCTAACATGATTATGCACCTGTTGTGCATTTAAGCCTGTACTAAGCACTGGGTGTGTATATGTGGCAGCTGTGCAGAAGATAAAGAGGACCGACCCAATTGTCAGCACCACAAAGAGCTCCACAAACTGTCTATTGTTTGTCAGCTCTGTATCATAGTGGTGATATTTGAGCCAGTCTTATGGAAGATTGTGATTTAAAAAACAATAATTGATAGCAGAATTTTTTTTGGATTTTGGATCAGCTTAAATGGCTAGGCAAGTTTTAAATCATCAGAACAGAGAAGTGGGACTGACAATTTTCATATCTTTGGAGGTGAGAGCCACTTGAGGGGAAGTTATGTTTTATGACTGCTTTAAAAAAAAGTCATTTCCCGATGACACCCTCAACACTCTGCCTCTTAACAAAAGAAGTAGTTATATAAAACCAATCAACGCACGTCCACATCTGAAAAATACATACTTTGTGCCATACCTGTAGTCTACTGCCTCTCCCCTGAGAGACAGGAGGCCCACTTCACAGCCTGACCATTTTCTTTTGTGTCTTGCTGGTGGTAGGAAGGAAGGGGCTGCAGGAATGAGACTCTGTGCTTTTTAATCCCTTTTTTATTCCTAACATGACAGATTTTTTTCTTTCATGCCCTTTCCTTCCCAGGAATATTATTCATGGCAGTGATTCAGTAGAGAGTGCTGAGAAGGAGATCAACTTGTGGTTCCATCCCAATGAATTGGTTGATTACAAGAGTTGTACCCAGCAGTGGATCTATGAGTGATGTGGAGGAGGCATGTGGAGCTTTCTCCATTCCCACAGGGAGGGGACCAGGCTGTGGCTCTGCTTATTTTCAAGGGCTTCCATATGGACTATGGAGACTTCTGTGCTTGCCATTAACTTTGGTTGCATAGTGTTCCAACCTTCTGGTCATATTAAAAGATTGTTGGAGCTATTGAGTGTGTCATTCTGTGGTCCTGAGGGGAAGAGGTGGGAGGATGTTAATGCTTCCAGCTTTCTTTTTAGTATATTATTGGACTGGTTGAATTAATGGAGTAGTGTAAAGGAACAGACAAGTCATTAATATTTACGCTTTGATGCAGTGGGGATACACAGTTCCAGAAAGAGAGAATGAGGGGAGGTTGGGGGGGGAAGGGGTGAGGGAGGTCCACTCTCTATTCTTCTTTCATATGGTTGTTATGAAGATCATATAATTGTTGCACATTGGGAGGGTATATTGTAGAAGTGATAGATGTTCCAAGAAAATCTATTTTCCTTGTCATAGGAAAAGTGCTGTTATGCTAAACCCTAAGTATATTACGGCCTTGGTGATGCCCGTTATGACCCACCCATCTCTGAGAACTCCCCAAGAGATAGTATTCTCTGTCAGAGCCAGTAAAACTTCCTTTCCCAAGCAGCTGTTCAAGTTATAGCTCTGTATAAGATCATAGGTCTTGAGCTGGAAGGGGTCTTAGGGTCCCATCTAGCTCAGTGCCCTCTTTTACAGATGAGGAAATGGGTACCCAAATAGGGACCTGACTTACCCAAAGTCACAGGAAGGAACTGACAGAGCTAAGATTCACTCAGATCCCATGATTTACAAGTTCATCAGTTACTGCACCATGACGCTTCCTGGAGCAGGAAGATAGTGAGGTTTAAAATTACCATTTCACCTGTTTACTGGACTTGTGGGGGTGACCTCCTCTCCCCAACTCAGTCATTCTGTCTGCAGTAACATTCTGCCTGGTTTTAAACATAAAATATTTGCTCATATTCTACCTTTAGCTCCTAATTTGCTGTACCCTAATCTTAAGCTTTTGTCAGTTACTGGTTGGCATTCATGCTGGCTGGTGTGTATTAATACTAAAAATTGTGCTAATCGTAACTTTTTTTAAGCCAATGATAACCGGAATACCTTTTGTTCCTCCTTTGCTCACCTGCTGAGGAGATGAGTCTCTTGTCTTTTCTTTATTTCTCTGACCTATGTCGTGTTTCCTTGGGTCATGGAGCCCACTGGGGCTTCCCAGTGATCCACCCGTCCCTTATGCTTTGTTGTGCTTAGCTCACCTTCCCTCTTGTTCTTGGTAGTTCCTACTGCTGTTCCTTTTCCCCTTTGCAGCCTTGGTGTGTTGGCTGGGAAACAAGCTCAGGTAAACAGCTTGGGAGCTAGGAGTGATGACCCCCTCCCATATTGTGCCTATGGCACATTTCAACAAGGGAAGGTGCTTTTTGCATAGTAGGTGCCATGAAAATGCATCTTGGTGTTTAATTTGTCAGGGAAGTATTGAGCAATAGAATCTAGCTTCCTCAAGGGCCAAGGCTGTTTTGTTTTGTTTTGTCTTGTCACTATCCCAAGTATATAGAAGGCACTTAAAAAATGCTTCTTGAGTAAATGAATGAATGAACATGTGCTATGGGGCCTGGGCCTGTGCTGTAACTGAAGGAACATGAAAGGACTGTATGTGGCTTGCATCAATTATCCTTTTTTCAAAATGTTGATTTTACCTTAGAATAAACTGGAGACTCAGGCAGCCCATGTGGGTAGTTTTTCATTCCACAACTTACATGAAGCAATTTTATCTGGTTGATATTTTCCCTGCTTATTTGGGCATGGTGATTCTGGGAGGGGATGATGGCAATAATAATAAAAAATTGATATTTTATAGCACTTTGCAGCATGCAAGGTACTGTAAGGTACTTTGTAAGTATCAGCATGTAATCTGATTCGTGTAAATCCTGTAAAATAGCCCTTTGAGGTATGAAGGTGGATTGAGGGTTGAGGGGTAGGGGAGGAGAGAAGAATAGAGATACCTTTCAGGATGATCTAGTACAGGGTTCAATAAATTTGACTTTGAAGGAGGGTATGGAATAACGATTAAGGGACAAGAAAGATTTTGTGCTGTGGGGTATAAGAATAGTTTAGACTTGAGATCACTGAACTGTGCGACTCATCATGGGAAGGAGCAGCTGAAAGCTAACGCTGGGTTAGTAGAGTTGATTTTTCTTTTTTTCTTTTTTTTTTTTGCTTTTTGGAGGGGGGAAGTCAGGATATTTGGGGTTAAGTGATTTGCCCAAGGTCACACGGTTAAGTGTCTGAGGTCAGTCTTGAACTCGGGTCCTCCTGACTCCAGGGCTGGGGCTCTGTTCACTGTGCCACCTAGGTGCCTTGAGTTGATTTAAAAAAAAACAAACATTTTTAATGACTTGTTTCCCCACATTCATCTCCAAAGATATCCTTCTTCCCTCAATGCTGAGTCTTGTAACAACAATGCAAAAAGTGAGAAAACTGTTTTACGGCATATACAGTATTCCATATCCATAGTCCCTTACGCCTGTAATGAATCTCTCAACTCTTCCCCACAATCAAGCTTAGTATCATTACGTGGTGTTTGCAGGTTTTTTTTTTTGGTTCTATTTACATTGTTGTAGTAATTGTGTATATGTATTACATGTGTTATAACAATGTAAATATTATAAAATACAATTTCTACAACAATGTAAATACAGCATTCTATAAATATAATCTCTATGCACAATTACATCAATGTAAATAGAACACTCCTCACTGTAACAGGAGATATGTATACATACGTGTGTATAGAGATTTGTGTGTCTCTCTATACATATATATTGCTTACTTTGCTAACTTCATTCAGCATCATGTATCTTTCTGTGCTTTTCTAGATTCTTGTCATTTTTTTATTGCATTCCAATCATCATTACTTTCCTGTGCCCCACTTTGTTTAATCATTCCCTGGCAGAAGCAGACTCCCACTTATACACAGAATAATCTGTATTTCAAGTGACTGAGTCAGTAAACATTAGGTGCCTATAATGTGCCAGGCACTGTGCTAAGTAATCACTGAGACTACAAAGAAAGGTAAAAGTCCCTGCCCTTGAAGAGGCCCTGTTTTACTCCTGTAGGTATACGTGCTCCAAGGTGCCTGGCAATTGGTACGCTGGAGGGGAAGAGAGAATCAGGAAGAAGCTCTCTCCATTGTTGTTAGTGGCCTAGCTTCTGAAGTTGACTCAGGACTAGAAAAATTACAGGTGAAACTCCCTTCTTGATCTGTAGGAAAGCCATTGGGTCTCCCTTCAGTCTCCCTGTGGTCTCATCTGGGCTCCAAGCAGGAGGCTCTATCAGGAGGTTGGCTCAGATCTCTAGGAACTGGAAACAATGACAAAAAATGTCCCTGGGATAGAAAAAGGGTCAATCTGTGACACCTTTTTCAAAGGAGGAAAATGACATGACAGTCCCACTTTCTCACCACAGTCAGCTCCCCTTCTTTCTGGCGGGTTGTAGTGGTCATGGTGTGGTATAAAATGACCTGGGTTCTATCCCTGCCTCTGTCCCAGTGCTGTATTTTGGGGGAAGCCATTTCTCTACTCATGGACTTTGTCCTCATCTTCGAAATGAAGGAACCTTAACTAGATCTCTGAAATTCCTTCCCACTCCATCTACCAGGTCAATCAACAGGCATTTAACTCCTACCGAGTACTGGTGCTGTGCCAACAGCTGGGTATCCAACTGCTGAAGATTCAAAGGGATAGGAACTGAATTTAAGAGTTCATTGGTGGAGGAAACACCTAGCCAAGGAAGCTGGTGATCTCATGAGATCCCATGGATTTAATCACTATCTATGTGCTGATGATTTTCAAATCTCTTTCCTAACCCAACCTCTCTGCTGACCTCTCATCTTGCATCTCCAGCTGCTTTTCAGACATCCGGAATTGGATGTCCAGTAGACATCTTAAACTCAATGTATCCAAAACTGAATTCATTACCATTCTAAATATGACCCCCCTCCTACCTTTCCTATTACTGTCAAGGGCAACACCATCCTCCCAGTTCCCCAAGCTGGAAAACAAAGGAGTCATTCTCAGACTCCTCTATCTCTTAATCACCATATCCAAGCTGTTGCCAAGGCCTATTCAACATCTCTTGAATATGCCCTGTCATCTCTGACACTGCCATCACCCCAGTTCAAACCTTCATCACCTCACGCCTGGACTATTGCAATAGCCTGCTTGTGGGTCTGCCTGCCTCAGGACTCTCCGCTCCTATCTATCCTCCATTCAGCCACCAAAGTGATTTTCCAAAGGGTCAGTTTGACCGTGTCATACACCCCCTCAACCTGGCCATGCTTCCCCCCTCCAATAAACTCCAGTGGCTTCCCAGGGCCTCCAGGAAGAAATGCTCTGCTTCACCTTCAAAGACCTCCATAACCTAGCTCCTCCCGACCTGTGTTATTGCCTCTTTCTGACTCCATGGACCACTGCACGCCAAACGGCAACACCGTCCAGATGGTTTTCTTATCAAAGATACAGGAGTGATTTGCCATTTCCTTCTCCAGTGGATTAAAGTAAATTATTGGTTAAGTAACTTGCCCAGGGTCACACAGCTAATAAAAATACCTGAGGCTGAATTAGAACTCGGGTCTTCCCGACTCCAGGACATCATTCTATCCACCGAGCCACCTAGCTGTCTGCCTTTACACTCTTCTTATACCTTACTCCCCACCACACACTCTGATGAAGTACCATCTTTCTGTTCCATGAACCTCTCCTCTTCCCTCCTCCCCTCTCTTCCCCCTCCTTTCTGCTCCCCTCCTCCTTCATCTTTTCTTCCCTCCTCTTCCCCTTTCCATACCCCTCCTCTCTCCTCTCTTATTCTTCCTCCTCCTCCTCTCTGCACCCTTTCTTTTTCCCCTCCCTACTGCTTCCCCCCTCTTTATGTTCCCTCCACTTATGCCTTCCCTCTCTCCTCTCCTTCCCTTCCCAGCCCTCCCTCCGGGCCCCGCCTCCTTCCTAGGCCCCGCCCCCTACCGGTGGGGGCGGGCTCTGGGTTCGGCGCTCTCGGTTTCAGTGAAAAGTGCAGATTCCTCAGGCTCCATCCTCCCTCTCTGCCGCAGCCACAGACGCCTCTTTCTCCTGCTCTAGCCCGAACTTCCCTGGTGAGAACGACTGGGCCCCCGCTCCCCACTTGCTGCCGTCCCGCGGCTACGCCCCAGCAGGCGCTCCTTCCTGCCTTCGCCTCCTCTGGCTGGGGTCCGGCCGGGCAGGCACCGACTGAAACCGAGGAGAAGGAAGGGGAGGAATCCCGGCTGGGCGGAAGCCGCTCCTCGGCTCCGGGAGAGCCACGTGGAGCCCGGCGGGGCGCCGGGGAAGGGGGGAGGGGCGCAAAGGAATGGGGGAGGGGGCAGGAGTCCCCCGGGACCCGGGAAGCAGGGTAGGTGCAGACCACCGCGGTCCTCTCCGCCCCCACCCTTAACTAGGCCCTTCCACTTGGCTTCCTGACCCGGCCGTCTTCTCTACGTCTTCTTTACCCATGCAGGACCATGGCCAACACCGAGCGCACCTTCATTGCCATCAAGCCCGACGGCGTCCAGCGGGGCCTGATCGGGGACATCATCAAACGCTTTGAGCAGAAGGGATTCCGCCTCGTGGGCATGAAATTCCTTAGGGTAAGAGACCTCCGCCTTTCCCCTCCCCCAAGCCTCAGGGACCTGACTTTTAAAAACTATTTTGACAACTGGATTTCAGTATTACTGATTTTCTTTGTAATCCCACGTACTTTATTTTGTGCATCAGAAACATTATTCTGAGAAGGGGACCATAAGGTTTCCCTGCCCAAGACTGCCCAAGCTGTCCGTGAGGTCTTTGAAGATTTTTCAGAGCGCCCCCCCAAACCTCAGGCATATCTTTCTTTGCCCTTTGCCATGGGCACCCTCCTCTCCCCACACCCTGCCTTCGGTGGTGCTGCTCCCAGTTTTCCCCAGCAGCTTATCTGCATGCCTTTGCAATCTGAGCTGCAGAGGCTCCTTGCTCTAATTTTATGAATTAATGTACTGAAGGAGAAAAAAAAAACCCAAACCCACCCAGCCTGATCGCCATTTTTCTACTCCTCCTTCAACTCTTTTCCTGTGCCCTATAGGGAGGGGAGGGAGGGCTGATTGGGGGATGGCCGGCTCCCTTCCGGGGGCGGGCAGCCGCTTGAATGACAAATGCCCTTGGCTAAGGTGATTTGTACCTCTCCTTCTGACCCACGAGGATCCTTCTTCCTGTTTGAACCTGTCTCTAGCTTTTCACTCACCCTTAGGAATGGCAGCTGAGATTGAGAAGCCTTGCTCACTCAAATGCTTGGTTTGCAGGGCCGGAAATCTTTATAGAGGATTCAGGCCTTTGCAATTTTTTTTCTTGAAATACTCAAATATTTTAATTCTGTCATGTCGCATAAACTTAAAAATGGCAGTGTTTAGATCTGTCTGCCCACTTGGCCTGGATTCTTAGGATAACTAGTGGACCATGCTGCCGAAGAAAATAGTGAGGTTGAGTTGGAGTTACAAAGTCCAAGGCTTGTCAAGATCTTAAAATTAAACATACCTAAACAGCAGTTCCTTCTCCAGTATCCTTGAAAGTAGTAATCTAGTGAGTGGGATTCAGTTCCTCTAGGCCCTGGAGTCTAGTAGGGTAAGGCAGACCATTCCACTTTCTGACAGACTTTACTGTTCAGAACTTTTTTCTTGTATTGAGATGAAATCTACTTCTCTGTAATTGGCTTCTCTCAATTTTACCCTCAAGGGTCAGAAGAATAAATTTAATCTTACCCTTCCAATTGATAGCCCTTCAAATACTTGAAGGCATTTAGGGCTAACCATGCCCAATATCTTGAATGGATTCTTTCTTTTCTCCATTCTTTTTTAAATTTAATTTGTTTATTTACTTTTAGTTTACATCTTTCAGTTCCACAGTCCCTTGAGTTTAAAATTCTCCTCCTTCCCCCTCTCAATGACTGCATGCAGTCAAATATAGGATCTACAAATACCTTCACCTTAAACATTAGTCAGGTTGTAAAGGAGGATTATAACCAATGAAGTGAACAAGGGGAAAGAGGAAACAAAACAAAAAGAAAGGGAGCAAGTAGTTTGCTTCATTCTGCATTCAGACTCCATAATTCTTTCTCTGGATGTGGATGTCTCTTTCCATCTGAGTCTTTTGGAGTTGTCTTATAACCTTGTATTGCTGAGAGGAGTCCACTCTATCAAGGTTAGTCATCATTTCCCTCTTCTTAAATGTTTTTATTTTGTTAAATATTTCCTGATTACATGTAAAATTTTTGTAACATTCCTTTTTAAAAAATTTTGAGTTCCAAATTTTCCCCCTTTCCTTTTCCTCACCCCTTGAGAAGGCAGCCATTATAATATTGATTATAATGTGAAGTCATGCAAAAAATTTCCATATTAGCTATCTTTTTTTGAATGTCCCCTCATGTGGTTGTTGTCCTGTGGACTATCTGATTCAACATGTAGAATGACTTTCTTCCTCCTTCTCCCAGCCGGCTTCAGAGTATGATATAGTTGATTTGTCTGTATGCATATGCTGAATTTGCCTGAGTTTTTAGACAACACCTTGTTGGCCAAAGTGGTGCTAAGCTTTTCATTTCCCTTCCTCTTCTTTCCTTTCAAACTTGGATAGGGAGACTATAAGGTCTTCCTCTAGTAACCCCCCACTCTTATGTGCCCTTAGGCCTCAGAGGAACATCTGAAACAGCACTATGTTGATTTGAAGGACAGGCCATTTTTCCCTGGGCTTGTGAAATATATGAACTCGGGACCTGTTGTAGCCATGGTAAGTATCATTGTGTTTGGAGCCAAGTATTACGGGGTTGCCATTTCCTAGGAACCCAGTTTAGAAGCCTTTGCCCTTACATTACTCCTCATTATTTGATTTAGTTCAATAAAGGTTTTTACCAAGCAATTGCTGGGTACAAAGACACTAGGGATTTAGGGCTCCCAAAGATTGCTACTATATTTTAATATATTTAGCAATATGTATATTATATAGCAATATAAATATATTTAGCAATATAAAATATTGCTAAAATATTTTATATTTTATTTTGCAAGCATTTATTATCTGTCCTTTCTACTTCCCTTCCCAGATGGACAATTAAAAATTAAACCCTCATAAGAAATTGCATAACCAGCAAAACAAATTCTCACATTGGCCATGTCCAACAGTTTGTCTCATCTTGCATTTTAATAGCTAGCTAGCATCTATATAATGCTTTAATGTTGGCAGAGCATTTTACAAATACCTCATTTGATCCTCAAAACAACCCTTGGGAGGTAGGTACTATTATTATAACTATTTTACAGATGAAGAAACTGAGGCAGACAGGTTAAGTCACTTACCTGAGGTAATGCAGCTAGTGTATGAGGCTGGATTAGAGCTCTGGTATTTTCTGACACCAGGAGCAGCCCTCTACCCACTGTGCTACCTGACTGTGTGATTTTATACTTCTTTCAGAGTAGGTGGGTAGCATGATTTATCTTCTAACTTCTGGAATCATGTAAGGAAGTTCTAATAAGACCTATTTCCCAATAGAATGGAGCTTATAGTCTCATAGTAATGTTCTCTCATTTTAGGGATGCAGTTAGGAAGGGTGATTGGATTTTAGGGAAAGGAGAGAAGATGGAAATGAGCTAATGTACCCTAGGGCAAAATGGAATACTATGGGTATAATTTGAATGGCTTCATTCTTTGGATTCTAGCTGCCCACCATTTATAGTGCGACTATTACAGGTTTTTTCCTTGATAATTTTGAGTTCTAATTAAAACATAATTTTGAAGTAGTCATGTGGAAAGGAAGAGAAAATGGAGGGTGCAGTATGGTAGACTGCTTTTTCTTCGATTACATCCCACCAGCATGGCTCCTGGAGGAAGTGAAAGCAATAAGCAGATGGCATCCTGAGTGAGGGTTGTTACAGATTTGGCTTGTCAAAGGTAGCACAGGGAAGAATCTTGGATTGGGAGTCTGACCTGTGTTCAATTCCTAGCTTTGCTATGTGACTTTAGGCCTCAATTTCTTCATCATTAAAATGTGGATTTTAAACTGGATGATCTCACATAATTTATTACTTCTGGCCTTTCCCCTACCTGGTACCACCATCCCTTTAAAACCTGGCTCAGAACTCATCTTTACCCTTTATTATTCTATCCTAGGCTAATCATTCATTCTTTTATCAATGGCTCCTTTTTTCTGAAGTTTTGTATTTCTCAAGTCATTGTATGTCTCTTTTCTCCCAAACTAGGTAGGGAGTTCCCTGAGATAAGGTTTTGGGGCTTGTTTTGTTTTTCCTCTTTATAACTGTAATGTTGGGAACAAGGCTTTCAATGCCAGGGGTCTACTCCGTACCATAGCCAGTCAGAACATAAACCTAATGTGACTTTTTGCTTTGCCTTTCTTTCCTTGCCATGGAGGTTTGGGAGGGCTTGAATGTGGTGAAGACAGGCAGAGTGATGTTGGGAGAGACCAACCCAGCTGATTCCAAGCCAGGCACCATTCGTGGGGACTTCTGCATTCAAGTCGGCAGGTGAGTTCTGGGGAGTTTTTAAAGTCCTTTACTGGGGAGTAAAAAATTGCATTGCCTTGATTACATTTATATGTAGGAGGGGTAAATAACCGCGATGTATGAAATCTGATGGATGAAAACCCAAGTTTATAAAAAGCTGACAAAGTAGACAGTGGTCATTATCCTCAGAGGCAGGTTATAGTGACTGATAGAACAGCCCAGAATTCCTGGTTCAAGTCCTGTCTTTGACACAGATTACTTTTGTGACCCTGGGCCAGACACAGTCCTTCAGTGCCCTGGGCAACTAGCCAATAAAACTAAAAGTTGCAGAGAAGGTGCCAATCTACATTGATGGCATGATAAATCCAGTTCTATCCTGACCAGAAAATATTGGAGTTTTAAAAAAATCAACAAAGGTTTCCCTTAAGTAGCAACCTTTTTTACTGAGTTCAAAATAATCCAATGGGGTGGCTAGATGGTGCAATGAATAGAGCACCGGTCCTGGAGTCAGGAGGACCTGAGTTCAAATGTGACCTAGGACTCTTAACACTTATTGTGTGCCCTTGCGCAAGTCACTTAACCCCAACTTGCCCTGCCTTTCCTCCCTCCAAAAAAAAAAAAAAAATAATCCAATTTATAAAATTGAAATATGCAAGAGAACTGCTTAAATAATATCCCTGTTCTGTTCTAACCATAAATGATAAGAGAGTTGGGTAAGGATTCATGTCCTCTTAGCCAGATGTGTCTAGGCAGGTCTTTTATACTATAGATTTAGGATTGGAAGGTCTGAGAGAGCATCCATTCATTTGCTAAAATTTGGGAACTGAGTTGTTTACTGGCATTAAGAGGGTATGGGGGGAGGGGAGGAATTTAATGACAGTAGTAAAGATGTTGTGACAAGGATTCTGTTGATTGTCAACCTGTGGGTAGTCTAATCTGCGTTGGTGTAGTTACCTGTGTGAATATACTTAATGGGTGTTGAGCACTACTTGTTCCTCTAAGCCAGTGGTTCTCAACCTTCCTAATGCTCAACCCTTTAATACTCGTATGTCTCTGTCTTAGGTGACCCCTGTGAAAGGGTCGTTTGACCAACAAAGGGGTTGCGACACACAGGTTGAGAACCGCTGCGCTAAGCAGTATGACTTCTTGTATCACCAGGTCTTACTCAAGGGGTTTTTGGAACAGTTGGTGTTTTTAAACAGCTGTTAATTGTTTGTTTACAACATAGTAACTTCTAATTATTATTTCCTTAGGAACATCATTCATGGCAGTGACTCTGTAAAAAGTGCTGAGAAGGAGATCAGCCTGTGGTTTAAGCCTGAAGAACTGGTCGATTATAAGTCTTGTGCTCATGACTGGGTATATGAATAAGAATTTTAAAAGTGGATATGTACTGGACCTACTGTGTGTGTGTGTGTGTGTGTGTGTGTGTGTGTGTGTGTGTGTGTGTGTGTGTGTCTCCATCCCCGAATACAACATTTCATACCAGGGGATTGAAAGGAATTGGAACCATCATTTTCTAAAACAACCCTGTACTCCTGTTCAGTAAAGCCTTGGAAATAAGGGGCAATCTTATATGGTTATTGAGTTGAAAACCTGGCACATTGTGTTCATGATAGTGTTAGTACAAAATAGTTGATTAAACCTATATAATCTAGATGAATATTTCATTTAATAGTGGCTATGCATTTCTGAGTTTTATTTTTTTGAGGAGGGAGGCAGCAATTTTCTTTGATCCCTTGTAAAATAAAGAAGATAAGGTGATAAAGAGAAAGTGAAACAAAAGACAAACAGATTTGGAGAATAGATCAAGAGAAAATATAAAAATAATTGGACTAACTGAAAGTTATGATCAAAAAAAGAATCTTGATACAATAATATAAGAATTAAAGAAAATTGTCCTGAGGCATTAGAACAAGGGGGGGGAAAGTAGAAATAGAAAAAATCCATCAATCACCACTTAAAAGAGATCCTATGAGAAAAACTTGTAGGAATATCATAGTCAAATTTCAAAATCAAGGAAAAAATAAAAACATCAAGATGAAAACAATTAAATATGATGGTGCCACAATTTTAACCACCCTTGTATCTCTAATGTGAATGTCACCATTCATATCACAGACTTAAAGCCAGAGATCTTACTGGTTATATATGGTACAAACCTCTCATTTTAGAGATGTAACAGGCCCAGTAAGTCAAGAAGCTTGCTTAGTCAAGGTTATACAACTAATAGGTTGGATTCACATACAGGTACAGGCCCCTTTGCCCTTAATCTTGTGGATTGCTTTCTCCCAACTACAATTCGTACAATTAGTAGAAAGGTATATACCCTTCCTCCACTCAGCCCTAAGCACTCATTTCTTGAATATTAAACTTGTTCTGTTGTACATCATACTCCACATATACAGTGGCTTGCCAATCTCATTTCTACTGTCATCTCCTGTATAGGTTCCTTTCCCTGCTTAAAGCCACCACTGCAGTTCAGTTTGTCTGGTTTATTACAATAGCTTGACTGGTCTCTCCTAGTCTCTGCTCATTGTAGTCCGTTGTCTAAGTGGCTGCTAAAGAGATTGCTAATGTATAAGTCTGACCATGTCACCGCTGCTATTCAGTAATCTCAGTTGGCTGCATTGATTTTGTAGGGTCAGATATAAAGGCCTCTTTTTGTATACTTAACTACTTTCCTAGTCTTGAGCCTCTTCCCTACTCTACTACAATCTAGCTATATTGGCTGACTTGCTATTCCTTGCAGGTGACATGTCTTTGTGTTGGCTGTTCCTCGTACTGACTGCTCTTTTTCTTTGCATCCATTTCTTAAAATTCCTTCTTCCTTCAAGATAGCTCAAATACTCACTTATGCAGGAGGCCTTTCCAGGTTACATGGAAGGTTCCTTTCTACAGTTGGGCCACCACTCAGGACACCCTCCCCACTTTTCCATCTGGGGCTGCCAGAACCAAGGTGCTTGACTGCACATGACTTAGAGATGGGGGAATTACCAACCTTACCCCTGGAAAGACAGGAATACCACCAAGCCTTAACATCTGCCTGACTGGCCTCTATCTTACGCACCCCAGGCTCTGTCATCTGACCTGATCTAGCCCAGCAGTGCATCCTAATGATGACTTCCAGGCTCTCTCATTCATTCTGTAGTTGGAATTTTATCTTCCCTTCCATAAGCTCCTTGAGAGCAGACATGACCTTTTCTATCTGTACTCCCGGAACTTAGCACAATGCTAGGCACACAGTAAGCACTTAATCATTTTTTTTATTCACTTATGGACCTTGATTTACATGTCTCCACTAGAATGTAATCTTGAGTACTTGAATGTACTGTTTTGGCCTTTCTTTGCAGCTGCAGAATATATGGTGCCAGTGCTTAATTCATTAAGTACAAAACTCCTATGGGCTTCACAGGAAAAGATAAATTGGGGTCTTGGACAAAGGGGTCCACTCTGGGATAGTGGTGAGGGTGAGTGAACAGAAACTTCAAGTTCATAATGTTTGGGTGAATAGAAGAGTGTAGTACAAATACTGGACGTGGAATCAAGAAAGACCTGGATTTAAACCCCATTTCTGACACTAGCTGGGTGACTATAAGCAAGTTACTTAACCTTGGTGCTCAGTGACTTGTAAAATGAGGTACCTGGACCAAATGGCCTCTCAAGTCTAATGCTGTAGATCCTAGGAACCTTTTTGAGGTTTTTCAAAGGCGGGACATAATAGCATGTTTCTCATTGGGTTGTTTGAATTAAGGAAATGATGTTGGTAAAGTAATCTGCAAATCTTACTGTCCTACCTGTGTGCTTCTAAAGTTGGTTCTATAACTAAATATTTGTACATTACCAAGAACTAGAGGAAGTATTTGTGGTTTGGTATTTCTACAAATATCCAACACTGTGCATGGAAACTTAAACAGGGTTATAATTAAGACGAATGAGAATGAAAACTCTTGAGACAGCAAAAGAAAACTAGCTTGGGAAACTTAATTCACAGGGGAACTGCTCAAAACCAATTAAGTTACATAAAAAGTAGATCAGTGGCTAATTAAATTCAAGTAACTATTAATGTGTAAAGCACCGTATTATATAATCCCCGCCATCAGAGGTAAAAATGTAACAGAGAGATAATTATTTACCACTATCTTCGACATATTTAGGTGCCTACTTGGTACAAGTAGTACACTGTCAAGTTCTGAGGATACTACAGGGGAAAAATCCAACAAAGCCTAGTCTCTGCCTTCAAGGAACTTACATCCTACCAGGAATACAACTGTATACAGAAGGAAGAAAGTACTAACAACTGGGGAGCTCCAATAGACCCTGAAGGTAGCACTTCAGCTAAGTCTTGAAGATTACACAAGGTGGAAAGTAGGGATTTCATCGATGGGCAAGGGAGGGGACATGGGAGATGGTATATTAAGTTTGTGGAACAAAAAAATTCATGAAAATAACAGGCATTTGGAGAGGTAAATGGGAATATTTTAAGATCAAGAAAATTCCTAAGTGAGTTAAAATTCCTAAGTGAGTTAGGTGAGTCTAGTATGAAATCTGAGAAGATCTAGTTGGTTTGGAAAGTTGAGTGTCCCAAGAGACATGACAAACATCCCTCTGTATTGCAGGAAGTGGGGCATTAGGTGTGGAACACTGCATATAAGGTCAAGCATTGTTAATTTAAAAAAATATTAATCTTCTCCTCTTACTTTGCCTCCTCACCCTCTTGAGAAATTAAAAAAAAAATTAAACAACAAAACCCTTTAAACAAATATGCATAGCGAAGACAAATTCCCCCATTGGCCATGTCCAAAAGTATACGTCTCATTCATATCTTTTGGATTCGTGGTTGGTTATTGCACTGATCCAGGTTCTTAAGGCTTTCAGAGTTGTTTATCTTTTATTTACTTATTTATTTATCTTTGCTTTTTGGAGGGCAACTGGGGTTAAGTGACTTGCCCAAAGTCACACAGCTGGTATGTCAAGTGTCCCAGGCCATATTTGAACTCGCTTCGGGTCCTTCTGACTCCAGGGCCAGTGCTCTATTCACTGAACCACCTACCCGCCCTGAGAGTTGTTTATCTTTATACTGTTTTAATTATATAAACTGTTTTCCTGGTTCTGATCATTTCAATCTGCATGGGTTTATACAAGTTTTCCCAACTTTCTCTCAAGTCATCCCTGCCATCATTTTATGATATAAAAGTGTTTCATTATATTCATATGTCGTAATTTGATTAGTTATTCCCTACTTGCAGGGCACCACTTAAGTCTTGGGAATATAGGCCTTGGAGTGGAATATCTGGGTCAAAGGGTTGCATAATCTGGTAACTTTATGGGTATAGTTGTACATTGCTTTTGCTACAATTTTTAAAAATTATTTTAAAAAATTGATCAAAATTCACCTTCTCTCTTACCTTCTTTGCCTCATTGCAAAGGAAAAACAAAACCTCTGTAACAAATACACAGTTAAGCAAAACAATTCCTCGAATTGGCCATGTCAGAAAATGTCTCAATCTGTAGCCTGAGAGTACCCCTTCTCTGTCAGGAGCTGGGTAGCCTGTTTCATCATGAGTCCTCTGGCCTCAAGGCTGATCATTGTGTTGATCAGAGTTCTTAAGTCTTTCAAAGCTATGTCTTTAAAAATTGTTATTACATTCCTGGTTCTAATCACTTTACATGGCATCAGTTTGTACAAGTGTTCTCAGATTTCCTTGAAACTTCCCATTATCACGTCTTACAGCACAATAGTATTCCATCTCATGTATACGACATAATTTGTTCAGCGAATTCCCAGTTGAAGGAAACCTTTTAGACCTCTTGGGGTTATTGGCTTAGTTAGTAGTGGCAGTAGTATGGTTGGATTGAAGGGTATGCACAATTTAATAGTTTTTAGTATAGTTCCATATTGTTTCCATTTTTTTTCAATTAACAAACATTTGATTTCTCTTCAGCCAATCAACCAATTAAGAGGAGAAAGGGAACGGAATAAGCATTTATATAGCTCCTACTATGGGCCAGGCACTATGCTAAGTGCTTTACAGATTTCTCCTCTGAAGCTCAAAACAACCCTGAGAGGTAGGTGCTGCTATGACCCACATTTTACAATTGAGGAAACTGAGGAAAACAGAGGTGGTGACCTGCTTAAGGGCCACACAATTAAGTGTCTGAGACCAGATCTGAAATAAGGAGAAAACCCCTCATAGCAAATTTATAATGCCAAACAAAAAAACTGAGTGTCCAAAAATCCATGCCTCATTCTCTATACTGAATGCCTCATCCCCGCAGTAGCAAGGACAGTCATTGGCTTGAGAGATTGTAAGCTTTTCAAAGTTGTCTACACAACATGGCTGTTATGGCTCTCTTGGTTCTGCTTATCCCACTGCTTCAGTTCATTCTTTCCCAGTTTTCTCCGAACCTATTATCCCTTTCATAATTTTCAATGGCACAATAGTGTTCTACTATATCCACATATTTTAACTTGTTCAGCCATTCCCCAATGATAGGTACCCCCTTAGTTTCCTGTTCTTTGCCAAAACAAACACATTTTTTTACATACTGAGTTTTTTTCTTCTTTCTTCGATCTTTTTGGGATATAGGACTAGTAGAGTCATTGCTGGGTCGAAAGTTTAATGACTTTTGGGGGATAAATTGTTTTCCAAAATGACTGGACACTCTACAGCTCCATCAACACTAATCAACACACCTGTTTTTCCATGGCTTCTCCAAATTTCTTTTCAGACAAACTTGCTGCAAACATTTTTCCTCCAGTTAATTATTTCCTTTCTAGGTTAGTCAGATTGGTTTTTCTTTGTGCCAAAGCTTTTAAGTTTTATGTAATCAAACCTATTTGATCTTCTCTGATCCTTTCTATCTCTTGTTTGTATGAATGATTTCACCTATCCACAAATCTTTAATTAAAATTTCTTCCGTGTTTCTATAATTTGTCTATGATGTGACCTTTTATATTTAAGTAGTATGTCTATCTGAAGCTAAATTGCACTGGTGTAATATGTTATGTATGGTGCATATCATTTGAGGTGCTGGTCTAAAGCAAATTTCTGCCAGAATTTTAAAAAACAAACCCCCAAAACCCTAAAAAATTTTAATTAACAAAAATCTGCCTTCTACCATCTTCTCCTGTCCCCCTAAGAATTGAGAAAAAACTGTCTCCAAACCTGTTATAAAACCTGGGTTATTCCTAGGTAAAGCAAAACAAATATTCAAAGTGGTCATGTCCAAATATATATGCTTGTGTGTGCATGCATGTGCATCTGTTTAATTTTCCAGAGTCCTTCACCTCTCTATCAGGAAGTGGGTAGTGTATTTCATCATCAGTCCTCTGAAACCATGGTTGGTCATTAATGTTGATTAGAGTTACTAAATCTTTCAAAGTGTTTTTTGTCTTTAATGTTGTTACTGTATAAATTGTTTTCCTGGTTCTGACCACCTCACTCTGCATCAGTTCATAAAAGTCTTCTCAGATGGTTTCTTTCAAACTATCCTCTTTATATTTCTTACAAAACAGTAGTTTTCCATTATATTCATATACCTTAATTTGTATAACCATTCCCCAATTTATGGAGAATTCCTCAGTTTTGTCACCTCATTCTTTCACCTCAAAAAATGCTATAAATATTTTGTTCTTCCTTAGAGTTTGTTTTGCTTGTTATCCCTCTCTTAATCTACTCTCCCTTTTAATTTCCCCCACTCCTCTCTATTGAATGAAATATATATTTTAGTACCCAACTATTGTGTCTAAGTGCTTTTCCCTCCTTTGACCAGTTCAGATGAGAGTGAGGTTCAAGTGTCAGTTGTTCCTTGGCATGCCCTTGTTTGTAAAGATACAGATGTCAATTCATAACCTCTGATACGTGAAATAATTTTGCTCCTGCCCTCCCTCCCCTGCTGCCTTGCTGTGCTTCCCCTCTTTCACGATTATCAGGGTAAAACAGAATCACTCTCAGGCCCTTGTCTAATTAGACTGTCTCTGTGACTCCAGAGGATCATCTTTTTCCCCAGGCCCACCCTTCTTTGGTGTTATTACCTTTCATTTCACACACTGAGGCAACTGCCAACCTTGCTGTTTCTACCTTTCCATCACTCACATCTGTATGCTTCCTTCTACTTACATAGCCACCACCCAGATCAGGTCTTCATGAATACTTCTCCCCTAGACTGCTGCAATGGCTTCCTACTTGGTCTTTGTGCCTCCAATTTCTCCCCACTCCAATCCATCCTCCACATGGTTACCAAGGTGATTTTCCTCAATCCTGGATTTGCTGATGCCATTTCTGTACTCAAACTCCAGGGGCTTCTCTGTTGTCTTTTAGAGCCCTTCACAACCAGATCTTCCAGCTCCATTATGGGTTATTCCTTATCCTGCACTCTATGGTCCAGGTGAATTGGCCTTCTTTGTTCCTCATTGCACTGGCTATCCCCTGTGCCTGGCATGTCTTCCCTTCCTTACTGCCTCCTCACAGAATCCTTTACCTCCTTCAAGACTCGGGTCAAGCACCAATCTACAAGAAGACTTTCTTAATTGCTAGTGCCCTCCATAATTACCTTGTATTTAAAACCTTGTCATTTCTTTAAATGTTTGTCAGCTGACTGAATGGCCCTCTCTCTGAAGCAAGGTGAAGGAATGATACGTCCAAAAGTTAGGTTGAACATAGCATAATCAAACACTGAGTGAGTGGGGCTGGCTGGTCTGGGGCATAGAGGCTCATTAACTATTTATCCCAAAATACAAACTGGTTTTGCCACACCCTTGAAGGTTCTTAAAATTTTCTTATGCAAATATTTTAGATATGAAATCATAGTTAGTGGGAGTAAAATTGGCAATTAAAAAAGAGTTTTTCTGCGATTAAGATTGCCTGCAGCAAAACAAGAAAACATAAAGGTACACATTCACCCATACAAAGTTTACTTTAACATTTTATTTTGTGTAAAAAAGGGCAAGTTTAGTGAATTATTTTCATCTTGTACACAAAGTTATAATTTTAATGCTTTTCACATCCATGCTGAAAATCTGCAATTTGGTAAAAATGAAAGGAACATAAATTTTTCCAAAAGCATTTTTCACTGTTATGTACACTTCATGAGAAAGTTTTAAACACTTTCCCACTGATCACACAATTACCAAGAAAATAAAAGATTAAATTTGTACAGATATTGATCTATATATCAAATACATACAGAAATGATGTAAAAACCCTATGTAGTTTACTTTGACTTCTGTCCCAAAGATCTACCCAGGGACAGATGCTGTTTTTGTATAAATGACTGTGGCTTTATTTAAAATATGAAAATTAAAAGAAGAAAACCCAGTTTAATCACAGTATTTAAAAATCCCTTCCCAATATTAAAGGATCATCACCAAATATATAGCACCATAATACAAATATTGTTGGGAAAGGGTATTCACATCACATAGTAATAATAATAATAATAATAATTAAAACAAAACAAACAAACACTGAAACCCGTGTTAGTATCCGTAGAACAAGAAGTTGATAACAGCTTTAGCTTTCCTCATACACAGCAAGGAAAAGGTTAAAGAGTTTTTAAACTACCAAAAATCCCAGCTTGGGGAAAAAGGAAAGAAAACTCAATGTCAGCAGTACACTTTGAACTGTAAAGGAAAATGGGGCTATTAAAAGTTGTACTATGTAAGTTATGGCTAAGACAGAAAATTTGTAAGCCTCGTAAAGAGATGATGTTCTGATCACCTGCAGTAGGGGGACTCCTCTCATGACCTCACAAAGTTCTTGTCCCCTCCAACATTTGGTCACAGTTTTGAAACAATAAAAGCTGTACCTGCACTATCACTGATAACAAAAACATGCCATTTGGACGGGAGATTCTAACCACTTAGTGTGCCTGGTTGAGCTTTAGAACTGGAAGCTGACAGTGTCTGGGCTACAAGTGAGCATTTCCAATAATTACCTCTAGGACAGGTTGGCCTCAGATCTGACCTTCCTGCTTTACATCTTAATTCCCTGTAGACTCCCCAACCCCAGGCTGTACTGACCTCAAGATCAAAGTATTCAACAGGGAGGTGGGGTAAGCCACAAAACTTTGGCTTCTTCTGCCCATGTCGAATGGGCTCAGAATCCTGAATTTGTCACTGAGCCTGAGGATTGATTTAAGACAACTGCTACCTTTCCTTTGGAAGTTTCCCAGTTTTCAGTTTAATGGGAGGATTCTTAAAAGTTAAAGATTTAGGAGGCATTGAAAGTACTATATTTGGATTAAGTCCTCCTCAACAATCTTAGTTTAGGATAAGTAAGTAACCAGTAATTTAACAGCTGAATTCACATACATTTGACACATGAGAATCAACTAGTGTTGTTGATATGATCTACATGCCCCAAAAGGTCAGTATTAAGAAATGTTGACACTGGGGTTCCATACATTCCTACGAGATAAATAACAAATTTTACTTCCAGTAGCAACTACAAAACCACATTATTAACCCCTCTTGCATAGAATGAGGTAAACCTGTGCGTATTACCAATGTTATGTACCCAAAATTAGAGCAATATTTTAGAAAATAAATTGCTGGTTTTCAACTTTCTATGCACTTTTAAAAGTCAAACAAAAACTTAGCTAAAATGGTCTCCTGGGGCTTTCTGTTAACATTTTTTTAAAGCATTCAATAGGCTGAAGGACTGTAGAGGTTAATCATGTTGATTATTTTCTAATTAGCCCTACCTACTACCTACCTATACTCCAGAGGAGATGGTCAGTATAGCACTCTGAAGGGGACAGGCTAAGGCCCAGAAGCACTTAGAGAACACACGCAGTTAATTCCTGAGAATTTAGTTAATGAACCTTACTGGTAAAAGCTAAAACTCTCTATTTTTTCAGTCACAACTCAGTAGAAAGCTTAAAAATGCAGAGAGCACACGTTCCCCCTCCCACCACCCTTTTAAAAGAAGCCACATACACTTTAAAACAAGGAATGTTTACATGGTCCAAATCAGTTGTTACTTTTGTTAAGAACTTGTTTTGGCTGTAGTGATATACAGTTTTTACAGTACATGGGAATTTTTAAGAGGATGAACACATTCCTTTTCAATGACTTTTTAACAATTAAAGCAGAACTGGAATGATCTTGAAATTTAGACTTATTCTGGCTTTAGAAGATGCTCCATTTCTACTTTCTGGCTAATACAGAACACCTGGCTTTGGGGTGTGCTTATGCTAAATGTCATCTCACAGAACGAGAAAGGAGGAGATATCAGAGAGGAAAGAACAAAATCTCTTATCTCTTTTGTAGGGGTGTTTTAGAAAAAAGAAAAACTTAGGACAATCTTGTATTTTCCCCAAACCCGCTTTGCCAAGACAAAGATGCTATGCATAAGCTCATGTTCACCATTCCAGTTTAATTAACACGTAAGTGTTAAAATAATTTTGATCATTTCTAATTAAAAAGATAACTTGTAAAAAGTATCTAGAGTTCTTCCAGTTTCATATAGAACTCCAAATAAATTTTCTTGAGCATTTTCCAGAATGAAAACATTTCTGTACAAACATTTAAAATGGTCTGCAATAAAATGCCAATAACTCAAAATTCGTCCCACCTTCCATGATCTACGTGGTGATGCTCCTTCCATGAGGGCATCGGTTGCATATTTCTGCAGCAGAGGAAGCTGGAGATGTGACTGGCATAGTTTCGAAGATTCCAAAATCTCCCAACTTGTACCAAAAAAAGGTTCATTTGTAATGACAGTTCATTTGTATTTGCAACTATATCCTTCTTAAATCATTTCCTGCAATCCTGTTACTTAAACTTTAAATCTTACCAAAAAGTTAGAATTTCAGTTCTTGTTAACAATGCACAATAAATCCAAACTTGGAAAATATTACAAAATTCTTTCAAAAGCTTCAAATACAACACAAAAATGTCCATCTTTATAAATTGAAAAATTTTCCCCTGACTAAAATAGTTTCCCCACCCACCTCAAAAATCCAGAACTTAAATCTCTTCTATGGTTAGCAAAGTGACCCAGTAGAATTGTCCCCCCTGTCCAGTTGGGTTGGTAATAAATCCGTCCCGCAGAAAGCTCTCCCTCCCCCTGGTTTTTGAGCTGTCACCTCAGGGTTCTTGTTTGATGTAGTAGCTGGCAGAGCCATTGCTTTCCTGATCAGAAGCTCCTTGGAGGAAGCTGTATTCCTCTCCATCTAGCAACTCTTCTTTCAGCTGCAATGGAGTCACTACATTAAAAGAAAAAGAAAAAGAAGACATACATACCTAATGCCTAATGGAACATACCCTTTATCCAGTCTAGCCAACTTTACAGGTAAAGAGGTTTCTTCATCCCTTTTGTAACTTAAACAACACTAAATTGTAAGTATGAGCATCAAGGTGATTAAAGCAACAAGGATGAGAAGGGATATTAGCAGATAATGAAAAGCCATGCGAATATGAAAGACAAACACTTGGTGTTCCTCAGAGGGCAGTTTTCCACGGCAAGCATAAAACCATGGTGCTTATTATTTGGATGATAATTATGTGCAAAGTTTTTCAATTCAGTAAGCATTTATTTCATGCAATAAATGCTTACTGAATAATGAAAGTCTATATTTAGCCTTGAGGATTTTGTCATAGGATGAATGAAACAAGAACTATGAAGTGAATATTCTAATAATCTTTGGTGATCAAATTTTGGTGATTAAAAACACTAAGTAGGCTTTATTGTGTATTTATAATATCCCCTGGGGAAACTTTAAAGAATATTCCCTGGGTTATAACAAAATGGGTTATAATTTAATGCCCATTTCTAAATAAATGCAACTACCTAAGACTGCCAGAAAGATCACTCGCTGGTGACAACAATATGAAAATTAGGAGTGTGAAACTGAGGATGTCATAAAACAAGGCCTTTTTTTCAGTGAAAGGTTTTTGGGCAGAGACTAATTAATACTCTTTTAACTTTAAATACGTAGGAAGTCCCTAACTAACAAAGAAGTAGTTGTTTTTTATAAAAGAAGGTCAAAAGCTCCCAGGCCAGCCCATAAATGCTCATTTACCACGTAACAGCAGATACAGTACCTGCCTGAGTTGTGTTTTGAGAGCAGGAAACCCCCAAGGTATGGGACAGGGAGGAAAAAAGAGGGAAGGAGGACAAGCAGGAAGGAAGAGTTTGCTTTTCCATTTTCTAAGCAGAGTTGGCCTAGGCAAAGCAAAATCTGCAAAAGTAATGTCTGCCTTTGATTTAATATCATAGAATTAAAAGAATTAATATATTAAGAGTTGGACAGGGCCCTTACAAACCATCTAGTTCAGCGGTTCTCAACCTGTGGGTCGCGACCCCTTTGGGGATTAAACAACCCTTTCACAGGGGTCATAGGGGTCGCCTCAGACCATCAGAAAACACGTATTTCCAATGGTCTTAGGAACCGAGACACTGCTCCTCTATCTGTCTCCAGGCGGGTCTGCCCACGTGCAGATGAAGATGCCGAGACCTTGATGTGACTTGCCCCACATCACAAGCCAGAGCTGAGTCTGAATCTCTAGGCTTCTGATGCCCATGAAGATTGGGAGGCAGAGATGTGCTGTGGAAAGAGAACTGAAGTTGGGAGTCTGTCCCTTATTCTACCTCCTTTGTGACCTTAGGCAAGTCACTTTACCTTAGGGTCTCTGCGTTTTCCCTTCAAGGTCCAGATGGCCTTTGAGGGTCCCTTCCTGTTCTAGGTTTATGATCTTTCTAAGTTTCTAATTCAGTGCTTTTCCTCTACTGTATGGCTGACCATCACACTCTAGGGTGGTTTCTGTTTGTGCTCATGTGCTTCCCCTTTGCCCCCAAAGTAGTCCATGTTCCCACATCTCCAGCTTCCTCCTTGTTCCCTCCCCCCAATGAAGCCTCCCACTCTTACTATACGTATAGCAGGTCTCAGTGAGGGGCTAGGAAGAAGCAATCTTTATGGAACTCTCAATACCTTAATCTTTCAGCTTTCCCATAGTAGTTGAACAAAGTAGCTGCTTGAAAACTCAAATTCATTTTCATCATTGGCACATCAGGGGTAAAAATGAAGTAAAAAGTTTAGGCAGTACAGCCAGTTATTCTGAGGGCTGGGTGGTGTAGAGACGGCAACTGTGTTTATGGCTTCTTCCCCTAGGGCAGTTTCCCCAGGCCATTTCTACTTTTAAAAATTTCCTTTATTCTTCTGAAGTCATGGCTTTTCTAAAAATTCCAAGTTTGCTCATGATGTATTTCATGGCAATCAGGGAGGACGTATATGTGTCTACATGTGTATAGGTATCACTTTTAACTTTTGTCATTTATAAGTAAAAAACTGCCTATACTAAAAAAATCTAAGAAAATCAATTTGTACAGCTCAACTGGTCCTGAAAGAACTAATTCCAGTTTTCCAGAATGCAAGAATCCAACAGTCATCAAACTATTCAATACAGAAAAAGAGACTGCATTTTTGCATTTCCTAAGTGTTAATGACTAACTGTACTAAAAAATAGTGAAATCAATTAAATATATTTAATTCCTTAATTTTGATTATTAAATAACTATCATCTCTGACTTTTTACTAACTGATAAAAAACAATCTCTTAAAAGATGTTCCTATTTAATTCCTTTGCTTTTGTATTTGTTATCTAACAACGTTCATATTCTTGGAAGTTAATGGGCAGGAAGGGAATACACCATAACTGCTCGAAGAATCCTCAAACACAAACAAATGAAAGGTAAATGAAACCAGTTCTCATGTGTTTTTTCTTTCCCTCTTGTCTTAAAAAGCATCACTGAGAATATGAGTGGCATTATGAATAGTAATAAGTGTTCAACTGTTAACCTTCAAATCTATCACCCAAATAAAAGAAACATTCAAAGCATTTTGACTACATGAAAATAAAGCCCAATGAAAATCAAACATGGCCAAGTTTCATTAAAGGTGCAGTACCCACATTAAAAGGTCGATTAAAATAATTTTTTTATATGATGACCAAATGAATGAGAAAAGTGTTACTGAAACCTAGGTTACATTCAGACTGATGTTTTAAATATAAGAAAGGTAAGTGGAACATCCACAGTATGCCTTGATGTTACCTACATTTGCAGACAATAGCAAATTTTTAGTTTTCATTCTCCTATCTTCTCTAAACATGAAAATGATATGCTTAAAAAAGTAGCTGGAGACAATGATGACACATTCATTCAAGTGGAGTCTAGTTCAATATATATAAATACACACACACATCTACCTGGAATCAAAATCTGTTAGTCTGTTTTCATGGTTTGTTTTTCTTCCTCAGCCTCTAACCTTAATTCCTAAGAAGCTAAAACAACTTTTCACAGCTTAATGAAGTTTTGTAAACTTTAAAAAGAGGCAGTTCTAACATTACCTTGACACCAAATCCCCAACACTGCAGGAACTTAAAAAACCAAATCACATTTTACCACAAAGCCTATAGTTATAAATTCTTCTAAGAGATCTTATTAAACCACAATATTCAGTTAAAAAAGCAGTCACTCAAGTTTACACAAAGCCACAATGAACAGGTTCATAGTTCTATGGCTACTATATCTATATACAGATAGAGCTATAGCTCTATACATATTTCTAGTCTGTCTATCTATCTTTTCATCTATCTATCCATCTACATAGATATATAGTTGGAGGAGTTGGGGGGAAAACACTCTTGCTAGGCCACATGGTTTACCCAGAAGCACTCATTTTTAACACTTCTAGGTTGTTCCAAATCTAGAAAACAAATTCAGTTTCCCTGGGCAGATGAAACAAAACAGATTGTGAAAATCCCGAGTGTTTAAAAAACCTCTCAAAAATGCCAATTACTTTCAACAAAGTTTCAAACTTAAAAGGTCAAAGACTATTACAGATACTAATAGTGTATCACAAAATAAATAACTTTTGGGAGCTAGTTGGTCTAAAATGTCAAAAACACAACAGAATGAGACATTTAGA
Source organism: Pseudochirops corinnae (assembly GCA_028646515.1). NCBI lineage: Eukaryota > Metazoa > Chordata > Mammalia > Diprotodontia > Pseudocheiridae > Pseudochirops > Pseudochirops corinnae. The sequence continues at coordinate 226,802,369 of CM053586.1, forward strand.
AGGTTTCATCTTTGACTAGGCAAGACAGACAATGCTGGACTTAAAGTTCTTACAGATACAAAGTAGGGTACAGAAATTCTTCTAAATGGCACGACTATCTTGTACTGATTTTTTAGAGGGAATGAAAAGGAAACTATACAAACAATGGAAGTGGAATGAGATGCATGCCTATTCTACAAAAACCATTTGGGATATTTATAGTAAGGCAAATGCCACTGAAATTTTCATTTCCACAAATGTTAGCAAAATAAGGAATGAAAAGGATTCAGAGCCAGGTACTAAGTCCCATACATCTAGGCTCTCAGGAGAGAAGTGACACTTAAAACAAGTACAAAGTATTGTAGTCTAAACATAACAGCACAGATATGCAGATTACAATCTAACCAAATATCTGGATTTTGAGCATCTAACCTGGACTTACAAGACTCAATTCCATCATATTCAGTTAAGGTGACTCATTCTTCAATACTCAATAATTACCTTGTGTCAGGTCTTACCGATTAAAGGAAAGACAAATCTTCTCAACAGTCATCCTCCAAGCTTTACATCCTTTAGGAATGATCTTGGCCTACAAGAATTAAACTCATACCAAATGCCATGTACTTATTTAACTGCTGGAGCTTGTGAAGGCACACACAAAGATATACAATTACAGAAATGCAATATAGCCAAGTTCAGTAGTCAACTTCACAGCTGACTTTGAAAATACCATTTCTCCTCCATGTCTGACAGTTCTTTACTCACTGTTTCAAACTATTATCAGCACCAAAAATACACTCCAATCTCACAAGAGAGCTCCTTTCCCAGCCAATGTGATGTCATGAAATGCTATGGGTTTGTTAAATGAATCTTTACCTTTGGCCTTGGGTAATCAGGTATTTTTAATACATCCCACTTTTGCAGGAATTCAAATCCAACAGAAAATCCACAATGTAAAATGTTCTGTAGTTTTTGAATGAGATTATAAAGTATTGTTACACTAAAAAGTCCTGGTAATCTTTTAGTTTAATTATTTGACATTGTGGCTCTACTCTGATCTAAAGCTCTAAAGTGGTTAAAACAAAACAAAAATCCTTCCCATATGATTTATCTAGTGAAGTAACTACCAAGCACTAATGAAAATGAATTTCTTAATTGAAAAGAAAAAAAAATTAATGAGTCAGCATCTTTCATGCCAGACCATGCTTTGTCTCCCACCACCCTACCCAGTCAAATTACCATCTGCAGTACCTGAGGTGCTGATGTGACTAATTACCTGTTTTGAGGCTGGGACTGAACTCTCGGCTAGTGCTGGGAGGTGGGAAGGCCTCCGGGGCTGTCTGTGCTGGAAGGGTTCGATATGGAGGAGGAGTCAACTCTTCGTCACCAGAGAGGCTCCTCCGCACCCCACCTGTCATGGGCAGGCTCGACAAACTGACAGGCTTCTTCCCAACTGGCATCTTCCTTTCTAAACATTAAGTCAGACTAAAGTAAGCTTTTACTTACATGTGTGGTAAGAAAAGTGCATTAAATAAGTTGGAAAGTTTGTGGAGCACAGAGCACAAGGTTGGCACTCTGAAAACATGGGATTCTATATTCCTTCTTTGGGAGTTTGAAAATCCCAGGCTCTGAATCCTGAACCAGTTGAAAAAACAAAGCAAAATTTGAATTATAGAGAGTATTGATTGGGCTGGGAGAACGGCTGGTTCATTTCCTTTAACCAAGAAAAATCCTTAGACATATCTTGGAGGGAATAACCTGCTAACAAGTGGGAGAGGTTCTTCTAAATCCTGCTTAGTGGCACCACTTCACACAAAATCCCAAATACTGGTGTTTGGTTAGGAAGGAAAGTGCAATTGTTTGTGAATTCAGAGTGTGACAGGATTTCAGATATGAATGTATCTATGTAATTTTTAAAAAACCCTTGCTTCATAAAGCACCTAAGTTGAGGCAGCTGTTGTTCTGAAACTATTTCTAAGATAAATACTCTGACTGTATGCACGTTCAGAAGCAATCAAATTTTATCTCAATCACAAATGCATCACACCCTTCAGTTTCATCTTCAAGGGGAAACATAAACTTTAAGACTTATTCAAATGTTCATAATGTCAACAAAAATGTTCCAGAATTTGATGCACATACATTTGAATTACTTAAAAACAAACAAACTAAAAAGTAAAATACTGCCATCTATTTGGCAAGAAGGCAAGAAAGGGGTGGGGCGTCTATATAAGAGGTGTCAACCATGCAGCTCACAATACTCCTTAATGTGGCCAGAACCAGGTTAAAATGTATTTGGGAAAAATTTAACAAAAGAGATATACAATAAAACATTGATAATAATACATTTTAAAATTAAGTGAATATATGTGCTCTGCATATTATGGATCCTTTGTATGGTATAGTAGCTCTTGTTTCTATCTGAGTTTGACACCACTGTTCTAAATGAATAAAAGTCACAGCAGATTACCATACTGAATATATGTTTAAGACACCAACAAAAAATTTTCTTCCAGGGTTTAAAATATCTCAGGTAAGAAGATCAAATATGGCCTATGTTTTATATAACCAGGGAAAAAGTAAAACCAAAGCTGTGTATCACTGCTACTTAAAGTAACATTATAACCAATCTAAATATTAAACTCCTGTTGATTTCTTAATTGCTAATCCTAACTATGTGTCCATCCCTTTGAAACTTCACTAATATCTGACCAGAGAATAAAATGCAAGTTATTAACTACAGAAAACTACTAAGACTAGCAACCACTAAAACAGTCAATGACAAGGCACATAGAGTTAATGCCAATTTCCATACTTTATAATGAATGCACCTTTACCTCAAAGATGTTTTTGAGAATATATACCATGAACCTATCAGAGCCTACCGGTGGCGTGTTATCCTTGTTTTAGAAAACACTAGTTGACATGCATCCACACTCACAACAAGAACATACATATCCCTGTGCACAATTTAGAACAATAGTTTCTCCAACTAGACGTTTCCTATTTCAAAAGAAATAAGCACCACTGAAGCAGTAACGGACGTTTTAGGAAAAAAAAATTAAAGCTGAAGTACAAATCATATAACCAGTACATACTTCTCCTTGCACATAATGCCAATTAAGTCATTTATTTTAAAGTTATTATCTTCATGTATTATGTCTATTACTGGTGGAATTCTGACTGCAAGAGCTGTAGTGCTTTGTGTGCCTGGGTTTATTTAGCCCACTACCCTTTATTTTCTTAAACAGACCTTGGGTCTATTCTATTCTATCTGGCAATGTGATCTTAAGTATCTGTGAAAAGTTCCCCTCCTCTTTAACCAGCACAGAATCAAGACGTCTTCTTAGGACAGCCACAAGGAGAAAATGGTCCTTTATACTTCTTTTCCTCTCCATTTCTGAGAGAGTGTTTTAAAGCTTTATAAAAGACATCATAAAACTAAGAGGAAATGAAATGCTAATGAAATAAAAATGTTGCATCTTCTGCTAAGAACATTTTTCTTAAATCCAATCTTGTTATAAACCATCTCATTAAAAACTCACTTATTAATGCTATCACTTCTCTGCAATGAAATCTTTTCTTCTAGGGCCTATCTGAATCAATTAGTCTAAAACAACACTCACAACATATACAAGGCAGAGAATCTGCAAGGTTTGTGTTGCAAGTATATATGCCAATTATACAACATTCACTAGACTGGGAAATTAATCTTGAAAATAAAATTTCACACAGCCAATGGCTAGAATCTAGTTCTACTTTGGAAGAAGAATTTCTAACATCAAAAATTTCAAACAAGAAACAGTCAAGACAATCTTGGTTACAAACCTTTACGGTAAGCCTAGAGATTACATCATCTACAATCTACCCTTAGGTCCTACCTTCACTGGAACAATTTTTAGTAAAGTTTCCTGGTTGATGGGGTCCAAATTCACATTTCTGTATGCTCTGCTATGGAAATAGTTCTAGGTAAATGCTAGACCTGACAAATGTCTAGCCTGTACATAATTCTGGGTGTGTGTGACAACAACAATAGCACCACAGAAGTATGGAGTTTGGGGAAAGTTTCATGCTTTGGGGAAGATTTGTTCTTTGGCCCCAAATGTCTCAACAATGGCAAAAGGATGGAAGAAAAAGAATACTTCACTTCAAATTATCAACACAGTGAATACTGGACTAAAAATAAGAGAAAGGAAGGAATAGTGCATGAAAGCTTCTTTGTCATATTGCCTATCTCTTATCAGTTGATGATAATTACAACTTCTCATTTGAACACAAGGCAAATAACTAGAAAAATCTGGAGTTGAGTTTCTATTCTAAATTGCATCTTTATTCTCAAAAAATTAATTTCTAAATCAATATGAACAAACTTGTCTCTTGGCATGAAAAACTGTGTGACAAGTTTGATGAAAAAAAAATTTATACATTCAAGCTAAACAACTTTGAGAAAAACGGTTTTAAAATACTGTCATAAAGACCTGTTCAGTATGTCCACTCTTTTGGCCATTTTTTTCCAACAATAACCATTCTTTCATTGTTATGATGCACACATAATCTGCATGAATTTTGTTTACTGGTAAGCAGCCTGGATTTCTTAATAATGGAATACTATTTTTAGACAGGAATTCTGGTCATAGGCTGGACAGATTCCTTTTTATTCCAACTCTACTGTAAAAACTACTTTTCTATTATGATAATTAGGAAAAATCTGGAATAGTTACTTAGAATGATACGTGTCATTTATGAGATCCTACCAAAATGCTTCAAAATATTAAAGCAATCATCTTTTACCATGCAAGATTTAAAAAAAAAACAACAATACCCCAAAACTAACCATTTCCTTACAAACTGAAAAAACCCCAAAGCATTTTTCATTTACTGAAAAAAGATTTGCCTTTTATGGCATACTGCACCTTTAAGCCATAATACTTAATATACAATCATCAACTTCAACAAAGAATGTTATTTCCCCTGAGAACACACACTGCCCACAATTTGTTAACAATGAAAAAGAAACGCATATTAACATTTGGTGACCCACTTTTCTTGTGTCCTTTGTACTGCTGTGACTTAGCCTTTTTCTTCTGCTTTGATGAACCTGACTGGCTCTCTCTCGATGCTGAAAAATAAAAGAAAAACAACAGTCCTGGGTGCTTACTCATGACAGCAACCATCACTTTGATGAGGCCCAAATTAATTGGATGGAGGCTAACCTAAGAAACTCTTTGCAAAAGCAACTTTCTCAACTCATCTGTATTCAGATGAGAGAACATTTTAACAATAACAGTATATTAAAGCTTCATAAATATGACTGAGGATTCTAGGGAAGTCATGAACAGTATTAAGACACAATGACCTTTTTCAAATAATGAGCATAATTTAGTTTGATGAATGAGCTTACTTTCATCTGTATTCTACAACTCTGACCCATAAGTTCAAGGTTGCTATGGCACATGTTTTTGAATCAGACATAGGAAATTCTGCCCCAGTCCCATAACTTTAGAATGTAATCAGTATAATTAAGAGCAAGCATAAAATATATACTTCTTGAGAGGTCCAGATTTAAGAATAAAAAAACCACAAATAACATTTCTGGTAAGTCAAAAACTCACTCTGGGGTGCTGGAGGTTGAAGCTGATATCCAGTTAATTGGCACCATCCAACAGGATAGAGGTCAGGGGACTCACAGTCTACCCACTGATCATATTCTTCTTCCCAACCATCGAAATGGATCCTCAACAGACGATGAATAATTCGAGTGACTGTGGCTACACACACTAAGCGTGGTTCCATGAGGTCTACAGCTTCTAATTTCATTCCCACACGAAATCCATGATTTGGAACATCCTGATAAGAAAAGAACATTCTAGCTGATAGAAAGAAGAAACCACAAGAAGACAGTGTGGGGCAGCAGAAAGACCCTTGGACTTGGAACCAGAAGAATGGGTTCAAGTGCTGCTTCCAGCAGTGGTGTGATGCAGGGCAAGCCATTTAACTATAAACCTCAGTTTCCTTATTTGTGAGGAAAGAACAATACTTGCACTAGACCCCATACAGGGAGGGATGTGGGTAGCAAATGATATAGCATGTGAATAGGGCCTTCTAGCCATAGAGTCTTATGTAAATGACAATTTTCTCTTTTGGAAGCACAAAGCAAAATGCTTGGCCTTAGCCAGCAGATTCCTAAGTTCTATTCCAGTTCTAAATCTTAGTAATTAGTTAATAAACGTCTGCTGAATTGACTCAAAACAGGAAAACCAAAGGTAATGCAAGGGAACTAAACGAGAATAATTTATACAAAAATGACTACGATTTTTAGAGAGTTCTTTAATTATAAATTAAGATGGTGAAGCATTTAAAGACTAGTTATGAAACTGTATTGAAAATGAAAAGCTTTACAAGTAGGTAACTACAATTTTCTTTTTACCTTATTAAACAACTTTACTGGTGCTGCTATGGAGCCAGTTTCCCTGAGGTAGTCAAACCATTTGAAAGGAAGTTTTGTATAACCTGAAAAATATAGCATCGTCCTAAGTGGAAACTCATTTAAATTCCTGAAACATTAAGAAAGCAGATAAAAAGTTTCTAAGAACAAATAAAAATTCTGAAGGTCTTGGGAAGGGTAATCTAAATCAACTGCAGACACACCTCCTGTGCTTCTAATGAAGTATATAACTCCTCCTTGATCCCCCTACGTTGTGAGGATTTTGTCCTACAAACAGACACTGAGGCCCAAATCAATTGGATGGAGGCTAAGCTAAGACACTCTTTGCAGAAGCAACTTTCTCAGCTCAAGCATTACCTAAAGTTATAGATGTCTGCTCTCACACTTAGGCCTGGTTTAATGAAGCTCTTGAGACTGTGGAGTCATTTCTATATGTGTTTTGTGTGGAGAAAAGGGAGCACAGGAAAACTTAGTCTTGCAGTTTTTCCTCCCATTTAGTTTTCTTTCTTTGAGCCATGCTCAGTGGCCACTTGTTTAGTTGAGACAGCCTGACATCTTAAAAAAAAGGCATTTTAATGGAATTTTCAATGAACAATCTAATGAGGGAAGCTGCCTTTAAGGCTTAAAGATGTATGTAGTAAAAAATACTCTTTATTACCTTCTGTACCAAATATCTGATAAATCTGGTTTTCCCAAAAGCATCTGGTACTATCAATTAATTCATGCTACACAGAAACCCACAATGAAATGTTCCATAATGAACAGCTGTCCATTAAATCTTGCAATAAGTAGCAGTTTTTTTTTGTATTATGTACATATTTTAAGGACAACACTGGATAAGTTGCATATAAACACCAAAATGATATTGAGAAGAAAAAATTGGTGATGAAAATACAGTACAATATCATAAATGTCATTTTAGGTTAAAATGAGATACCTCTGGGTGGAGTTAATTCAATCATGTTAATTTCACAGAAACCAACAGGGAAAATAGAAGGGGAGGTTGCATGGTAACAAAACCAGTCAGATCCATCAGCTGCTTCTGATCCATCAATCCCAATCATAAGGAATCCATCTGCTAGCACCTTTATGAATTAAAAGCCCAAATATTTGAAATTAGGAAACACTCTTAGGAATTCTAGTTAAAAGAAGTGAATCTACACTACTCTTTCAACCTAGAATTTTATTTAATCTACTGGAGGAATTTCATTGTAAAGGCAAAAAAAGGCTTAGATTATAACTCACAGATTTTTATGTTATCTAATTCAAATATACAATTTCATTAATTCTTAGTTGGCAGTGTAAAATCCAGTACATGCTAGGGCTATATATATAAGTGAAAAAAAAAAGTTAAAATATTCCCCAACCCTGGCTGATGCCTGAAATTCCATACCTTAGAATGTTGTTCTTTTTGTTTAGGGTTTTGATCTCTGTTAAAATGCAAACATCTTTGGGAATATTAAGAATTTAAATGATTACTAGTTATTTACATCTGATTATGAAGTCAGTGCCAGATCCTTTAGAAGGTCATGAATTAGGCATGGAATGGAAAGATGTAAATGTAGAAAGTAGGGATGGAACATCTGCTGCAAGACCAGAAAGTTGGACACTGTAAGCACCAACTGTGATTACTTTACAATTCTTTCCTAGGGCCAGTGACCAGGAAATATAAACTGCCTGTAAGACAGGATACACTGTAGAATACAAGACTGGCATAGTGTCCCTCTGTAGAATGTAGTCTCAAAACAACAATCTTTGCAAAGTGCTATATGGATGACCTATGCTAGGAAGTAAAACTTACTTTGAAGTTATCTGTGTTAACACAGGTATTTTCTTTTCCTAGCACAGGTTCACACAAAAGCATACATGTACAAACATTTCACTACCAATCTAATCAGCTTCTACTTTTTTGCCATAACCATGTAGCCCCAGCCAACACTCACTTTTTATTTAAACTTACATTCATCATCTCACCTTTCTAATGGTTGCAACACATATTGCAGATAGATTTAGAGGATCTATAGCTTCCAATTTCATTCCTTCCTTGTACCATTCCCCACTTTGGTCTACTTCTTTTACCTAAAGGATTATAAGAAAGCACATCTACTATTACGCAAAAAGCACTGCTGCAGTATTTTGCAAAACAGTACCCATTTTAAAAAAGCTCACCAGAGAAGAGGTGAAATAGCTTCCTACCTACCTAACATTGTTGTTCAAACTTTCAATAGCATTAAAGGAATACAGGGAAATAAGACAGAATTTTAGGACAATTATAATAGAGATTTATGATACCTATGTATTACAAAGTCTTAATCTTTGTAAATGACCATATAATTGTGATTTCCACTAATTTATGAAAATACCCACAACCCTCTTTCAAATCTAATTTACAAATGAGGGTTCTTATGAAAAATCTCTTACCTTAGCAAATAAATGTGGTGGTGTATCAAAATGTCCATCCTGTTTCTTAGTAATATCTACAAGGAAAAGTTACATACTAATCTGTCAGCATTTGAAAGATCAAAAACCATCTTTCTTTGAAAGTCTTAAAACCTACATGGCACATGATGCCCTCAAACATGGCAAACACATGTCTCCCACACTTCAAAACTACTCTTAAGGAGTCCTTTTCCTGAAGAGAACATGTGAATAAACTATTAAATGGATGAAGTTAATCTGAATCCTGATATTCTACAAGGCAGAGAAATATTTAGATCACCTAATTTTAGGAGTGCTACCAATGTGTCTGATAAAATGTCTATACAAATGTACTTCTAATAACTTGATTAAAATGAGAAAGTGGGGAAAGCTATGTTTAGGTGTTTCTGCTTTTTTAAAAGATGAGCTGAAAGACTGAAGAATAAGAAAACAATCATTATTATGACTATGGGCACATCTGGTAACCAAGAACAAGCAAAGGGAGTATAGGAAATTAATCAGTTAAGACATTATTATTCTGATGTAAACATTCACTAACTAAATTAGAAGCTGCTTAGATAATTAGAAGGCTATTTTAAATCTAAGACATTTTGAAAAGAAAAATATTTGAAGAGTTCCATTAAGTCTCACTGATATCTGTAATAAAAATTTTTATAAATGTGCTCACCAGATCTTTTGAATCTATGACCTATACTTCGAGACCAACCAATATGATGAATCAGTGGACTGTACATGTGGCACCAGAAGTCATCTGTTTTGTCTTCACTTTCTTCATACACCAATCTTAGTCTTCCTCCAATCACACTTTCAACAATTGCAACCCTAGTTCGACACAGATGTGTCTTATCAACCACTTCTACCCTCATGGAAGGCTTGAAAGGATACTGCATACTTTCTGACACCTGGAAATCAAGGAAAGAAATAACGAGGCACTCATTTCAATCCAACAAACATTGATTAAACACCTACTAACACGCAAAGGGCTAAGTTAGATGTGCTGTATTCAAAGATGATAAATAAAACTAATTCTGCCCTGAAGGAACTTACATTCTCCTGGTATGTATACTGGTATAAACATTAATTTACTATTCCATTATTAAAGCAAAAAAGGATATGACCAGAAAAGGAGGTAGACTAGTCACATACTAAGGAAGATAAGACAACAACTGGACAGTGACCGGTACACTGATATTAAAGATCATAAAAAGAACCAGAAGATGACCTCCAGAATGGTAGGTAGATTCTGCAATCAATCAACCAGCCTAGCACTGTCTGGCACTGTGCTAGGTTCTAGAGATAGAAAATCCCTGTCCTCAAAGAGCTTATATTCTACTGGGAGAGATGTAACATGTAAAAAGGATGCACATACACACACAGAACAAGCATGTAAGAAGGGTATACAAACATTTACACAGACATATGTTAATGTATGTATATAAAATTAGTACAAAGAGATGTGGAGAATAAATAAAAAAGGCTTCTAGAGTGAGGAACACTTGGGGTGAGCCTTGAAGAGAGGTAGGGGTTCTAAGTAGTAGAGGTGAGGAAGGAAAGCATTCCAAGCATGGGGGACAACCTATGCAAAGGCATGGAGGGATGAGAAAGGTTGTGTAGGAATAAGCAATTAAGCAATTAATAAACAATTAGATTAAGCAATTAAGACAGACTAACAATTATTTATGGAAAGACACCAGTAAGAACAGCACAAGAGCTTGTGAACAGGTTTTAATCTGAACAGGTGGAGGAAGTACCCACAAAGATGAAATCTGATGTAATCAAGTATTAAAAAGAATGTGCATTTCTTTCAAATGGTTTTATGAAGATTGTCTCATGAATAATAAAATCAGTTTACTATGATTTTAAACATATCTATATTAACAAAAAGTTTCAGGTTAACAGGTCTTGAAAAACCCCAAATATCTAAATCCAGACAATTCTTTATGTTTTTGTTAAAAGTGATTTATATAAGGCAGTTTTACCTTTTGAGAGAAGTCAGGAGGAAGTGTTTTGGCACCAGTAAGTCGTTTCACTAGAAAAGCTTTCCAGTTTGTGTACTTGTGTTGAATGGCTATTGCAAAAAAACAGAACAGTCATATTTAACAAGGTATGGAACTGTTTTGTAAACAGACCTCTTTGTTAAGGAAAAAAAAGTAATGCCAATAGTACCAGATATCCCAGGAATTCAGGGTCTTAAAATTAGCATGTATTTGAATAAATTAGCAAAATAATCAAAGCAAAAATACCAATTTGGAAATTAAGATAGATGTGAAGCAGTATTATTCCTGGTGTTATTATATATGAAATGGTAAGACGGATATATTCACTTAAAATACTGTGAGTCAACAGATTCTGTTACTCTTACTTACTCCGAGGAGGAACGAGGGGTTTCCCACTGGCTGCACACCAACCAACTGGATGGATATCAGACCCACATATGTTGCACCAAAAGTCCAGGCTGGAGTCACTTTCAAACCCTTCATATCTTAAAAGGGCATTATAACCTGAAAGAAATGAAAAATGTTTAAAGGCAAAAAACAAAAACACCAAACCAACAAATGTAGCAAATAGGATTCTACCAAGGAAAATAAAATATAGTAATTGGAACAAATTTAGGAAAAAATACATGAAACTTCTTATTCTTTGTTTAGAAAGGTCTCTTCTTTGGTCTTGCAATTTGCTCCAAATTCTGGGGGGAAAAAATCATTGAAATCTATTAGAATGTCTATTATTAAATTTCTGAAGCAAATGAGGAATGGGCTGCACCCGTTATTATGTTATATGGTAATTTATTCAAAGTTATATTTTAAAGCAATATTATATTATAATGCTAGTTTCCTGGATGATCAGATTGAGCCATTATTTTTAAAAATCAAAACAACGAAGAATTTTAGTTCTGGCAATTCTTAAGGCTACTTCCCCCCTGCCATTTATTTGGTATTACCAAGGTTTTATAATTATGATGGGCTGACAATTTAACACAATGCATCAAGGAAAAAGAAATCACTGTTTCTTTAATTATCTTGTCTCTGAAGTAGTGACGGTTAAATAAAAGTTTAATTTAGATTTTAGACTCTTATTGAAAATAAAACTCTGGTTTTATGCCAGGAAGCTAGGCCTCTTCATCCTTTCAGATGTGACTCTTTGCACAGTAGCTTTAAGCCATTAAACCGAACAGAAAAATCTGAATTAAACTCATTTATCCAACATTAAGCAGCTACTACATAAACAGCACTGTATAAAAGTGTGGCAGAGTCCCATCCTTGTGGAGATGACATTCCATAAGGTGAGTATGACATAAACAAATAAACAGAATACAGATTCTATGAGAATCTATGGGAAGTATCAACCCTGTGCTTCCAGGGGTTTTGGGGGCTGGGTTGATTGAGTGAGGCGATTAAGCAAAGCTTGGCTGATCAGACAAATGGCATTTAAAGGACAGGTACGAATTCCATGGGCTGGGCAAATGAAGGGTGAGGAGGAAAGCTGAATTCAGCACAGGAGATAGCTCCAGCAATTTCCTGGAAGGATAATACATAAATCTGACAGTTGTTCTTAGGTCTGAACTGTCCTGGTCTTTAATATATTAAAAAGAAGATGCTCAGCATATAAATGATACTTCTTTATGACCTACCTATAAGAGATTAATACCAGATAGCTTATGAGCACAAAATTCTCTGGTCCAGCAAGCTTATAACATGCTAGAGTCAAGAGAAGGCCATCTCTGTGAACTGGAAGATCTTCAATGGGAGAGATGGGGCCTGGGGAAGAACATGCAACCAATTATGTACAAACAAGATATAGACAGGATATACTGGGTGTAGTCTCATAGAGAAGGTACTTGCATTAAGAGGTGTAAGGAAATGGGATTTTTTCTGGGACCTGAGGAAGGCAGGGAAACCAAGCAGAAGAGCTATGAAGGAAGAGACAACTCTAGGCATGGAAGACAGTGAAAATTCCTGGAGTATCTGGGGTTTCATTGGATTAGAGAGCAAATGGAAGGCAGTAACATGTAAAAAGACTGGAAAGGTGGGTAGGTGGGTAGGTGGGAGGGCAGGTTATAAAGGATTTTAAATGGCAAACAGAGAATTTTATTTTGATCCTGAAAGTAATAGTAAGCCACTAGAGTTTACTGGGTAGCAAAGTGACATGGTAATATCTGAACTTTAGGAAAATCACTTTGACAGTTGGGTGGAAGAAAAACTGGAGTGGGGAGTGAGACCAACTATAAGGTTATTGCAATAGTCCAGGTGTGAGTTGATGAGCGTTGGAGGTTTCCAGAGGAGACAAAGTGACATATGCAAGAGATGTTGTGAAGGTAAAACAGATGTGACTTACTAAACGATTAGATTTTGGACGGTGAAAGTGTGAGGAGTCTAGGTGGCTGGGAGAATAGTGGTGCCCTTGACAATAAGAGGGAAGTCAGGAACCAAGCAATCACTTTACAAGCATTTATTAAACATCTGCCATGTATGTCTGTATGTGTCTAGGTATACATTTGTGTATGCATGCTGTGTATGTGGTATGTACATATACATACACATCTGAAGTGAGCTAGCATGTGTATGACACAATACACATATATACGTATGTATATATACATAAATAATTAAAGAGGGAGGGAGAGAGTGGCTTAAGAGGGAGGGTCAGGATAAAAGAAAGCTCTATGTAGGAGATGGCACTTAAACTGCACTTTGAAGTAAAGGGTAAGGAATAAATACATTCCAGAAATAGGGGGTCAGCTACTGCAAATGCATGGAAAAAGGAGATGTGTGATGAACATAAAAAAAGGGCAATCTGGATGGATTGCCAAGTGTGGGAGGTGGGAGCCAGGTTCCAAAGAGCTCTAAAAGGTGAACAAAGGAATTTATATTTGACCCTAGAGGCAACTGGGAACTAATGGAGTAGGTCAGTCATATGGTCAAATCTGAATTTAAGGAACATCACTTAAGCAGCACTTTGTAGGGTAGATTGGAATAAGGACATAGGTATTTTGAGTAGGAAAGCCCATTAGGATACTATTACAATAACGTACATGAGAAATACTGAGACCTGAACTAAGGTGGTGGCTGCACAAGAAAAGGTGTCAGATGTGAAAGTTATTACAAAGGTAAAAGAGGGAAAATAAATTGATGTTTGGGGTGGGGAAGAGTAAGAAGTTGAGGAAAAGACCAATGCTACAAACTAGAAGAATGGAAGAATGGTCGAGTCTTTGATATAAATAAGAAAGTTTGGAAGAACTGTGCGGTTTTAGGGAAAAGATGAGTTCTATTTTGGGCATGATGAGTTTCAGATATGGTATATCCAATCTGGGATGTCCAATTTGATACCTAATTTGAAATGTCAAGCATTAAGCTGGTGATGAAGAAATGGAACTCAGAAGAAAGATTGTGGCTAGATACATAGATGAATGAGCAATCAGCATAAAGATGATAGTTAAACACAGGGAAACTTGAATGTGGACTCCAAGAAAGAATATATCTAAAGGAGGACATGACCCTGTAGCACACTCACAGGAGGTATGAGGTATTTGATCTGTCCAGCAAAGAAAACTGAGGAGTGGTCTTAGAGGGAGAGAGAAGCAGGAAAGAGGGGTGTCACGACAATCCAGAGAGGAGACACTATTCCAGGAGAGACTGGGCAACAATGTCAAATGAAACAGAGTGGTCGAGTAGGATGAGGACTGAGAAAAGACAGGGTGGTGGATTTGACAATTCAGAGATTACTAGTAACTTCAGAGAGCAATTTCAGTTGAATGGTGAAACTGGCAGCCAGACTGCAGAGTGCTGAGAGGAGACAAAGATAGTGTCTCCGGACAACTTTTTCTAGTTTTGCTGAGAAAGAAGAGATACAGGATGAAAATTTGAGGGAGTGGTAGGGCCTGATGAAGGTTTTCAGGAAAGAGGATATGTGAGAATGTTTGGAGGCAGTAAGGGAGGAACCAATAGATAAAGCAGCTGAAAATTTGAGAGAGAAGGGATTATTAAAGTTATAATCGCTAGAGAAGATAAGAAGGGATAGGATTGAGGATACATGTGGAAGGGCTGGTTTGGCCAAGGAAATTTCTATCATTGACAGAAAAGAGAACGGTAGATGATGTCAAAGGATTTTGAAATGGAGAAGGGGTGAAGAGGGAGCTTAAAACAAAAGACCTCAATTTTCTTAGTAAAGATGCAAGATCCTCAAATTGAGAGAGAAGAGAGGAGGGAGAAGCTTGAAGAGACAGGTTAGAAGACTTTCTACCTGGAATCACTTGGGCAGGAATAAAAGGATTACCTTGCTGAAGGGTGGGCCCAGTTGAAGTTAGATAACATGCACAGAAAAAACACCACCTAGCCAGCATGGCTGAGTGATTTTCTCCAGCTCCATTTAGGAGTACAGGAATTAGGAAAGGAGGAGGTAAATCATGAGAGTAATCCAGGGCTGAAGTTTGGCAAGGGACAAGGGAATGGGGATTCAAGCAGAGGACAGTGTGGGGTTGAATTGGCTAATTGGAGGGTCAGGAATAGAAAGGGAGCCAAAGGAAGTCAAAGCAAGGACAATGGTTTGAGAGTGGAGTGGAGAGACTGGAGGCTGAAAAGAAGGCAAAGAATAGGTTAAGAAGGATGAGGCACAGAAGGAGATGAAGAAAGTCAGATTTTTAAAGGAGGGAAGTAAAACACTTGGGAGTAATGATGAGATCAGGCAGGGTGTAACCAATTCCTTTGTGTGGCTGAGTGAAGGTCATAGGATTGACTGGAGGAAGCTGAGGAATTGGGAAGTCATGGAGTTTGAGGGAGACTCAAGAGGAATGGTAAAATACCCCAGGTATAAAGGCAGGAAAATGTTAAGCCAGGTGCTGAACTTCTTGAGAAAGTGGAGAGAATAAACCATGGTAGACAATAGCCACCATGACCCGGATTTCGTGGAAAATTTTAACTGAGTGAATTTCAAAGGAAGAATCTGGAAATGGAAGAGGGGAGCTAGGAGTATTCTAAAAGCCCCTTCTAGGACCAGTGTGTCAAGGTAGGGTTGAGGAGTCTAGTGAGCAAAGGTATAGCCAGTCCTAGGAAGGATGGCAATTAACATCTGGGGGAAGTCAGATCTTAAATGAGGTCCAGCAGATCAAAAGATTTACTTTCTCAAAAGAGAAAGAGGTCCAGAATGAAGGGAGGTTTGTTCACTATGGAATAGGAATTCTAGAGGGCACAGCAAAAGGGGTAAGTGGGATTGGAATGAGACAAAAATTGGGTAGGACTAAGAAAGATGGATATGAGAGAACAAAGACATAGCGGCTGAGAAGAATTTGCTCCTTTGTGGCTGGTGGTTGAGTAATACAGGGACAGGGAGACAACTGGTTGTTGGCTATAGGAGTCATGGTAAACGGCACATGCAAAATGACCACAGTGTCAAAGGGCTGCCGCAGGCAGGCAAAGGCTGCCCACTTCTTCTGCGTGTCTGAAAAGGGTGAAGACAGGTAGTGCTACAGCCGGGTATCTCTGCAAGGAAGAGAGTCCCAGGGTCTGGGTATCTCCTGGCACTGGGTAGGCACAATAAGGAGACATGACTCTGTGGTGCTAAAGTCAAAGAAGAGGGGGAGATAGTTAAGCCAGGGTAATGTGGGGGCCAATATGGAACGCCAATTCAAAGGCCCTGACCAGTAGGTGAGAAATTTGCAATTGGAAGATAGAGAAAAGGGAGGAACTCTAGGTTCTTGAGCATTGTAATGTGAGCAGAATAGCATTAAATCAATTTTACAACCAAAAAATACACTTATACACTGAGAGCAATGACAACAATCAGTAAGTAACAAGATAACCTTTCCTGATCCTTTCTGATTACACCTTCAAATGGAATGCAACCACCAAGATAAGGTCAAAACGTGTACATAATTTAGATGGGTGATATCATAAGCATAAAGCGTGATATCATAAACAAATTAGGGGAGTATGGAAAAAATTACCTGTCAGATGGATGGGCAAGGGAAGATTTTGTGACCCAACAAAAGACAGAGAGGATCATTGGAGGTAAAATGGATAATTTTGGTTACATGAAATTAAAGTTTTAGCATAAACAAAACCAGTGCAGCCAAAATTATGAGGAAGCAGGAAACTGGGGAAACTTTTTTACAGTAAGTTTCTTTGATAAAGGCCTCAATTTTCAAATATATATGGAACAGAGACAGATTTATAAAAGAGCCATTCCCCAATTGCTAAAAGGTCAAAGGCTATGAAGAGGCAGTTTTCAGAAGAAATTCGACCTATCAAGTCATGAAAAAATGCTCCAAATCCCTAATAATTAAAGAAATGCATAACAAAACAAGCCTGAGGTATCACTGCATACCTATCACATTAGCTAACATGATGGAAAAGGAAAATGACAAATGCTGGAGAGGATATGGAAAAAAATGGGACACTAATGCATTCCTGATGCAGTTGTGAACTGGTCCAACCATTCTGGAGAACAATCTGGAACTATGCCCAAAGGGCTAAAAAACTTTGACCCAGCAATACCACTACTAGGTCTATATTCCAAAGACATCAAAAAGAAAAGGGAAAGGACATATAAGTATAAAAATATTTATAGCAGCTGTTTTTGTAGCGGTAAAGATGAAAATGCAGAGGATGCTCATCATTTGGGGAATGACTGAACAAGTTGTGGTATATGATTGTGATAAAATGCTATTGTGCTATGAGAAATGATGAGAGGGATGGTTTCAGAAAAATCTGGGAAGACATATGAACTGATGCAAAGTGAAGTGAGGAGAACTAGAAGAACAATGTACATAGTAACAGCAATATTATAATGAGGATCAACTGTGAAAGACTTAGGTATGCTGAGCAATGTAATGATCTACAACTCCAAAGGATTCATGATGAAAAATGCAATCCACCTCCAGAAAAAGAATTGATGAACTCTGAATGCAAATTGAAGTTTGTTATTTTTTTCTTTTAAAAAATTTTTTGGCAACATGGCTAACATATAAATGTTTTGCATGATTTCATATATATAATGGGTATCATATTACTTGCCTTCTCAATGGCTGGGGGAGGGAGAGAATTTGGAACTAAAAAAAAGAACGTTAAAAAATATTATTTAATTTTTTGGGGGGGGGCATGACTAGTAAGGAATTTGTTTTGTTTGACTACATATATTTGTAACGGGTTTTGTTTTTGTGTCTCAATGTGAGGGACAGTGGGAGTAGGGAGAGAAGGCAGATTTTTGTTGATTGAGAGAAATAAAAATTCAATAAAGAAATGTAATGCCAAATGGGATAGTGAGAAGAACACTGAATAAATGCTATCAGTAGACCCAGACTAAGATCTAGGTTCCTGGGTCTGGTACTGATTATTTGTCTGACTTTAACTTGTAGTGGGAAACTTGATTAGCCTGGAGCCTAGGTTCCTCAACAGCAAGTAGGTGATGATAAGTAACTCCCTGACATGTTGAGAGGAGAACACTGTGCAAGTGTTAAAAAAAAGTCACGTAAAGGTTAATTATGACTATACTCTTAAGTGTGAACCCAAGAAGCTGGAGATCGGGGCTTTTGTTTCACTTCTATCACTGACTAATGAAATGACCTTTAACAAGTCACTAACTCACAAAGTACTATTTCCTTAACTAAAAAATGAGGGAGGAATCAAAGAAGAACAGAATCTAGGGCCTGCCATATTGTAGTACAGTTGAAGTGTGTGAAAGAGTGTGTGTGTGTGTGTGTGTGTGTGTGTGTGTGTGTGTGGCATCCAGTTGGCACAGCTCTGTATAGAACTGAGATTTGGCAAGGAATGTATGGCAAAAGGGTGAGGGACTCAAGGGTGGAGGACAATGAGGGACTGAAATGGCTAACTAGAGGGTCAAGACTGGAAAGGCAGGGAAGTCAGAGCAGGAGCAATGATCTGAGAAACTGTTAAGGGTTGGGTGAAGGGAAACTTTGAGATAAGGGAGAAGTATAGGTCTGAGACAGATGAAGCAAAGACAAGGATGATAGCAGCTACAAGAGTATCAGTTTTAAATGGGTGAAGCACAACATTTTGGGGATGACAATCCCTGTGAGGGGCTGAGGTAGAATTTAAGGAGTCTAAACATTCTATAAATCTCTAATTTGAATATGTTACAACATTTTTTTAAAAAGTGGGACTAGACCTGCAATTTAATTTGAAAAGGTGATAATGAGTAAATTTCTTCTATCATTGCAGGATGGCAAGAGTTCTTAGTCTTAAGTACCTCTGACATTGAGGCTAAATGACAGTCCTTCTGACGTGTCAGGAAGCCCTGAGGCCTTTCTGACTTCAAATGAAACTACCCTTTACACCACACTGCCTTTCTATATCATACACATATGCATATACAAAACTGTAGACAGCATATATTGATTTAGTTCTACTTTTTCCACCTTGTCATTTAATGCAGACTTTTAAAACTCTCTCTGCATACTCTTTATTTATTTGCTTTTCTTACAGTGATGTGATATTTCAATATAAATAATGTAGTATATTCAGAGGAAAAACGCCTGGGTTCAAAGTACTCTATTAAATGCCTATGTAAACTGAATTAATAAAGTGAATCTAGCTGCTTTTTAACTATGGGGCAGGCTTTTTTGCTGTTAAATATCTGCCATAAATTTGAATACAAAACAACTTGGAAACCAATTTCCTTGGGATATATTTCTAATCTTTTCAGTCCTACTCCACTGAATCATTCATTGCCAGAGAGTAACCCTGAGTTCTCAGTCCCAACTCTGGTAGGTCCCATCATGATGAAAAAACTTTGGTCCCAAGGGAGTGCTGGTAAATGTTCGATAACAAGCTCTTGGGGGGTGGGGGTGGGGGGAAGTATGCACAATCCACTTTAAAGCTGAATATTATAAACATTTTCACCATCACTTTCTTATGTCTAGTCAATAGCAAATCAAGCCCTGATCTTGTTAAAATATTTGCCAATTCTGACATGTAAATGTTTACCTGGAAAATTTAATTAACTGACTTTTGGGAACTCCTAAGAGCCTAGCTAGCTCCAACACAGTGGTCTACCCACCAAAGATCTAATGTTTGGCTTTCAACATTTTTCCAAATGTATGTATGATTCAACCTCTGTGAAATGTTTGTTCACAACTGACTGATTTATACATATGTTTACTAGAGACTGCATATTTATTGCTTTTATATACATATCAACACCTTCTAATTTCTTAAAGTTATTTTAGCTGTGATTTTTTGTAAATGTTTCCCAGTTTGTTCCCTTTTTAGTCTGGTAATATATAGCTTTAAGTAAATTGATTTGTTTTTATATTACTTTCTGAATATATCTCTTTCCCACTGTAGTCAGTGAGCCATTCCTTCAAACAAAACTTTTTTATAAAAATAAGAAAAAAGTAGTTAAGCAAATCTAACCAACATATCGGCCAAGATGACAGAACAGATGATATATTCCACAACTCTCATCTCCTACCTCTTCTTGCTTTTCTTTATAACTTAGTTTTATTGGTTTTTACTGTGCAAAAAATTATTTTCAAGTAATCCAAACTTTTAACATCACCTTCAATGACTTCTTCCTGATAGTCAATGATTTATTGTTCCCTTCTATGTTGGGTTAAGCAGCCCATTATGCTTTCTTCTAACCTTTAAATATGTATCTATTTTTATATAGAGCTTATGGCAGTGGGAGTTTATTATGGAATGTAGCATATTGTATGGAACTAAAATTTTGTTTTTTCCACATAAGAGTTGCTCCCTAAAACATGTGACTAATGATTTTATTTTCACTGTTTAATTTCAATGGATTCCTTTTCCTCATTGCAAAATTTCAACAGCCTTATAAATTATAAGTCATCATTTTTGGTGACTTTTCACAAAAAAGTTCCTCTAAGATGACAGATTAAGCATGGCCATCAAATTTTAGTGCCCAATCAAAAGGTGGCTGAGGACTAGCATTAATTACTTTATCTCCCCAATAATTCAACTTCATGTAATTCAATTCAAACACGGTTTTATGCCTGTTTGGCTTGGTCTATTCCCTTTAATACTCTAACTGAGTTCAGGACGCTGAGGCACAACACATCTGGGTTTCTTTTTGGAGCTCTCTTTCATTACTCCAATTTATTTTTAGCCTTGTGAGAGTTTTGAGAATTGTAGCTGTAGCAAATATCATAAGGACCACAAAGGCAGGTTCCCCTTTGTTGGTCGTTTCTTCTTCTTCCCTCTATTTGTTAGAATTTTTGTCTGCTCATTTTTTTCTCTCAAATTATCCTGGGGTACTGTCACTGTAATTCATGAAACAAAAGACACTAAAAAAATGGCCCTCAGTCCTGTGTAGTCACTCTGCATTTATAGTACCAGACTAGTGGAAAACAGTGCCGAGAATCACAGAGGTTTTACATATAAACATTAACTTAGCTGTTAGTATTCTAATTGGTAGATGCTTGTTCAATGATCAAATGGGCATACTACTTAGAGAGAAACTGAATCATATCAAACTTGATGTTCTCATCATAAATGAAACCAGATGAGAAAACCAAATTGAAGTTAAATGGAAGTTTGGCTACTGGGTTCTTCTTGAAGATGAAAATAAAAAAGTTGGTTTTATTATACATCAAAACACTAAAAGAAACTATCATTTCTTTATACATCTTGTATTATGTTGCTCTTGATAAAAATTTGTAAAAAGACTACCATGAGAATAATTAAAGATTACTGCCCTAATTCTAACTGCAAAGGTTGGGGTAGTATATAAATTCTACAAAAAATCTGGTAAGATCTTCTAAGTTAAATATACACTTTAATAATTTAGTGGCTTCAATGCAAATGTGGGTATGAAAGAAGATGGTGACAAAACAGTGGAAAATATGATTTAGGAATAAGGAATGGGAGATGCCAAAGGCTTGCACTCTACATATAAGCCTTCATACTTATATGTCATATATTTTGTCTTTGACAAAAGAATTAGGAAGCATTGGAAATGACAAGCAACAAATGAAATTGAGTCTATGTGGGAGTCATTCTTCAACCAGTGACTTACGTATAGTTAGCTCAACAAAGAAATATAATACTTGAAGAAAAAGACATAACACACAATTCAATCAACTCCAATGTGACCTATTTAAACTTAATTCTGAATAGATTAAAAATAGGAAATGGATAGGGGAAAGGACAATGACACCAATTACAATAATCACATTAGAAGTTTAGCTGATTTAAATCAAATTATGACAAGAAAATAAAGAATCTACAAACTGCCTCACTCAATGATTTGCTTGCCAAGACAAGAATGTAGACTATAAGTCATTTGTAAAATCTAATGGAAGACGGTGGAAAATTATGAGCAGTAAATCTCATAATATAGCGAGACAATGTAAAGAAACATAAGTTTAACGAAAGCTTGGTGAGAGACCCATCATATCATTACAAGGGCATTTAATGATGAAACTAGAAGGGAAACACATGAAAAATAAAAAAGAACTATAAATATCTTTATAACAGACTCTTCACCATCAGGCATAGACAAGCTACATTTGGACTCTTAACAATACAGTTCTGGATGTATTACTAGCGAAAATGAAAATGGTACTGAAGAAAACAGACTCAAAAAGAAAGCATCTGGACTAGATCAGATACAGAGACAAGGTTCATGCTTGAAAAGACAAAATTTTGAGGACACCGAGGGATTCATTCTCAACATATGTGAAAGAGGATAACAAGGATGTGGGGGAAAAAACCTCAGAACCTATTAACTTAAAAAAAAAAGCAATCAAGACAGCATGAATCACAACTGACTGCCTATACAAAAATTTTATGAGAATCATGTTCATGTACACTGAGGGGATTCTTCATGACAGGATCAGAAGTGAATAAGCAGGGAATTCACAAATGATTCTTCACAGCAGGCTGCGTATCTTTACCATCACAAAATTGATTTGACGATACAGAGAATACAAAATCATACTTTACTTAAAGAGTCAGTTGGCTATATAAAAGCATTTGCTTTGGTAGAGGAAAATGCCACCTTATAGGCTCATTTCCATCAAGGTTGTTTCCCAAGAACATCTCAAAATCTTACAAAATACTTTGCAAGATATAACAAAAATAACTTTGTCCTGTGACTCCTTCCAACATTCAGTGAGGAATAAAACAAAGATGTAAGGTTGCCAAAGGTGCTTGCCACTGACAAACACCTGGAGGATGATGCAGCATAGAGCTCAGGTTGAAGAGGTCCTCCAGATACTCCTGGTTTGCAGATAAAACTGTGCTGACTGTATCAAGTTCCAGGATACTGCAGTGTCTCCTACATGAAATTCATAACCACCCAGAAGAGTCTGGCTTAATCAACATTATCCACACAGGAAAAATCAAGTGGACAGCTGTCAAAATCTTGATTTGCAACTGAATGGACAATTTATCAATCCATTTATTCACCAGTAAATACATTTGGGCCAGACACTGCGAATGGATAATGAGCAGGGTCCAGAGATGAACAGGAAGAGGCAAAGAGCAGGATAGATTGTCTTTGGGAAATTGTACAAGCTTCTTCTCCACACAAAAGCCCATCTTATTACACCAGTATTTTTCTGGTGATGGTGTATGGCTGGGAGTCATGGAATATTAGTCTATGAAATACTGAGGTTAAGAATCACCCAAAGGACAACAGAGAGTGTGTATGAAGAGGCTGCAATAGGCTATAAATTAGGTAGAAGTGTGTAAAGGATGTCAGGGAAATGTATGACTAGAAAAAATGATGGGACTGGTTATACCGAAAGCAAGGTATAAATGATGGACAGCCAAGTGTTCCATTCTAAAGAAAACATGGAGAAGGCCCTTACAAATTGGGTAGACACCCATGTTAAATTTATAGGAGGATTTGTTAAGAGTTGTACAGGTTGGAAAGGCATGGATGAGCTGTGATCTGTGTAGCAGAAGGAAATATATCCATCCACATCCATTTGTACCCTATATTATTGTCATTTTTACTATATGCAGAGTTAACTGATACGTAATAGCTTTGTGATCTGGGCAATTCACCCAGTCTCTTAATGCCCCAGTAACTTCTCTAAGACTATAAATTGCAGAACAAGTACGAATTTGCATTGGTAGAAGGTGTTTCCTCCCTGAAAGTTCTCTACATCAATGAGATCACATGTTAAGAAAAAATTATACTTGTTATTTTTTTCAGCACTATGTTGAACATGAATAGTCATAGGGTCATTTACTCTAATGCTTTTACTTTTCAATTGAGGTTCAGAAAAGGTAAATAACTTGTCTGAGGTTGGGCAGATAGTTCAATGTCCTAAGATTTCAAATCTAGTACTCTTTCAGTGTCCTCCCCCTCTGTGCCCTCCCCTCCCCCCCAACATCACCCACTATTCTCTTTTCGGTTACAGCATTAGCAGATAAGATGGTTTTTCCCCTTGCCACTGCTAAGTCCTCCACTCCTGCCCTTGAATTTATAATCTCCTGTTTCCTCCAGGAGCTTGACCTTCTGAAAATTAGGCAGAAGGGGATATAAATTTTTCCTCATCTACTGCTTTTTTTCCTCTTGCTTACAAAAATGCCCAGAATCTATGAATCAACAAGTATTTATTAAGTACTTATTGTGTACCAGGCACTGTACTAAGCACTAGAGGCACAAAGAAAAATAAAAAAAAAAATTCCTGCCCTCAAGGAGCTTACATTCTATTAAGGATGGGAAGGAGAGACGACATGTATATAAGCAGGTACATACAAGATAGAGCAGATGGAAGGTAACTCTAGAGCGGAAGGCACTAACAGCTGGGAGAATGGGGAAAGGCCTACTCCAGTATGTAGAGTTTGAGCTGAGACTTGAAAGGAAGTCAGGGATTCTCAGAGGTGGAAGTGAAGAGGAAGGGTATTTGAATGATGGGGACAGACATCCTTAAAAAAACCAAAACCCTTTACTTTAACAAGCCCCTCAAGGAATCATCTTATAGCCATCATCTCTTTCATAGCGGAAGTCCTAGAAAAATCTACTTAAGTTTGCTATCTTCATCTTTTCACCTCCCATTTCTCAATCTCTTTCAATTTGGCTTTCATCCCCATATGTGAATTGCAACAATTTCCTCTAAGGTCATCAATGATGTCTTTATTATCAAATTCAGTGGTCTTTTCTTAGTCCTATTCCTTTTTAACCTCTCTACAGCAGCTTACATTGTTGATCACTTGTTCCTTCTAGATATTCTCCCCAACCTGAGTTTTTGTGACATTGCTCATTCATGGCTCTCTTACCACATATTTGATCTCCTTTCCTCTGTCTCCTTTTAGAGGATCAACATATTTGTCTTGATCTCTATATATGTATTTCTGTCCTGGACCCTCTCCTCTTATCTCTTTATACTCCATCTTGTTGGTCTCATCATTTCCCATGGACTCAGCTATAACATTTATGCAGAAGATTCCCAAATCTACACATTTAGCTTTCATCTCTCTTTCAGACTCTAGTCCTTATCAACAATTGTCTTCTGGGAACACTTATTTTGCTCCTGATTTTAAAAGGATGGCTCTAGTGTTTATTGTGAATAAACTGCATTTCTATATACTATTTAATGATACTATGGAAGTATTTCTATTTTTAAAAAATAGTCAGAAGTAGAGAATGAATTTTATCAAATGCCTTTTTTAGTAAAAAGATAGTTTTTGTGGAAGATTAGTCTAACACAGCGGTTCTCAACCTGTGGGTTATGTTCAATTTGTAACAATGAAAATATACATCCTGCATGTCAGATAGATTCATAACAGTAGCAAAATTACAGTTATGAAGTAGCAACAATTGGGGGTCACCACAACACGAGGAACTGTACTAAAGGGTCACGGCATGAAGAAGGTTGAGAACCACTGGTCTAACAGAATGAATTGGAAGGAAAAGAGATTAAATATGAGGATATCATAATATACTAGGTGTGAGTACTCCAACCCAGAATTCCCTCCTTGCTCTGGGCTATTTTAGCCCTTAGTATCTGTGTATGGGAACTTAATCATACACTAATGGTTTAATCATATATTATTTTCTGTTATTTTTTATAGGTAGACCTTATTTACCATACCAAATTATAATCTTTATTTTATAACAAATCTGTCTGATGATAAATTTTGGGTAGAGGCATATTCATATGCATATTCAGGTCCTCTATGCATAAAGACTAATTGAGGAGGTCTTTCCTCATAATTTGTAACAGTTAAAAAAAAATCCAACGAAAACCCCAAACCCACAACTAAAGAATCACATTGTGATGAAAGTACTTTATAAACTCCAAAGTACTGTGCAAATGTGAGTTGTTATTCACAATATAAACTTTAAAAAATACACTAAAACATTTAATGGAAGACAGACTTATTGTTCTAATATTTTATTTACAAGTTATTTTTAACATTTGAAATTTATATTTTATACTTAACATTCATGTCCTACGGTGGGGCAAAGGAAATGGGAGTTTTCTACACTGCTCTGTTATCTCCCTCTTCGTCCAGAATCCTGTGTATGTAATTCAGAGGGTTTATGTACCCTCTGGATTTGGGGTCCTTAGTAGTCTCACTGCTCCTTCACTGTTCACAGCAAAGGGATCTGAGTTCCAGAGGGAGGGCGAAGAGTTGCTGTTTCCCACATTTCCACACCAGGAGTCTGTGGAAAATTCTGACCTGGAAAGGCAGGGACCCAGGCTAACTGGTCAGCTACAACTAACTGCGTGAGCTCCTACCTGTGTACCTATTCAACAATAAGGTACTGCAGTATCAAGAGAGTGATATTAGTGGGAAATGTAAGAATGGGACAAATCTGAGAAACACTGGGAAGAAAGAATTGACAGGACATGTTGACATGGACACTGCTATCATTAACAATCCAAATCAATTACAGTAAGCAAATTGGCTACACAAATTTTCTAATATAGTCAGTTTTCATTATTCATTACAACTTCCCAAACCTCCATGTACCATAAAATTTATAAGCACCTATAAAATAATCTAATTATAGGTATCATTAGCTTTTTTGGTCAATTACTATGAAGGTTTTTCACCTGCTAATTTCACAATTCCAGCTATCCAGAAGACTTTGGTAGGTAGGCTGCAGTCTGTATTGGGAACTTCCACCCTCACATTTTCTGAGATATCACCCCAGCAGGTCCCCATGGGTGCCTGTCATGTAAAAAGTACCAAATTAGCACCTTATTATTAGCACTCAGCTTGGAATACAATCTTTATTTTTATTAACTGTCACCAACAATGGAAATACGCAAGAAATGACAGACTAATATGTAATTTTCTCTGAAAATTCAACCTTTTCTTCTCCCTTTATTTTTCGTGGAATTTGATTATTTATTTGATATTTCTATACGTATCTAGTCTCAGGGATGAATTCAAGTTTAAAAGAATTCAAATAAGTTAAAATACACAAATGTCAGCTTCAGATTCAGCATATTGTTTTAGTATAGTTCATAGAAAATAATGTTTTATAAAAGCAGAATTACAAAACCAACTGTAGCTTTCACAAGACAGAGCCAATTTAAGATATTTGTTGCCATTTGCGATATACCTTTGAATGAATGTAATTTTAATTTGATAAAGAAAAACAAGAAAAGCAATTCAAACTAGCAATCTGCCTTCCATGCATATCATTAACTATAGTATTTGGGGCAATATATTCCAAGTTAGTAAGAGAAGGTAGGTAAGAGAAGATGTAAAGGTTCAAGGTATTTTTTCACCTCAGTATAAAAAAATTTCCACTTTTAAGATTGATTCACAGGAGAAAGTTTGTGAGAATGGGCAAAAGAGAAGGTAGCAGGAAATAAAACACTCAAAAGGCAGAGTTGCAATTTTAGAGACCTATGTTACAGTAAACTATTAGTTTAACCATCGGATACTGTTTCTATCATGATTAACATAACAATTTACTACAAAGCTCTATCACCAAAAGAAAAAACTTGAA
>CM053586.1:226830231-226875942 GCA_028646515.1 Pseudochirops corinnae
TAGGGATATATAACACAGAGATGTGGGAAAGCAATAATTTAGATATGGTTTCATTTTGGGATAGCAAAAGTCATGTGTGTTTGGGTACGTGTGCATGTGTACGCATGTATCCAATGACACTAGTCTGTGTGTCAGAACAGAACGACAAAATGAAATCAAATTAAACTAATTTCCCCACCTTTTGTTAGTTCTCTATTAGTTGAATAATGCATATCCTGTCATTTACATGTATTTCACTGATGTCTCCTGCTGTGCTTTTTAGTTCTATGGTTTTAAAGAGTGGTTATTACTCTCAATGAAGGTACAAAAGTTTGAGCTTTTAAAGAGCACATTTTTATGACTATCAGAGAAACTGCTGTGGTTGTTGGTGTGGGGAAGTCAAGCATATAGTAAAAAAGAATCAGTATAACCAAAACATAAAAGAAAATTGCAGTTAAAAATGATAAATATTGCCAAGAACTAACAGACTATCAATGCAAAAGAGCCTAATTAATCCTCAGAAGACAAGAAAAGACCTTCAGAGGGACCTGGCAGTTGAAGGGGTTGTTCTTGATTCTTCCATGTGCGGTGCAGAGTAGGCTTCTTAAAGTTGAAAGAACAATGAGAAGATCAGTAAAAAAAAAAAAAAGTGGCTAACAGTTGCTACGAAACAAAAATGCTTGACGTGAGTAAGACAATACAAAGAGCAGAGGACTGAAGATTGAAAAAAAGTAATTTTTTATTGATGAGACTCTTTTTCATTCAAAGTTATACCAAAACTGCTGTTGGAAGAAGTTAAGGTGATCCTATAAGATCTAATACTCTCCATCAGACTATGTAAAACCTCTGCCGAAAAATATCAGGGGACTTTTTACTTCTAATGGCCCTGGCAGGACTGCCTGCAGTGAGGCAATGATAAACTTTGACGAATATATACTGATATACTGAGAAGCACAACTATCCTAAAATGACCAAAATTCCAAGTTGAGATGGAATATTGTACCACAACCTTTAACCATACCATATGTCATGAAAGACAGAGAAACGTGTCCAAGAGATGGAGAGAAACATGCTTCAGTGGCCTGGGAACTCACCTGATTCAAACCCCATTGATAACCTATGAGTTATGAAGGCTAGATGTGGGAAAATGGACTATTTGTCAAAGGCATGTTTAATATTCACTGTGATGTATGGTTTCATGATGAAGAATTAGAGAATTATTTGTCAAAGTCTTATGAACTCAATGCAAAATCATATAAAAGAAGTGACTGCAGCAAAAAGAGGACATATTGCATATTAAAATCTGCTAAAAGATGTAAATAGCTGTATGGTTTATTGTATATATCAATAAATGCAATTATTTTAATTTGTCCCATTTAATTTGCACACCACTGTAATTATTAACTAAATTAAATAAGTGACTTTTAGAAATACAGAAAACATTAAAAGTGTCTCTGAAGGTAAATGATAAGAATCATACTAAAATAATTTAAAACCTTGACGACAAAGAAAGGAATCAAGTAAGGCCAGGTGAATATGTATATTTTGGGGCAAATCAATATAAGAAAATATAGCCAGAAGAATGAGTAACCAAAGGAATCAGAGATACAGGACCTAGCTAATTTGAACATCAGGCAGTAGACATCTGTACATGGTCTTCCACTTTTTGGTAAACTCTCTTCTGACAGGCCAACAACTTGTATGAAACATCATCTGTTTAATCCCTACCTTCTCAAGAGCCAAAATATGAAAAAGAGCAATTTCAGATTGAGGTGAAGAAAATGTCAAGTGATACAGAACAAGGTTAAGTCCACAAAGTAAAAGAATCAATTATGACTCCCTACCAGTGATGGGCATGAAATATGCTTCCAAATATATGGTGAAAATAGGATATCTCAGCTATCATTGATTCTGGAGGGTAGATATGAATGGGTTATCTAGTTGTGGAAAAATATTTCAATCACTTTTTTTTGCTTATTTGTTAATTTATGTCAAATACTGGATTCTTCATGTTCTGCTATCTTCCCTATATCACTCTAGACTTTGAGGCTACTCCTATTGCCAGCAGGTATAATAAGAAAACTTAAAGGAAGATGGATTATATATCTGTATTTATATAAAAGATAGTCTCTATGATCTTACCAGTATTAATCTACCTAAAGTAGATTAGGTGGTAGCTAAAACTTTAAAAATTTAAGGCACATCTTTTTTTCCTTAGGGGGGTGGTAAGGTGGAGGTAGGAAAGAATAAATCTTTGAACAGAATGTGACTTTGTAGAGCATGAGAAATACTTCAGCTGTATTTCTCAGACAGATTTTGGTTTAGGTCACTGTCTTGCTAGTGAGCCGAACACAGAAGCCTAATAAGATCTGACCATCTATCTGCCAAACTGATAGGTTGATTAGAATAAAAATTAATCAATTTTAATGAATCAACTCATTTAAGTTCAAGTAAATAAAGTGTCAATATTTTCATTTAAAAATGGTAATAATCTTCATTTTTCACGAGGATATTACTCTTTGGTTCCTACAGTCTGGATTGGTATAGGAGAAAGTAGCAGAAAGTGACATTTGTTCTTGCCTGTAAGGTTGTGGTTCTGCTAGACCCTCCTAAACCAATCCATATATTTGCCTCTATGGAAAAAAGAAAAATGGGGGAAAGAATAGAGCACCACGATGTGGAATGTGCTCCAAATAGTAAAACAAACAGCTTATATATACATATATATATGCACATATATGTAATATGAATATATACATATATACATACATATATAATTCCCTTTTGTTAAAAATGAATATTCTCAAATGGGGAAGACTGAATGACCCAGGCCTTGATAGCCATCTTCATTCAAGTCATCTGTCTTCACTTGCTGGCAGGAGGGATAACTGAAGTCTGGATTGGCATAGTATGAACTAGCAGAACCGTAATTTACAGGTAACAACAAATTTACCTTCCAGACTCATGGCGAAGAGATCCACCTCAGGTGCCTCCCCAAACAAGGAAGATCTGGTTCACCACTTCCTGATCCAGGAACCACTCGTGTGGGTTAATCTGTGAGCGACTCTCCTTCCCTGCAAGGTAAGCTGCAATCAGGAAGGTCCTGTTGGACATGGCCCAAATCCAAATGCTAAGGGCCTCCCAACAACAACAACAAAAAGTGATCCTTTTTTCTCATTTGCAAGAAAATATTTTTGTGGGAAGTCCCTTTCCCCAGATTTCTTGTAAGCTCAGAAGTGTACTATAACAGGGATTTCTAGAGATGCTTGGATCCTCAGTTAAGTGAATAGATATAATGCACACTAGAACTGACCACAAAAAAAAAACCAACCCTACAGACTTGCTCTATATAGTGTGGGCCAAAATAACACTGATATTACATAGAAACCCTTGGCATTAATGAGTAAGATAAGAAGATGTTTAGCTGTGAAGTTATACATAGATCTGGCCCAACAGTGATAAAGAGAAAATCTACATGAAAGTTACCATTACAGTGTACTTTCAAGATTCATTTATGTACTGGCATCTAGTGTAGAAACAGAAAGTATGTGTTTGCTATACAAAAAGTACAGAGAATATGTTAAAATTTCACAAGAAAGAGGGAAAAAAGGGATGATTTAAAAAAATAAGAATATATATCTGAAACCACAGAAACTAGGATGAGGAAATCATGATTAACAGGACGAAAAGAAATCCTTCCCTTTCTCACAAAACTCACCTGCCTTGCAATTTGACAACAGGTAAGAGAGAGAGAGGGAGAGAGAGAGAGAAAGAGAGAGAAAGAGAGAGTGAGAGAGACAGAGTGTGTGTGTGTGTGTGTGTGTGTGTGTGTGTGTGTGTGTGTGTGTGTGTGTGTGTGTGTGTGTGTGTGAAGTTGGTGGGAGAGGGAAAAGATAATGTTTGAGGTAGCAGTAAGATTAATAATTACGGAACACTATAACTAAATCACTAATAAACTGTCAAGTAACCTTGGATAAATCAGTTCCCTTCTCTGCTAAAACAGAATTTGATCAGATTGACTTCTCAGGTCCCTTCCAAATATAAAATTTCATTAAAGTGTGTGATAGGTGCTTGCATATGTTACATATAAGCAAAGGAAAATAACTAGTGGTTTAGAAGGGAAAAAAATCCATTCCTTTTTACTAAAAAATATGAATGCTAGTAATGGGCCTTGGAAATCATAGTAGCAAAGCAAAAAACAAAAACACTTGAGAAAATCGAGGAGATCACATAAAAAGGAAATAGCATAATTGTATGTATATACATACATGTAACAAATATGCAAAATACAGGTGATTTTCACAAGTGTAAATCAACTCTATTCTTCCTAGAAGAGGTTTAGTTTATTCATTAACAGAGAGATCTTCCCAAAAGAAGATGTCACTATATAGTGAAAAGAATCTTAGACTAGAAACCTGACAACTTGGGTTCAACTCCTGCCTATGTGGTTTGCTACGAATGGAACCTATTCTGAGCCTTAGTTTTCTCATTTGTAGAATCCTCAGTCTCAGAGGGCTACTATGAGGCTAAAGTGGCCCTCCTGTGATGGGGCATTCTAATAGTTCTCCCACCTTTCTGTCTCTTCTGTATCTTTTGCTGATTTCCCACTCTCTTAATAATATTCAGTAAGTGCCACGAGTAGGGGTCACCAAAGCCCTGTGTTCAGTCTTCTCTTTGTTTGTTAGTCTCTCCTCCTCGGTGATCTATTTCCATTGTTTCAGTTATTGCTTTTATGCAGATGATTCTCCAATCTCATATTTCCAAATGACTGCTAGATATCTACAGAAATATACTATAGGCACCTCATACTTAAGACATCTATAACTAAATTTATTACTTTCTTCTCAAAATTTGCCTTTTCTTTCATATGGCACCACTGTCCTTCCTAGTTACACAGGCTCAAAACTTTAGAATCATCATTGACTCTTTCCTTACTGCCCTTTAGCTGTCAAGTCCTGCCCAACCTACCCCATCTCTATCTGTCTCCACTCCATTTCTTTTTTCCTGTAACTGGGTCCTAAATTACTGTTCACCTAGACTACTATATTATTCCTTTCTACCTTTAGTCTTTTTCCTCTCTAATCTGTCCTTTGTAACCACTATCTTCATAATCTTCCTAATGCATTGCTCTGAACCTATCAATCCTCTGTTCAAAGACCACTGCCTCCTAAATAAAGTACAAACTTTTCTATGTTATTTCAGACTCCTCTATAATTTGCTTCCAAACCTATATTCTTCCCTACTGTTTCTCTACATTTTGTTGCTGTTTTAGTTGTTTCAGTCATGTCCAACTCTCCATGACTCCATTTGGGGTTTTCTGGTCAAAGATACTAGAATGGTTTGCCATTTTCTTCTCCAGTTCATTTTACAAATGAGGAAACTGAGGCAAACAGAGCAGCTGCCCAGGGTCACAAAGTTAGGAAGTATCTGAGGGCAGATTTACACTCAGAAAGATGAATCTTTCTGACTCTAGGCCTGGCACTCTATCCACTGTGCCACTTAGCTGTTCATACTCTAGCTAAATTAGATTATCTATACATTAGTATATCTATACATAATCTATTGATCTACCTTATCACAACCATATGCCTTTGCTGACAACAATCCTTGTCTGTAACACTTATTCTACCTTTATCACCCCATCACAATTTTAAAATTCAACTTGCTTTCTACCTTATCTAAGAAGTAATTCTTGATGCTCTCTGCTGCATTAAAGTGATTTTGTCTTCCTCAAATATTTTTAAACCTCTCCTTTAAATCTCCCTGATTAGACTAAGTCCATTGGGACTATCTTTTTTATATTTATATCCCCAGCATTTAGCACCTTTGTATACTGTAGGTGCTTAATAATTGTTGAATTTAGTAAGATAATGTATGTGAAAATATTCTGTAAACTGCAAAGGCCTATGTTATTATCAAAATAAAAAAGGAAGCTTTATGGCTTTTTAAGAAAACAATTTTGTGCCAAGACCTGTTTTCCCCATAGTTTGACTGTAATCAGTCAGAAATGCCCTATTAGTTTTAAATAACTATGGAAAACATCATTCTCATTAGGAATTTATAATACAACCTACAAGGAAGAGACAGTGAAGGTTAATTTCAGTGCATGAATATGATCTATTGTTTTGAATACCCACGGCACTCTGGATCTCTTTTACAACATTTACTATTTAATTGTTTAGTCTCTAGTGGTAAGGCTTTTTTATTTTTTGGTATATTTATCATAGCTTCCTAATGAGATGGTGACCTCTGTTGAGGGCAAGAGTTATATTTTTTTTATATTTCTATCATCCAATGCTTGCATCTAATAAGCACTTAAGGTTTGTTGAATTTCAAATGAACCTCAATATTTTAAAAATATCATAAATCCAGAGAACAATCTTAGCAGTTGAAATTCAGTAAATTGCTAATTATATTCTAGAAAAAAATCACTAATTGCTCATGAACTGTACTAATGCATAGGTAGAGGTAGGTATTGGTAGCTAAATTTTTTTTTTTTTTTTAGCAGAAACACAAGTTCACTCCTAGGCTAAGTCTGAAATGAACAAAGTAATCACTACTGCCTATCTGATGACTTGGCATACATACTAGGTACAAAAAAAAAGGAGTAAGATGATACAGTGGAATGAGCTATCAGCGTAGTTTTGGAGTCATAGTGTATACTCTCCTTCATACCGATAAAAGTTCCTTTTAGTTCAAAGTTTCTTAGATTATTTTCACAGAAGAGAGAGAAGGAATAGTACAACCAACATATTTTTGGTCTCTTGAGTGATGAGAACATCAATAAGAGAAGAGACTTTGGTACACATGGTGCCATTTACAAAAGTGTTTAGTAGAACATAAATCTGAAACATGTAAACAAAAAAGAAATCTGATTATATATGACTGCATTTCTTATGTATTTTGTTCCTTACCATTTTAGTCATGTCTTATTGCTACTTATAGCACATAGATGACCGGAACAGGGCATGATAGCATCTTTTAAATGAAACAAGTCCTATCCTCAAATATTTTCTGAAAAAAGTCAAGAATCAACCCCTATTCTCTGCAGTGCAGATGTTCTCTATATTTGCTATGTTTGAGAATATCCTAGGATTAAATTTAAATAATTTGTAGAAGAAAAGAACACATGGATTTTTATCATTAGTAACTGTCAAACACTACACGCAGCACTGTTCTAAGTTGTTCTTTACATTGTAAAGGAACAACTATTCCAAAGAACAATGGGATGCTTGAGAAATATTGAAGTCTTCAAGCCGAAGCTTAGTGATACTGTAGAGAGGATTCCTGCTCAGATGTGGGATGGAACTGATAACCCTCGAGGTCACCTCCATCTCTGAGATTCTGTGATGCAGTCCCTATATTTAGGTACTTAAATTTAAGCCATTTTGAGATGCAGATTTTGTGTTATGGAAAGCAAATTACGAGTCCTCAGGCAAAAAAACCCTGACTACCCCAAAGGTAGTAAGACAATTATACTTCTATTAAAAAGGAAGTTATAAGGATCATCTCTCAAACTCCTAGATAAAAGACAAGCTACATCAGACATTTTGTAGGTAGCGTCATGATATATACAGATTTACTAATAAATGCATCTTCTGGTTATGTTAAATCTATATGTCAACTTTGGTTTGATTTTAAGGCTATGTTACTGTCAAATACCACTGACTGATCTTCTTGACTAGTAAGTGATAAACCACTTTGTGGAGTTTTAGGAATATCTCTATTTAAACAAAGAAGATACATTTAAATTATACTCTTTTGGTCAATACTAATAGTAGAAATGTAGACGGTATCAAGTATGTTCCAAGAAATTAAAGTGAAACAAGGAATTTTTCTAAGAAAATATCACTAACTACTAAGTAACATCAAATGAGCAAAAGAAAAAAAAGAACGAATAGTGGAGAATTGAGGCAGAGAGAAGAGCTGGGTTAAAAGAGCAGATGGAAGAGGCTGGCCCTTGCTGAGGCAGGAAAGGTCAGATTCCTCTAGTCGCAGGAGATCCTAGGAAGAGGTTTCTATTTGCTATGACCTCTGCTTCCCAAGAAGAATAAGGGGTGCTCTATGGAGATCACTCTGTCCTTTCCCTTCCTCAAAAATCATCACTAGTCACCCTAAAAGAACTTATGTTTTACCTTTTTATTCCTTCATTACAAATAAAAGGCTCAAAAATGCATATTCTGAATAAGTTAATTCACAAACTCATTCTCATTGAAGTACAATAAGTCAATAAAGAAAGAAATGAATGAGAGCCATCAGGTCCTTTTTTGTGATAGGAGGAATTAATGAAAGCCTGAAGAGTGAGTCTAGGTGTTAAAGTATTTTTATCCTTTTAATTCTGGCAGCTCCATTTTATATAATAAAAGTTTCTGATAAATGAAGCTAACTCTGCTGTTGGAAAATAGAAAGTTCCAAAGTTCCCCTTTCCCACACTCCTCTAAACTGTTATGTATTATATGCTTGACTCCATGGTATGCAGTGGTGTGCTTTCCTCACAATAGCAACATTGCATGTTGCTAAAATAAACATACATTTCACTGAGATCAAATGTTTGATATTCCATTTGGGTCAGTTCAATTAGGCTTTCTTTGCTTGGTATTTTAATTTGTATCTCTCCAGCCAAAGACCAGTCAGTACTAATTCATAGCAGGGGAGAGTGACAAGCAAATTTTTGTTATTTACCCATTTTTAGTTATAAACCTCAAACATTTCATTTCAAAGAACTAGTAAAATCCTATTTAAACAAATTTGAAACTACATGAAAATGCTTTCTTAATTTAGAGTACATAAGTGAAATTCAATGATTTGTTTAAAAAGTGGTATGTTTTGCCCTGTGGAAAACCATTCATTATGAAGAGAATAATGTCTTTGGATTTCCAGGAGCAGCAGAAACCGAGGCTCTGTCTACAGCTACTGTCCACATACTGATATCTGTAATTAAACAAGTCTTCATGCTCAGATTAGCCTTAACAACCATAAAGAGTCACTTTTATGGTTTAGCTATTTCTCATTTAAGAACCTACCTCTGGCTAAAGTAGATATATAGAAATAGTTAAAAGCTAAAGAAATGTAAAGTATTTTTAAAAAGAATACTTTAATAATTAAGGAGGTTCTTAAGTCATAGTTGGACCTCTAAATTTTAAAAATGCCATATAAAGCCATATTATTTATCAACTTAACAATGTGTTTACCAAGAATTACCTCTAGCATTGGGTTGAAACAGCACTACACTATACCCATAATTAATGGGAAGGTCCTGGAGGCTGCTATAAAGAGCTGGCTTTGGGGATTATAGGTATAAGCAATTCCTAGTGCTTTGTACTTGTGAAATAAAAAGAAAACAAAAACATTAGGAAGTAAACCTCAGATCTAAGCAAAGAATAAGCTCTAAGGCGCCAGACAGATGCCAAGGGTGACGAAAAAATGATAATCAATAGATCTGCTGGGTCCCAAGAGACAGTGATGTGGCCCCAAGGTGGACATTAACAAACTGCAGAGCAGAAAATGTTTCATTTTAACTTTTTACAATTTATAGAAAAGGATGACAGAGTAACTTTTATTACTAGATAAATGGAAGTAATGAAATTAATCCTTTTACTTAAACAACTTATATGTAATTTTGTATTATCTCTAGTAATCTATTAAATAATTATGGATTTAAAGAATACTTTGTTAATGTTTTAATGTAATAGTAATGCCAAATCTTCAAGACTTAATGCATGGATACAATACGAAATCAGAAAAGGAATTCTTTGCTTTCCCCATAATCAGGTTCAGATATAGGACTCCTCTCCATTAACAACAATGGCAAACTTAAGCAAGGTGAAGAGAAAAATTTCCATTATAATCTGTTAAAACAAAAGCTTGTGTTTGAAAAACAAACTAGTTAATTTTCTCTATTTACACTCATTCAAGTGATAAAAGTAGCAAATCTATACTTACATGCTTAAAACAGGTCACTGGAGCAGCTACAAAGCTATTGCTGTTGATGTAATTACCCCAGCTGAAGCCTTCCAAGGAGACTGCTAAGAAAAGAGGGGAGTTAAGTTAAAAAATCAAAACCTTAAATGCTTTAAGTTCCAGTAAAAGTCCACTGAAACGAAAGATGAAGTGACATCAAAGTTGTTAGTTGTTAATTTAGACTATGTACAAGTCAACTATTCCAAAAAGGTTACGGATCTTCCTAAGAAAGCCGGTCAGTGACACCCCACATGTGAGAGCAGTAATGACCACTGCTCACGTCTCTGCGCTGGAGCTTCCTGAGGGTGGCGGGCATGGAACTGCTGAATGGAAACATGCTCTGGAGGGCAAGGTGGCTCTCCTTGCTTTCTACTCTTGCCCCCAACCTCAGGTAGCCGGGTGGTGCCATCATGAGCAGAATCAGGACCAGAAGTCAGGAAGGTGAGTTCAAAACCAGCCTCAGACACTTACTAGCTGTGTGATTCTGGGCAAGTCATTTAACCTCTGTCTGCCCCAGTTTCCTTACCTGTGGGATGGGAATGACAATAGCACCTATGTCCCAGTGTTGTTAAGAGGATCAAATGAGATAACAATTGTAAAGCGCGTGGTAAGATTCCCAGCACACAGTACATAAATGCTAGCTATTATTATAGTCTCTAACCTTTTGTCCTCCTCCCTCAAGAATCTGCCAAATGCTTTGGCTCCAGGCTTTCTTCTACTATGCAGCCCTCTAGGAGACTGGCATAAAAAGATAGTTAGGATTATAAAGAGAGGTTCTGTTATGATGATGTTACTAGTTCAATTAGGCTCCTCCCACATCAGGTCCGGGCAACACTAGCTCAGCCTCCATCAAGTCTGATCCCCCTCTATCACCCCATTACCTGACTTCGTCTTGGCCTGGCTCTGTAGGGTGGCTTGGTACTGGGCATAAGCTGCTAGCTTTGCCACCAAAGGCTGCTTCTGAAGAACTTTTGCTTTCTTAGTGGGAGGTTTACCCTAAAACAAGAAGAGTTAAGTAAACAGAGTGACCTTATTTATTCATCCCCAGAAAAATGACTATCTAGGTTACTATTTAAATCTTGATGTTTTAGAAAATTACAAACTAGGGAAGCATGAGGAAATTTTGAGATGGGAAGCTGTTAGGGTGCAGAAACACATGGATGTCAGAATGCCACAGCAATATGCAGGTTAAAATATTTACTCATTAAGTGTAACATATATGCACAGTTAAAATATCAGGCTGTGACAAAGCCTCAAGTCCTTCCCATAGGAGACAAAGTTACTCTTAGCAGGTTGCCACCTTCACATGACAGGGCAAAACAATTTAGTGCTCAGAGATTGGAAGGCAAGAACTGTGATGCTTCTTGGTATGAAGATAAAGGAACAAAGACAAGTCTAGTCACGGGTAAAATTCAGAACATGACAAATTGCCAGCCACTGAGATGTAGACTAGTTTCTCTGGGTAGTTGATGAAGCAACTAATGACTAACCATGTGGTATATTTCCAGAAATCTGGGGATTGAACTAACAATGCTACTGCAAAGAAAGAGGGGAAATTATTCTATTTACCACTTAAGTGGAATAAAGAAATGTTTAAGATGTGCTCAAGTAGATAAAATCTATGATGTGAATAATCAAGTAAGAAGTGTGGAAAGCTAAACTGTGAACTCAAATGATAATCTGGTCAGTAAGCCAACAAACACTTAAGAGATTCTGTATTTAAAGGTTAATTTTCTTCTCAGACTTGGAAGGATTTAGCAATGCAGTTTCAATTGGATAAATGCAAGCAATACTGAAAAACAAAGATAATGGCAAAATAAAACTAGCAGACAATCATGAAAAGTAACCTCTCTCCCCCAAAACATGCAAAACCTTTATTTTTACTTTATACTCAAAGTAAACTGCTTCAAGTGCTACATGAGAAAAATTACCTACTCATTTTCAAAATATATTCACTTGATAAATGGATACAATTTATTTAATTCACTAACATAATAAAAACATCATTTTGAGGCAAAAGAGGGATATTTCTTAAGGAGGTTCAGAGAATTTTTAACAAAATCACTTCATTATAAAATAGGATGTAAAATGAAAACAAGGCACTACCCAGTTGGCAGCAGAATCACTTGGTGAATTGTCATCAAATAACAAAAATCATAAAAAGCTACAGAAATTAAAGATTCATAAGAATAAAAAAGTTTCTGTACCGTTACCTGAAGTCTCGCCAAAATGCTTGCCTTCTTGGAGTTTGAAGAGTAACTTCTTGAACATGAAACACTGCAGAAACGCTTTGTTTTAGAATAAAAAGCATCTCGTACGCCAACCATTCCGCACATCTCACATGTGGCTAATTAACAAAAAAGCAAGCTATCAGGAATATCTCACAAAAATTAAGTTTTTAACCACACAATTTAATCAGACCTTCAAAGAACCAAGGGATAACGATCACTTTACACTAATTTTTACCCTCCTACAAATTCCTTGTAGTAGCTATCAGTTTTCAAGAAGTTGAGAGAAAATAGGTGTGATTTCATGGCCAGAACTTCAAGTTGGTTTTAGAAGCAGTTTCCTTACTAAATAATAAAACGAAAATCCAGATAACATTAAGACCAAATGTTGATAATGACGATACTGTTTCTTCACTGGGTTTTCCTGACTCTTCTCTCTCCTGATTCTGTTTCTTAGCTGTACTGTCATCTTATCATGCCCCCTAATTATAATATACCCCAAGACTCTGGCCTAAGCCCTCTTCTCTTTTTATGCTGTCTTGTAGACTTCATTAGTTCCCATGAGTTCATTTATTATGAAGATAATTCACAATTCTATATAATTAGTCCCAGTCTCTTTTTTAAGCTCCAGCCTCAGATCACCAACTGGCTATTTGACTTTTCAAACTGGATGTCTTGTTGACACTTCAAACTAAACATGTGCAAAACTGCTCATTTAAACCTTCTCCTCTTTCAAATGTCCCTATTTCTGTCGTGGATGCCATTATTCTTACAGTCATCCAGGTTGTAACCTTGGTATTTTCATGCATTCCTCCTTCTCCCTCACCCTACATATGAAATGAGCTGTCAAATCCTGCCGTTTCCATCTCTGTATCATTTCAGATCCTACCCTTTCTCTCTATTCATAGAGATATCATTTTATTTTAGGTCCTCATCACTTTTTGCCTGGTTATTTTAATAGCTAATTGGTTTCACTGACTCAAGTCTGTCCCCATTCAATCCATCCTTCAAAGTTGTGAAAGTGATTTTTATTAAGCCCTAAACCCACTGACCATGTCAGTGCCCTAATTCAAGAAATTTTTGCAGTTTTTTATAGGCTCCAGCATCAAATATACTTCTGTTTGGTTTTTAAATTCTTTTATAACCTGGCTCCAACCTATCTTGTTTGATTACACATTACAGTTCTTATATCCAATGGTCTAGCTAAACTGGCCTTCTCTCTATTCCTCACATGAAGCCCTGTATTTCTTGTCTTTGCCTTTGCATTGGCTATCCTCAATACCTAGAATGCGCTTTCTCTTTGTCTCTGCCTCACAGATTTATCACTTCCTTCAAGATACAGCTCAAGCAACAACTTCTACAAGATGCCTGATCCTAACTGTTAATAGTCTCTCCAACTACCTTATAATTATTTCGTATTTATTCTGTCACATGTCCCAAATTATTTAAGATTGGAACACAAGTTCTCAAGTTTAATTTCAGTTATTCTGGACTAGCTCCCAATGATCACTGGGGTCTGGCATTCCAACCTTAAGGGTGAGTGTGTATGTATGTGTGTGTCAGTCTCTATACAAAATGGAAAGGGACAGGGCCCAAATCTGTGATTTTACTGATACAGAGAATTCCTTGGATGAGGAAACTCTCTTTACCAATGCAAGTTGGCATCTTTTCTGCAATTTAGACTCTTAGAGGACTGCCTAGCGCTTTGAGAAATTAAGTCATTTGCCCAGCATCACACTGTCAGTATATGTCACGGGTAGGATCTGAACTCAGGCCTTCCTCACTTCAAGGCTAGTTCTACTTTCTACTATCATTTTGAGTGCCACGGGCACCCGCCCCCCCCCATCATGGTCCCTTCTTATCACACACATATTCTAAATACAATAAATTCTCTTTCTCTTACAGACACACACACACACACTCTTACAGAGGCAGAAGAGATGGACGGTCCATAGCAGAGGCTGGTGAAAAGGAAGCCCAGGAGAGCAGAGATTTTGTTTTGTTGCATCTGTGAGCACTGGTATCTCATCAGGATCAAGGTCCTAGTACAAATCTGAGACTATAACTGTGGGCACAGTACAAGGACATGACTTTTGATTTCTAGGTGCTGAAGGTGGCAATAATGTTCTGGTGATGGCTGGGAAGTCCCATTTGCCATTTTCCTTTCTAGTCACCTTCACCAATCTCATGGGCATGATAGGGAAACTCAGAATTGTTTTAACTTTCATCTCTTTTAATATTAGTGATTTGAAGAATTTTTCCATATAGCTATTGACAGTTTAGATTTTGTCTTCTGAGAGCTGTTCGTATCATTTAACCCTTCATCTATTAATGAATGGTTCATACATTTGCATCATTTCCCTACATATGATGGATATCCGACCTTTATCAGAGACACTTGCTACAAATGCTTCTTCTCAGTTTACTACTTTCCCTTCTAATTTTAGTTAAGTTTCTTCTGTGCACAATCTTCCAAATTTTAGTAATAAAAACTGTCTATTTTATCTTGTCATGCTCTCTTTCTCTGGTGTAAAAACTCATCCCCTACCTATAGTTTTGAAAGCTATCTCCTCTGTTTATATGACATTTTTATAACCCAATCACATATATACTTGGAGCTTACTGGGGTATATGGTATAAGTTATTGGTCTGTACCCAATTTCTGCCCGAATGCCTTTTTATATGAAAAGCTTTTGTCAGTGGGCGAGTCCTTATCCCAGGAGCTGGGATCTTTGGGTTTACTGGATACATGCTATTAGGTTTGCTTGCTTTTGGAGGTTGTGAACTTAATCAGTTCAAGTGATAGACTGTTCTATATTTTAGTCAGTTTTAGTTTTGAAGATGACTGCTTTATAGAAGTTTGAGATATGGTATTAGGCCTCACATTTCTGTCCCATTATTTCTCTTGAGATTTCTGATCTTTTGCTTTACCAGATGAATGATGCTCTCTCCCCCCCTTTAAAGTAACCCTTTGGATGTTTGATTGGTATGGCACTGAAGAGGCAAATTAATTCAGTACTGTCATTTTTTACTATACTGGCATGGTCCAAACATGAAGAACCAACATCTCTCCAATTATTTTGGACTGCCTGTTTCTGTAAAGTCTTCTGTATTTATATTAATATAGTTCCTGTGTCTGTCTTAATAAGTGGACATCCAAATATTTTTGACACTGTAGTTATTTTAAATGAAATTTCTCCTTCCATCACTTCCTGCTGGGTTAGCAATATACAGAAAAACTGATGATTTATGTATGTTTATTTTATATCTTGATATTTTGGTTGCTAACACTACTGTTTCAATTAATTTTGAGTTAAATTACTAGGGTTCTAAATAGACCATTAATAAGCAAAAAGTGGTCATTTTGTTTCCTCTTAGTCTATGTTTACTCCCTCAATTTCTTTTTCTCATTTTACTAGTATGGCTAGGATTTTTAGCACTATCAAATAATAGTTATGATAATGGACATCCTTGCTTCATCCTTGATCTTACTGGGAAGGTCTCTCTCATTTATCTCTGTTCTATCTATCTACATATATATACACACACACACATGTATGTATAATGCTGAATCTTAGTTTTAGACAAGTACTATCTTACCATATTAAGGAAAGATCCATTTATTCCTATGACTTTTAGAGATATAACAGGAATGGATGTTTTATTTTGTCAAAAGTCTTTCCTGTATTTAGTGATAAAATTACGTGATTTTTGTTTTTGTTAATATGATTTATTATGGTTAGTTTCCCTAATATCAAAACAACTTTTCATTTCTTACATAATTAAACTTTTTCACAGTATATAATATTTTTAATATGCAGCTATAGGATTTTTGCTAATTTTTAAAGTCTTTCTGTAGACATTCACTAGGGATTCTGGTCTATAGTCTTCTTTCTGTTTTGTCCATAAGGTATCAAGACCATATTGTATGATGGAAGGAATTCGGTAAGTTCTTTTCCTATTTTTGGAAACAGCTTATGTAATATTACAATTAGCTGTTCTTTGAATGTTTGATAGAATTCACTTGTAAATATAGATGGTCTATGCCTTTCTCCTTTGGTGGGTGACTTATGGTTTGTTCAGTATATTTTTCTGAGATTTATTTCTTTACATTCCCTGTTTGGTTAACAATTTATTTTATAATAAATATCATAAAATATTCATTTCATTTATTGATTTAAGGATGTATAAGTAGGCAAAACAGTTTCTGACTTTTATATCTTCTCTGCTTATTGTAAATTCTTTTTAATTTCAGACACTGGAAACCTGATTTTCCTCTCTTTCTTACTCAAACTAGATAATAGTTTATAAATTTTATTATTTTCAAAAAAGCAGTTCCCAGTTATTTATCAAGTCAATTTTCAAAAAAATATCCATTTTCTTAATCTCTTCTTTGATTTTTTTTCACATTTTATGATAGTATTTAGTTGTTGTTGTTTTTAAATTTGTTGCTTTTCCAGTTTTCTTAACTAAGAAATGTTCCATTTAGTTCCCTATCTGTTCTTTCCTTTATTGATGAAAGTGTTCAAGACAAAAAATTTCCCCTCAGGATTGTTTTGGCAGCATGGGGCCTACTGAGATGCTTCTGATTTGCTGCCATCAAAAGAAGGTGCTGGTGGCTAGTTGATAGGCATCTCAACAGTGCTGGGTGCAACAGGAAGCAGTCAAAGGTAATTTAACTGGCCCTCCAAATGATGTGCAGGCCATTCAGTATCAGGCATTACATTCTGAGTGATACTGGAAATGAACAGGGTAGGGACAGGAGTTATATTTGGGGATAAGATTGCAGGAAAGTTATCTACCAGACCTGTAGCATAGTTATCTGGTGCGTCAGGG
This sequence comes from Pseudochirops corinnae, assembly GCA_028646515.1. Classification (NCBI taxonomy): domain Eukaryota; kingdom Metazoa; phylum Chordata; class Mammalia; order Diprotodontia; family Pseudocheiridae; genus Pseudochirops; species Pseudochirops corinnae. The sequence continues at coordinate 226,847,235 of CM053586.1, forward strand.
TACCTTGCTGGAACAGATATTCATCAGTTGTCTTTCTAATTTTAGGGGCAGCTTAGGGTTGGATTGGAAACTCCTCCTGTCATACCAATGCAAGGTCTATGAAGTGGACAATGAAATGCCTGGAAATAAGGACCTAAACCTCAAACATAGGGGTAATAGGGATTATAGCTTTGCAAGTCCCTTGACATTATAATTCCTTTTCCTTCTACCTGTATGGGTCCTAAAAGAGGAAGTGGGTCATATAATGGTCGAGCTGCCCACAGCATAAGCAAAGCCCTCAACTGTGGGCTTGTACATTCTGTGAATATTTGAATTAAGTACTGCTTACCTACATAAATTTCTCTGGGGTCAGTATGAAGCCTCTTTAATACTTGGTTACAAAAAAGGAAGTGGCTAGGGTCTTCTGAGGTGGGAGTGGAACTGGGTCTCAATGCAAAGGCACTAAATATTGAGGGCTGGCGAGGGCAGGGCCACTTTTCTAAATTCTTCCTATATGGCTTTAGCAATATCTTCTTAAAAGGGTCCATGAGGGCTAAAAGTTCCAAGTGAGGTCAGCTAGTCAAACATTTATTAAGTGCTTATTATGTGTCAGGCATCATGCTAAGTGCTGGACATGTAGAAAAAGGCAAAATTGTCCCTACTTTCAAGGAGCTCATATTATAATGGAAGAGACAACATACAAATAACTAGGTACATACCCAATGATATTATCTGGAAATGCAAATTCTGTGGCATACGTCTATCTGTTCCATTAGAAAATTTTTATGGATATTTAAGGGGAATAAAAGAGGAATTTCCAATTTTTAAAAAAGTTAAAAGATAGCACAAATTTTAGCACTCACCCATGCCAGATTTACCATCTGGGTACGTGTAGACTTGTCCATTATTCTTAATAATCGGGAGACTAGAGGGTAAGGGAGCAACTTCTTCTTCACTTTCATCAGAGCTGGAGCTGCTACTGGTGTCCTCACTGCAGCTATCATAACCGTCAAACATCCCGAATGAATCTCGCCGCTTCCTTTCGGAATGTGTAGAATGCTCAGTCTTAAAACAGAATAGAACATTATTGCATTACAATTAACAAGAAATTAAACAGATCAAATTAAGTATTCTTGAAGTGGAAATGGTGGTCTTGGTAAAAGTAACTTTTATTTTTCATTATTACAAATGTAAAATTTTTTATTCAAAAGTAGAAGCCAATCTTATCAGGCAGGAATTCTTAGGGTATAAAGCTTAGTGCCAGTATTTAGGCTACTTAAAAACAGTAATAGTAATCCTTCTGTGAAATTTCTTAGGGACCACTGGATAGCTGAACAGGGAAGAACATCAGGATTATCCTTGTTCAAGTTTCGGATATTCACCTTTTCATATGAGTATTAACCCTAATTCAGACTCTTTGGTCACATAGTTTACAATTATCTTTAATGTAAGTAGTGGTTAAAACTGCCACTAGGGGAAAATTACTTCCTGTTCAGAGAAATGAACCTACACTATATCCTTGTAGATTCTTCTTCCACTGCACTTGAAAAGCTATTCCCTTCTCCCAAATGAAAACACATAATTTAAAACAATCCCCCCCAAACCACAGGTCATTATGTTTCTATATGCCATATCCTATGTCTTTTCCTAGATTACTGTTTTTGGGGGATCAGCTTTTTAAAAGATAAAAAATAAAACAAGAGATGATTATATCAACTATGTAGTCCTAAAGAAATCAGATGACCGGTGGAGGGTGTAAGACTTCAGAAATAAAAGATACTATGCCTTATTTAGTGAAGTCTAAGGTAATGCTAGCTTTTCAGGCTGCCACATCACACTAAATGAGCTAGCAGCTTAACGAAGTTCAGTCAAACTTTTCCCCCTGGTCGTGCCTCCACCATCACATACTTAAGAAGTTGACTTTTAGGACCCAAACAAAAGGTTTTGCACATTTGTTCTTATTAAATTTCAACTTATTAGATTCAGTTCAATGTCCTAGCTTCTAAAAGTATATTTGAATCCATGTTAATGATCCCTCCCAGCTTTGCCTCATTTGCAGCCCTGACAAGAATACTGTTTAAGGCTTTATTCAAGTCAATGATAAACCCACTAAACGGCACAGCTCCTTGGGGCTCACCACTGGAGAACTGCTTCCCAGGAGACAAAGGCCACTCATGATTCTCTAAGTCTGGCTGTTTGGAATCCACCTAATTGTACTGTTAGCCATCACTCAGATCAGTGCCTGTCATAAAGCTCTTAATAAAGGCATTTTGATTAATCTACTTCACGCGTCCTCATCTTCATTTAGTTCATATCTCCCCATCTTTTCCACAAGATTAACATGAGGGGCTTTGAAAAAATCTTGCTAAAAGATATATGTACACGTACACACAGACACAGACACACGCACAGAGTCCTTGTTCTACCACTCTAGTAAAACTGTCAAAAAAGGAAATGATTTCAGTGGCACAAATGGCATAACCGGGGTTTTTTTTTAAAGAAATGTTTGATTGATGTTCTTAAAACAACAAAACACAGTAGCCACTTCCCAATGATCAACCCTCCCTCTTAACAAAGAAGTTCTGTTGAGCATAACAAAAACACACTGACCATCTGTGATGGAGTACGTTTCATTCTACAAACATAGATGACCAACCAGGAGGCAAGAGGAATTCTTCATAGTCTTGTGACCCCTACTTCCATTTGCAGATGTTCACCAATTTTCCCTTTAATCATATTCTAAGAAGTCTGCTAGGAATAAAAGTCAAGCTCTCTGGCTTATGGCATGTAAATCCCACTTCCTTCCCTCTGTGTGAAAAACAGGATGCTCGCCTTTCTTTAACAGTGGGCACCTCTTTTACTCTCCATAATCACATCTGCTATTGTTTCAATATCCAAGTTTAATCTGGGCCTGGTGGCCTGAATTCATCACTGGTAGATAATGGTGTTCTCTATCTACTTAATCTGGGTGTCAAATCTTCTATTACTCATTTTTGCTCCTTACTTTCCTGTCCAAAGAACATTCTCTACTTGACAGAGAAAAGGGAAGCAAAATAAGGGTTGAGCAGTTCTGTTTTCACTGTTGCCTCATTGTTATCCATCTACCCTTGCAATGGTCCTATCCCTTTTTTGTGCCTCCTCTTTGCCTAAAAATCTAACACAGCTCTAAATAAGAACCATCCTATTTGTTGTCATTAGCCTTTTCCCATCAGTCTCAACCTATTCTGAGATTTACAGCTAATAACATTCTTCCGACACTGTACTTGGAAAACTAAGTTGAGTTTCCTATGAATCCACAACTTTTTTTGGGAGGTAATTAGGTGGGGAGTTGTCAGTCAATTAGCATTTACTAAGCATGACTATGTTCCAGGCACTTAGCACACATTATGTGCTGGGATCACAAAGCAGGCCCTAAAGAGTCCCTGCTCTCAGGAGGGTGATAGTCCAATCAGACAATTCTTCCTTTTGTTCCTCACTGTATTTGTCTTCAGAATTTTATTTGTTCTTGAGAGCTCCCTAACTCTCCTGTACTAATTTACCCTATAGAATATAATTCCATGAGATCTACCTAACCTTTCACTAAACCCTTTGAAATCTACTTTCCAGGGTTCATGTCAGTCTATGCTTCAATTTCCTTTCTTCTATCATATGCTCTAAAACAGAATGCAGTAATCACTTTTTCTCCAAGTCTCCTTTAATTTCTGCATTATCTTAGCCTTAGTCATCTGTCCTGACAAGTCTTGGTAGTGGCCACTGTAATATCTCTGATATATGAGCCAGGACAACAGCATACCTCTCTGTCAAAAAATTGCCTCAGTATTCCTTAGAGCAGGGCTTTGAGGCCACACAAGGCCTTCTAGGTCCTTGGGTATGGCCTTTTAGTTGAGTTCATGTTTTACAGAACAAATCCTTTTATTACTGGGATTTGGATTCAGTCAAAGGGCCACCATGAGGACCTAGAGCAGTGGTTCTCAACTTTCCTAATGCCGGGACCCTTTAATACTTGTATGTGGGCATATCTACATGTGGGCGGACCCGCTTGGAGACAGACAGAAAAGCAGTGTCTCGGTTCCTAAGACCATCAGAAATATGTGTTTTCTTATGGTCTTAGGCGACCCCATTTGACCCCCAAAGGGGTCGCGTGACCTAGAACCACTGACCTAGAGGTCACCTAGAGGGCCTTGAGGTTGAAGGTTCCCCACCCCTGCCTTAGAGCAAAGGATCACATCTAACAAGTCTCCTCATCTTCTGGATCCTTAAAGGATAACTCTTACCTGACAGTGCCTGTGGTCTATCCGCATTACTCAGGAGGAGAAGCAGCTGCTTTCTCTTTAAAGGGTGCAGCACCTTTCTCTTCAGGAAGATTTTTTTACATGTTGTAACTGAAAACCTGCTGTCACCTGATAAATGTAACCAAAACTTCCAAAATCATCTGTTTCAAATAACTGGAGTGGGGGTGGGTGGATAAATGGGCAGTTATCAAGTATGATTAGAGTCCATTATTCAATGGATAGTTATACTTCTTATTACATCAAAAGTCACTATTGAGTAGTAAAACTGGCTAAAAAAACACCCCCAAACTAAACATATTTAGATAAGTAACGTCCTCAAAGGTGGAGCATATACTCATTTCAACATCCAAAACACTGGCCCAATAAATCTTTTTTTAAATGGTCTCCAATGTCAGTTTATTAGCCAGATTAAAAAACAAACCAACCAACAAAAATCCCAACCAAACCAAACAATTAAGGATTGTTTCATGCCTTTAGAATTCTACCCTGCTTTTTGGTCTCTCTGGGATAAAGAAGCTTGAGCATCAACTATTCAATCCACAAGAATTTCTTTTTTTTTTTGCTTTTTGGAGGGGGGAAGGCAGGGCAATTGGGGTTAAGTGACTTGCCCAAGGTCACACAGCTAGTTAAGTGTTAAGTGTCTAAAGTAAAATTTGAACTCAGCTCCTCCTGACTCCAGGGCCAGTGCTCTATTGACTGCACCACCTAGCTGCCCCTGAGCTCCTTCTTGAGAACAGGGACTATCTTTTGCCTTTCCTTGGATCCCTAGTACTTAGTACAGTGCCTGGCATAGAATAGGTGCTTGCTGATTTCACTATTGGATGGGACCTTGGTGATAAGTGTCAGAGGTCATATTTGAACTCAAATCCTCTTAACTCCAGGGCCAGTGCTCTATTCGCTGTGCCACCTAGTTGCCCCACACAAGAATTTCTTAAGTATCTACTAAAAGTCACATATAGGGACACAAGTACAAGAACAGAAACAATTCTTACTTTGAGAGTTTACTTTCTATTGGGAAAGACAATAGTTACATATATAAATATACAAATAAATATAAAAAGAATAAATATAAGGTAGTTTGAGAAAGAAGGCATTCATTCACTACACTTGGCCTGGAATGACCTTTCACTTTTTCCAAAAACCAAAGGTGTCCTCAAAGGACGAATATTTGTCACTACTGAAGATATGTACAACCCATGTGCTACAGGTTATGAAGGCAATTCCCAACTATTCAGTCGCTAAATTGCTATTCTATGAGAATATCTTAAGAGTTTCCCAAGTCACACAGGAATGAGATAACGAGTTTAATTTTGTTTTATAGGTGATGTGGAGGTATTCAAGTTCTCTGGGCAGCCCTCATGTAATATGATGAGATTTATGCATAAAAAAAATTTAGTAGCTGTGTGAGTATCACACATTGAACTGAGTCCTTGTGATGAACTTATGGGTAGATGAAAACAGAGCTGAACACGAATGAATTAAGATAAATATTGTTAGAGGGTACATTCAAATGGAATAAGAGAGACAGAGGGTGAAAGCAGGGACAACAATTAGAAAGCTTACTAAGATAGCCCAAGCGAGATAAGATGAATGTCTGAATTCTGGATGTGTCAGTGGGAATACAAAAGTGAGAGACATTTGGGAGTAGAAAGATTAGGATGTAGCAACTGTATGAGAAATGAGGAAGAAGGAACCAGTTTCCTAGAAAATTAGGGGGATGCTCATACTATCATTAGAAATAGAGAAATGAGAGGGAAGGACAAGTTTTTGGAAAAAAAATGATGAGTTAAATTTTAGACATGTTAAATTTGAGGAACTAATCATTTATGTACTAAATCTGTGTAGCAGGAAGTTAGAAATTTGAAGTTTGGAGTTCAGGATTAGAAATAAGAATCTGGGAGTCAACTGCACAGGTAAAAACTGAAGTAATGTTAATTGATAAAGAAGAGAAATCACTTAAGAGCAGAAGGACTAAGTCTCAGGAAGAGACAACTAGAACAGAACAGCATTATGGTAGCTGAGAGAAGAGAATTTCAAAGAGATGGGATCACAGTGGCAAATGCTTTAAGTTTAAGGACAAGAAAAGGTCACTGGATTGGAATATTAGAAGGCTATTGGAGACTCTGAAGAAAATTTCAAGAGACTGGTGAAAATGAAAGTAAAAATGAATAACATGGAGGATGGCAAGAAAAAGAAAAGCTTTAAAAAAAGATTAGTGGAGAATTTTTGTAAGAAGCAAACAAAGACAGAAAGACTGATAAGTCTGATAGATGGAGAAAAAGGGTGGAGAGGTTTTTAAGGAATAGATGATGGCTAACTTCACATGTATAATAAGCAATATATATTGAGGAAAAGATGATGAGAAATGAGGTAGCTTAAGTCAATCTCATTAAAGTAGAAACCAATGGGTATGTGTTACAGAGAGAAAGGGAGGGGGAGAAAGAGAGTGAAAGAGGGATGGAGAGAGACAGCAAAACAAGGGCAGAGAAAGGAGAAAGATTTGGGGATTTTAGGAAAAGGTGATATAATTATGTTAAGTGATGATGGTAGTTCAAAAGATTAAATTACTGTGAGAATACAATGAGATGTGTGTGTGTGTATATGTGTATATATATATATATATATATATATATATATATAAAACATATAAATATATGTAAAGCCTCTGTAACTATCAAGTATGTAATAAATATGAGATACTGAAGTCATACTTTTAATCTTCTGTAGGATTTGTTTCCACAGGCATTCACTTAGAAAGGAAAAGCATTTTTAAATGCTCACAATGTGCCAAGCACTATGCTAAGCACTGGTAATACAAACAGAAAACAGATAGTCCCTGCTCTCAAAGACCTCATACGCTAACTGTGTATGACATCAAATATGGCAGATCTCATTTCCTGGAAGTCTGGAGGGTACACAAGGCAAGGCAGATGATAAGGGCTAACAGATCAATTTCATAAATTTCCTACTATTATGGGTAATATGTAAAGTGGTTAAGGGCCAGGCCTTTTCTCACACACACTTCATGAGATGGTCACTGTCATGACAGTAAGAGCTATTTATTACTATTGAAGTCATAGGTCAGTCAACAATGTCACATATTCTCCCTAAATAGGAATGGTGTCCCCTGTTCTGCTCCACAGTGGTAAGAAACCCAAATGTTTAGTTCCATGTTCTCTTCTCACACTTGGGAGAATACAGCTGTCAGGAAAGGCATTGAAGATATTAAAATGAAAAAGAATTCTTAAGGAATTTACAGTCTAGTATGGGAGATGACACAAAGATACAAGTTAGAATGTGCTAACTTATTAGGGCAGCTAGGTGACATAGTGGCTTGAGTTCTAGGTCTGGAGTTAGGAAGGCTCATCTTCCTGAGTTCAAATCTGGCCTCAAACACTAACTAGCTGTATAACCCTGTTTGCCTCGATTTTTTCATCTGTAAAATGAACTAGAGAAGAAATGGCAAACTACTCCAGTGTCTTTGCCAAGAAAACCCCAAATGGGGTCACAAAGGGTCAGACAGGACTGAAAAACGACTCAATAACAACATGCTAAGTACCTGAGAAAGGTTTATACAAAGTGCTAAGTCAACTTGAGGCAAGAGAGTGGTGAGAGGTGTTTGAGAAATCCTTCAATACTTCCTAGGATCCTAGGCCATCCAGTCCAAACCCCTCATGTTACAGACAAGGATACTGTGGCTCATACAGGTTAAGTGATTTGCCCAAGATCACACAGAAAATAAATATCAGAGTTGGGTACTGAACTCAAGATTTCTGTAAGATTTTGAAAATACTTTAATACTGTAGGGATGAGGGTGTGTGTGTGTCCCTGTCTATCAACTGGGGAATGGCTAAACAAGTTATGATATATAAATGTGATGGAATACTATTATGCTGCAAGAAATAATAAAGGAGATGGTTTTTAGAAAAACTTGAGAAGACTTTAATGAACTGATACAAAATGAAGTGAACAGAAGCAGAAGAATAATTTATACAATAATAATGTGTCAAGACAAGCAACTCTGAAAGAACTCTGATCAACAATGGAAGCAGTCACAGTTCCTGAGGATTCATGATGAACTATGCTGCCCATCTCCAGACAGGTGAGGAACTCAAGAGTGCAGACTAAAGCTTATTTTTTTCTGGACATGGTTAATGTGGGAATTTGTTTTACTTGATAATACATATTTGTAAAAGCTGCTATTTTTCTTGTTTTCTCAATTGGTAGTGGTGGTCGTGTGATGGGAAGGAGAGAAAATTGAACGGAAAATAAAATAAAATTGAACTAAAAAACACAATCTAATTCAATAAGTATTTAAGCAGCACCTACTATGTACCAAACTAGAGGCTAGAGATAAAAACAGAAGAACAATTAAGTCCCTGCCCTCAGTAAACTTACATTTTACTAAAAGGTAATACTATGAACACAGATAAGTAGATACAGAACATACACAAATGAAACACAAAATTATTTCAGTGGTAGGGGCAGAGGAAAGCACTAATAATTGAGGGACCTGAAAAGGTCTCTTATAATGCTAGCAAGAGTTGAATTTTAAAGGGAGTCTGAGATTTCAAGAGAGGAAGATGAGGAAGGATAGTATTCCAGGAATGGGGGAAATAGCCTGTGCAAGGGCAGGGAAGTGGGTGATGAAACGCAGTCTATAGTGGACAGTTTGGATGGACTGTGGAGTATATAAAGAGGAGTAATATAAAATCAGTCTCGAAAGGCAGCTTGGAGCCAGACAGTGAATAGCTTTAAATTCCAAACAGAGGAGTTTGTGTTTTATCTTAGAGCTAAGAGACAGTCACTGAAACTTTTTGAGCCAGGGTTATATGATCAGAATTAGGCTTAAAGATCACCAGTTCTGGAGCTGTAACTAGAGGGAGAGAGGAAAGAGAACAAACAAAAGGCTGTTCTAACTGTCCAGGAGAGAAGTGATGAGGCAAGGATGGCTGTGGTATGATTAGAGAAAAGGCAGAAACAAATAGCAGGGAATTGATGATGTGAAATTAGAGTATAGGAGAGAGATGAAGGCTGGTATGTAGCCTGGGAGGCAAAAGGAAGGCAGATTTAGAGGTGGAAGGGACCTTACCTTCAAGGTCATCTAGTCCAACTCCCTCATTTTAAGATGAGGCAACTGAGAGATAAAGGGACTTGCTCAAGGTCACACATGGAATAAGTAGCAGAGCCAGGATCTGAACGCAGGTTCTAACTCCACATCCAGCACTTTCTCCACTGCACCAAGCTGTGTAGTCTGCACAGAGATGATAATTGAACCCATGTGAGCTGATAAGATCACTGACAAGAGGTTACACAGGTAGAAGAGTGCACAGGACAGACACTAGGAACACACCCCCCACACACACAGTGGCCAGGGAAATAGATGACAACCTCACAAAGACTGAGAGGGTGATCTCATTTGACCCTCAAAACAACCCTATCAAGTTGTTGGTATTATTATCCCTCTTTTACAGCTGAGGAAACTAAAGCTCAGAAAAATGAAGTCAGTTATTAATTGTTGGGCATGAGATCTGAACCCAGGCCTCCAAGTCTGACCCTCTATCCACTATGTAAAAATGCTTCACAAGGGATTTAGTCAAGACTCGAGAGTCTATATACGAGTACTCTCAATTCTAAATTGTAGTAACAGGGAATAATCTTTTAACTATTTTAACTATTAAATACAAAAAGGAATTTGTTGATTTATCATCAATTTGACTATAATAAAAGGAAGCAGTATCTCCACTAACTGAAAATATTTGGCTTTGGAACATAAGGTGTTCAGACCATATCAAATGATATAAAGGTATAACGTGAAGACCTTCCTCAGTAGAAGCTGGACAACTGTTTAGTTTCTCTAGAATCTACCCCCCATTCTATCATGTAGATGGGAAAGCATCACCTCTCAAATGAAGGTAAAATTTCAGCCTAAGCAGAAATTCTTTGCTTATTCTTCTTTTTGTGAGCCTGGTTTGTAGAAATAAGCATGAACAGAGAGATCCTGATGATGCCAGTGTCAGGCCATGAGGCCTAGGGAGCTATCCCTATCTCTTCCAGGTCCCCCACATGAGAAAGTCTCACTTTCATTTAACAGTCAGTACTTTGTGTGTCATCCCTCCCACCACTTCTTTTAGTTTTGTGTTTCTTGCCCCTCTTTCTCCAGGAAAAGATAAGTTATGAAGACTTTTCTGCCCCCCCTCATGCTCCTGGGAAAGCACTTTCTCTTAAGAGGGCCCATAGTAGGAAGAAAGAGACCGAAAGAAAAAGGTAAAGGAAAAAAGAAAGATAGAAAGATCATTAGAAAAACAGAAAAAAGTTCAGAAGGTGACACAAATAGTATAATTATGCTATTATCTTGTTAAATTTATTACTCACTTAAAAATCCTCTAAAGAACAAAGTTCCTGATTTCATATACAATCTTCTTTATTCTTCTTTGTATGTTAAGTTTGTATTTATAGATGATTAAGTTTGTAATAAAAAAAGAAAATATTAAAAAAAAAATTAAACCATTCCAAAGACAACTCCCTTATCTTAACAATCTCTGCTTTGGCAACTTAGAAGTTTTCTTGCCTTGCCCCTTCTTTTTTCTCATCTATAAAATGAGGAAAATGGTATTTTGATTAGCCAATTTTAAATTCTATCAGTTGGGTCTTTCTGATAAGCTCAGGCCTTATTAGAAAGAATAGCCCTTTTTTACCTCTATCCCTGTAGATTCTCTCATCTGAGGATTGAAGCCCTGGGAGACTTACTGGCTTCACCTGGCCTATTTCCCACATTCAATTCCTTTCTCATTCTAAGCATGAGTACCACTGTGGTCCTGTCCTAGCTCCCTACTTTCAAACGACAAACATGGGTACTCCCACTTACCCACCTACTCATAGGACACAAATATATACATATTCACTATCTGCCCCACTCCCCAGACACATCCATTTGATCCACAAATCAATGAATATAGGACATTTTTCACATCCTTTGCCTTTCGCTCTGATAACCCTTTACAGCAAGGCAATGAATTAATGCTTGAGCTCCTTGGCCCCAAGTAAAGGGAGCTCGAGGAAAAGAGAGAAAAGGGAGATCTTATAAAGTACAATTTAAAAAAAACCATAAACACAAAAACACTCCCATTATAAAGAGGAATGTATATAGTAGTACCAACATATTTTCATTATCCCCAATGTCTGAGTTAAATCATAGTTTATAGAACCACAGGCAATAAAAAGCATTCCCCATCCCTACCCTCAAGTTCAAAATAATACTGGCCTTGCCACACTGGTTCAAGGACATTCAGCTACATCAACACCTACAGAGTACAGTGAATAGTGATAATATTCTAAGACAAATATTTTAATATTACTTATGACATATCAAGGGCTTTTTGCCTTTTTTTTGGTATCCTAAACACTTACCAGAGTGCCAAGCACATAGCAGACACCTAATAAATGACATGTGGATATTATGTAGTCAAATTTGATGATAAGAGGTGAAAATAAAAGCACTTTAAGATAGGTAGTAGAAAACTATATTAAAATTATGATTGACATATATAATTCTCTGGATAAGAGGGTTCTTAATAGTCTAAGGCAGAAATTTAAGAAAAACAGACTGTTAATGTCAGACTAAATAACAGTGCTTGCATGGTCTACTAGAGCCCTGAATTTAGAGTGAGAAGCCTGGGGTTTATGTCCTAACTCTGATGTGCTAACAAGGCCAAGGCCAAGTCACGAGAGCTCTCTGGACTGGACAGCCTCATCTTCAAAATGTGGGGTGTGAGATCAGATGACCATAGCTAATAATTTAAGTTATAGTTTTATAAATTCCCCGTCACCCTTTGTATATACAATAGCTGTTATCTAGCCAAAAAATTGTTAATATTCTTTGAGAGTCTAAAGGTCAAGTCACAGAGGAGAATGGTGTAAATGAAAGAGCACTGGACTGTAAAGGAGGGGCCCCTGTTCAAACTCTTTACATTCCTGGGCTCAGGTTCTTCCTCTGAAAAATGAAGGGGTTCTAGCTCCATATTTCCTTCAGGCTCTTATATTCTTAGACATTGCAGCACTGTCAGTGTCACTGTCACAGGGTGGGATATCACACTTTCCATGGCTCTAATGAACTTCTACATGCTTTGGGGGGGTGAAGATAAGATACAAGGCACACAAAAAAGCAACTAGCAAAGCAATGCCTGCCATATTGTGGGCATCTGGAGGGATGAAGAATGAGTCAGCATTAGAGGGGCAGGGAGGGGCTGGAAGGCACGGAAGAGAAAAGACAAGAGGAGCGAGATGAGGAAACAGGAGGTGTTAAATAGTTGGAAACTGAATTTCTTTATATTTTCTCCCATATGAGTCAATCTGGCAGAAGTCTCCTAATAATGGATCAAAAATAAATAGCTATTATTTGTTATCACAGCTGCTTAAGAAGGAGCTTCAGAAGAAAATGAAAGATATGGAATGTGACTAGGTGGTTAAGAAGTTTCTGGGGAAAGGGATTTAAATTTCTAGGGTAGGGCTTAAGATGCTGGTGTGACAAGGTCTTTCACAGAAGTAAGGGTAAAGAGTCCATTAAAAAACCAGAAAGAGCATCATTGTTTAACGGCTTAGGAATCTAATCAGGAGGGTCTTGAAATGCAAATGAAATGAATGATGATAAACTATCAAATTTTTACTATGTGTCAGACATCATATTAAATACTAGGGATACAAATACCAGAAAAGCCAGACAATACATATCCATATAAACAGGGAGAGGATATGTGTGCAGCAGCTTCGTTTAGAAATGGCTGAAAAAGTGATCCAGAAGCCTGGTTCCTGGGAAGAAAAGGTGAAAGTTCACTTTCCAGAGCTTAGGGTGGTACCAGGAACAGAGTCAAAGGTTCTTGGGGATGAGGTGGAAAAGAACAATGACTGCAGAACAGAAGCGGGGATTGGAGGGAGAGGGGGGAAAGGGAGGAGATGGAGAGAAAACTGTCCATACGGAAACTTTAGATACCATGAAGGTAAAAGATGTACCTTAAGAATAAGATCAAAGGAGACTGAGAAATTCATAGGAAGAGAACAGTAAGAACTTATGGTCACACAATGGGGGAACAAAGTAGATCTGAAATCATAATACAAGGAGGTAGATTTGAACTACATAATCCATCAACAAGCATTTTTAAAGAGCTTTACTATGTGTCAGGATTGGGGATACAAAGAAGGTGAAAATCACAGTACCTGCTCTCAGGGGGTTTATACTCTAATGGGGGAGACTATGTAAAAACTAAGCATATACAACATATAAAATAGTGATAATGGAAGGTAAGCCCAAAAGGAAGATAATACTAGTGGGAAGGAGTGGAAAAGGTCTCCTGTAGAAGATGGCATTTAAGCTGAGTCTTCAAGAAAGACAGGAAAGCAAAAAAAAGCAGAGATAAGGAGATAGCCTTCCAGGCATGAGGGACAAGCAATACAGCATCACTGATCTCAGAAATGGAGTGTTTTGTGCGGAGAATATCAAGAAGGCCTGTATCACCAGATTCTAGAGCAGCGGTTCTCAACCTGTGGGTCATGACCCCTTTGGGGTCAAACGACCCTTTCACATGGGTCACAGGGGTTGCCTAAGACCATAGGAAAACACATGTTTCCGATGGTCTTAGGAACCTCCTCTATCCGTCCTGGGCGGGTCCACCCACATACGAGTATTAAAGGGTCTCGGCATCACGAACGTATGTGGAGGGGAGTAAAGTATAAAGAAGACTGAAAAAGGTGGAAGACACCAGGTTGTGAAGGGCTTTAAAGGATTTTATGTTTCATACTACATGTGATAGAGAACCACGGAAATTTACTGAAGAGTGTGTTGGGGTAGATAACAAGTTCAGACCTGCTTTTTGGACAATCATTTTGGCAGGTGAGTGGAGGATGATCTCATAGTGGAGAGACTTGAATTGTGGCAGATCAACCAGCAGGTCATTCCTAGAAGGAGTTACAGGGTACAGTGAATAGAACATTAGGCCTAGAGTCTGGAAGACCTGATTCAAATCCAGCCTCAGATACTTAGTAGCTGTGTGACCCTGGGCGAGAGACTTAAACCTCTTTGCCTCAGTTTCCAAAACTGTAAAATAGAGATAACAACATCTACATCCCAGGGCTATGGTGAGGATGAAATGACATATTTCTGAAGCACTTAGCACAGTGTCTAGCATGAAGTAGGCACAATATAAATGTTTATTCCCTTCCCTCCCAATCCTCCTATTCTAATAGTTTAGGGGTAGGGTGATAAAGACCTGTATCAAGGTGCTAGCATTATCAGAGGATAGAAGGGGACATATTTAAAGATGTTGTGAATCAGGGCCCTTTCTACTATGCCACTGTGATACCCTCATAAAAAAAATATTCTCCTTTATTGAAATCTAAGAATCCAAATGGAAATAGGATTGAGAAATTGAGGATAATGATTGGGTAAAAGAAACAGAAGCAATAAGTTGGTGGGATCATACTAGAGACCTCCCAGGCAGAAAGAGAAAATGGAAGATGAATTCAGAAAGCAGATCACAAAAGTGGGGCAGGGCAACCTGAACTACCTGGACATCTGCTACAGCTTTTTTTCTGCTAAAAATAGAGCTGCCAATAAGTTCTTGCCTTGATTATCTCCTCTAAAATTTCATCCTTCAGAAGGCAAAGAGAAGCAATGAGGGGGGCTGTTTAACTGCTTTCTAGACCTGACCAATAAGGAATAGATTGGAGAAGAGGAAATTAATATTCCAATTTAGTGTTTGTAAGAGACTAGGAAGGGAACCCTGGGTAAAGTTTAGTGTATGTTTATATTCTCGATTAGGGGAAGCACACATCGAAAAGTTCAAACAAAAGATAGCTTGGATCACCTCCTCTAAAATCAAGATGGAGTTGAATCCCTCAAGAATAAACTTCTGTTTACACAGGCACAAATGCCTACAGGATATCTAGTCTGAAATGTCAAATAGTTAAGTTGGCAATGGGAAACTAGTGCTCAGGAGAGAGACCGGGGCTGGACATCTAGACCTGAAGTCATCCTCATGGAGGTGATAACAGAACCTCTGGAAGCTGACGAGATTATCAAGAGAAAGACAACAAGCCCAGGATCTAACCTTGGAATACACTTACAGTTAGGAGGAGATACACTGATGAGGATCCAGCAAAGGAGAACAAGTAGGATAGGACAGACAGGTAGGAAAACCAAGAGAAAACAGTGCTGCAAAAACCCAGACTGGAAAGAGCATCTAGGATGATGCGGTCAACACTATCAAATATTGCTAAGAGGCCAAGAATGAGGACTGAAATTGTGATGAGATGACAGAATTCAGAATTATTCAATTATTTTTTTTTCTCCACGAAGATTAGGAACTATAGGGGAGAAAATGGTTGATAGGGAATTAAAACTCAAAACAAATGATGAGATAGCAAGAAAAGACCTAGCTATCAGTAGTGGCAAATCAACAGGTCTGGGGTGAATTATATCTCAGGATACTGAAAGAAGTGGCTGATGGAAAAAACAAAACTCATCACCTTTCTCCCCAAATCCATTCCTCTCCATAACTTCCCTATTTTGGTAGAAAGCATCACCATCTTTCTAATCAGCCAGATTCGCAACCTCAAAGTCAGCCTCTCATCTTCATCCTCCCTCATCCCACACAGGTACTCAGACCCTTCCTTTCCTCTCATATGATTACTCTAGTTCAAGTCTTCATCACCTTTCTTCTATACCCTTTGAATTGGTCTCTTCCTTTTTCAATTCCTCCTCTATCCAGGTGCCAAAGCAATTTTCCTAAAGCACTGGTCTTGTCTCCTTGTGCTGGTCAATAAACTCCAGTTGGTCCCCATCACCCTAAGGATCAAAACCAAAATCCTTTGTTTGGCATTTAAAGCTCTTCACAACCTGACCTGAGTCTACCTTTCCAGTCTTATATCTATTACTTATTACCTTTCACAAACTCAATGATCTAGCAAAATTGGCTTTCCTGAAAGCAAGCACTCAATTGGTCCCTCCTACCTGTCTCTCAGAATCCCTACTTCTGTTAAAACCTTTCCTCTACCTCACTGCCATGCACTTGTTGTATATACTTATGGACAAATTGTCTCAACAGAATGTTGAGGGCAGTTTCGTTTTTGTTTTTGTACCCTCAGTGCCGGGTAGATAAGTAGTATTTGTTAAATGCTTGCTGACTGATGGCAATTAAAGAGTGCAATGGATAAGAGCAAGGGGCCTGGAGTCAGGAAGACCTGAATTCAAATCCATGCGTGATTTCTAAATTGCTGGACCCAGAGTGTTAATTTGAAATCACATCAAACGGCAATCAGTTGAAGAACTGGGGATGTTTAACTGAGACAATAGGTAGGGAAGATACAAAAATTTTTCTCCTAATAGTTGATGAGTTGTCATGTAGAATGACAGTAGGATTTTTTTTAATGGCTCTGAAGGGCAGAACCAGAAGCAATATACGGACACTGCAGAGATGCAAAATTCAGGTCATAAAAAGGAAAAGCTGCTCAACATTTTGGGCAGTTCAAATATACAATGACCTGATTTTTAAGGTATGAGGTTCCCTATCTTGGAAGTCTTTCAAGGAGTACCTGGATTACCTATTGTCAGAGATATTATAGAGTATATTCCAGCTCATTGTATGTGTTAGACTAGATGAAGTCCATTCTAACTCAGATCCCACTCAGAGCACCACTAGCTTGCTTTTACAGAGTCCTTTAAGTTCTATAAGGCACTTTACATACATGAGTTCATTTGAGCCTCATGCCTACCCTGTGAGGTCAGTGGTATTTTAATCCCCATTTTACAAATGAAGAAATAGTCTCAGAGAATAAAGTGACTTGACCAGGGCGACCTAGCTAACTAGTGTCTGAAGTGGAATTTGAACTCCAACTTCAAAATTCTAGCCACCACGTTTTTAGGGCAAAGTTTAGATTACAGTGAAATCAGAACTAAATTGTCAATGCTAATTGAATATAAAATCACATAACTTAAAAGTGAGAAGGGACATTAGGGACCATCTAGTCAACACCTTTATTTTTACATACAATATGATGCATACAGCTAGTTAGCTATGGAGCTGAGAACTGAATCCAGGTCTCTTCGTTTCTAGACTAGTCTGTTTCTACTCAAACTGAGTTTTACTTCATTTCTGAACCTCGTACAAAGATTTTCATTCCACTGTTTCTCATTTCTTGTGGGGTCCACCACATAAGGAAAAAAATTGTAAATTAAAAAAAACATTCTCATAAGTTTATTCCAGTTATATATTGAAGTGATAATCAGTAATTCTTGCAAATGTGCTTTTGGTAAATATGCCAGGGAATGGGGGAAGTAGAGAGGGATTTATGTATTTTTTAATCTTCCTTTTACTGTCACAAGGCTTTCTAGTTACAGTGACAAGTTAAACTAATGTTTTGTGTCATCTTCAGATTTTAATCCTTGTGATTAATATGAATTTTTTGGGTTTTCTTGAAACAGCACTCTAAATTTTAAATAAAAATGCCAAATTTCAAAAAGTTAACCAAAGATTTTATAGTTAAAAAAGTTGTGCAACAAATATTTCAATTATAGTGATCTCTCACATATAAGAATTTGGTTGTTTCTTCCACTGAGGAATGCCTATCAATTGCTAAGACGACCGAGGAATCGTTGTGGGTTCTCCCTTCCCCCCAGACCACTGGTCCTGCTTCTAGTCCTGCCCAGAAGCTCTTGTCCAGAGGTCTACTACCTCAACTAGTACTTTACCTTGAATGCTGATGAAGGCAGCCTAGGATCCTGTGCCCAAGAGTTATAGGGATAGCAGAGGCACCCTCCGCCTCCCCCCCCCACATATGTCCAGGGTACTTTGTGAGGAACAGACCTGGGAACTGCTCCTACCCCTGCCTACTCAGCAACCACAGCTATTTTAAAGGCCCTCTAATGGAGGTTTCAACATCAAAGTCCTCTGCGCTAATACAATTTTTATCAATGGCAAAGATGCTAAAGATACACTACCATCTGTTTTGTCACTACACTATAAAGATCCTTGGGGCTACTGAATTTGATCTGCAGTAGAAGTGTCCCCATATGTTGTATCCTCCATCAGAATGTGAGCTCCTTGAGAGCAGGAGCAATCTTGCTTTTTTCTATTCGTATCCCCAGGGCTTAATACTCTTTCATTCATTTTCTGAATAAATGAACACTCTATTTATATTACATGGAACTGTTTCTAGTTTAGTTCTAAACTAAAGCTGGTATCTGCCTTTAAACCAATGTAATATGTAGTTTTAAAATCATTAAGAAATGAAGACCACAGTTGGTAAAATTTCTAGATGAAACTGAAGGGAAGAAACAATTGAATACTTGCCAAAGCTATGGTCAATGTATAACCCAAGTGTGAGGGAAAAACATAAGTGAAGCAGGACTTTCTGCAAGATGTATCAAACCAGTTTTTCTTGTCTAGTAAGTCAATTAACTTAAGTTCTCATAGTACATCTGAAAAGCAAGCAGGAAAACACCCTAGAACTCAACATTGTTAAAACTTTTGGGATATTTTAAGGTACAGAAAATTCCGAACTAGAAGTTTCCATAGAAATGTCCTCCAATAAGATATTAGCAAATAAAAATCTTATTAAAAGAAGTTAATCATTTATTAAAGTACCTATATGCCTGTGAACATGGACTTCTACATATAAACACAAATGTTTCTTCTTTAAAGAAGGTGGAAGAAAGAGATTAAAAAAATTCTGGAGTTGAAGTAAGTATAAAAATAGTTGCAGTCTAAGTATGGGGCAATTCAGAGCAAACATACATCAGTCCTTTACTTACCGTGGGATTGAGGCAGGTGAAGGTGAGGGGAAATAAGTTTAAATTAGCCTAATCGAGCCAGTGAGTAGGAGTTAAAAAACCACAGTATTTCCTCTAGTTTTTACACCAGTGTCCACTCTGCAGATACCATACATACATGTACATGTTCAGATTTCTTCCACTTTCAAAATGGAAAGAGAAAAGCTACTGAAGCATTCTTCATAGCAGCTACCACCCCTACTCTGGGTGAAATGATTTGACTTTAGAGATAGCACTGTTCATCTAAGTCAGAGAAAATTCTTATATGAAAAACAACAAATTAGATCTCTTTTTTGACTGAATTAATATATAAAATAGTATATACTCTACCTCCTTACTGGAAGATTGTTAAAAGCAATTCTGCAAATATCAAAATGTTTGGACCAAGTGTTGGGGGGAAGAGGGGGTAAAGGTTTTAAAAACTTGTATTCTTACTCTTACTCTGAAGAACCTGGGCAGAGTCACATTAGAAAGCAGATTAGTTAGTTTCTTCTAAGGAAGATTGGCTTCTATGGAAGGCAATTTTTTTGTCCATTCAGGCCCCTCCCTGTGAACAGGATGGATTCCTCAGAGAGCAGAAATTAAAAAAAATTACTTAGGCAACAAGTGTTTGTGTTTTGCGGGTGAAAAATGGGGAGGAAGGAAGATCTGGGAGACTATACCTCAGAAGAGGATTCCAAGTACTCTTCTGAGGCTTGTATGTTTCCCACACAAAAATCCTTCTCCCTTGAGAAGTCTGGAACTCAAAGGACCCAACAAAGTTTTGTTAACCATCTATGCCTGCTTCTCACATCTTTCTTTCCCTTAACTCTAGTGCCTTCTCTTTGAGATTATTTTCAATTGGTCCTGTATTTATCATGTTTGCACCCAACTATTTGCACGCCTTTTCCTTCCTTAAGACTATCAATCAGCTCCTTGAGAGCTGGAATTTTTTGCCTTTCTTTATTCCCGATACTTAGCACCGGAACCGGCACATAGTAGGTTCTTAACAAATGTTTAACTGACTGATTTTTCCCACCCACTCCCCCCGCCCCTTAGTTCACGCCAACTCAGAAGAATCTAGGTCAGAGGGGGGCGGGACGAAAACACGTGTGAAAACCCAAGGCTTGACAAGGAAGAACCAGGAAGAACCCTGGTGTACCCCACACACCCCCTTCTCCACCTCCGTATCCCCGAGGGTGGCTTGGCTAAAGAACTTGGCTAATACCTGGAGGTGGGAGATGCGCTGGTTCCCACGCTGCACCCCGCCCCCTTTATATGTTTCCACCACCCACGTGTGGCCCGTCCCGCAGCCCCGGATGCAGGGGGGTTGGGGGAGGGGGGGGGGGGCGGAGATGGCTTCCAGGCTGCGGCCCGGCAAAGAGCGTGGTCTCGGCCGAGGCCACCCCCGCCCCCGGCGCAGCCGCGGGCGCAAACTTTTTCCAGAGCTGTTTCTTCTTGGGAAAGGGGGCGGCTCCAGGGAGCCGTTAACGGCCCCTAGGGTAGGTTGGGGAAGAGCCGAGGGGGCAGCGGTGCCCAGTCGGGGGGACTGCTGCGGTCCGCCGCCCACCCAACCCCGTCCGCTTCCACACAAAGCCGCCGCCGCGTTCCGCTCTCACCAGATCCTTTGTGTTTTCCATCAGGGCCTCATGGGCAGAGGCGGGCTGTGCTCCCCAGGTCCGCCGAGCCCCCTCCCCGCGGCGGGGGCCGGCGCCTCTCCCCGGGACAGCAGCTGCAGAAAGGCTCCCGCCTCTATCCGGACTCGTCTCCGCAGCTCTGGTGACCCCCAAGCTTTTACCCCTACCTCTTTTAACTCGGGTGGCCCCAAGATATCAACAACATTACCATAGCCCTCCCTGCCCAATGCGCCTGCGCCGTGACCCGTGGCCCGATTGGCCCACTTTCCCCTTGCCCTCCTCCCTCCCTTCCTGCACTAGACCCTAGACAGGCGCCGTACTCTCCCGGCGCTACCAACCTGGAAGGGGTTGGAGAGTCGCTAAGCTGGGGTTAGGCGGAGCAACCAAACCAAGCTGAGCGTTGGGCATGCAGACATTAAAACACGTTTACCCATTTTTTTTTTTTCATTCAGCTCTCTCTTTTGTAGCTCGAATTCGCAGGGTGAGTCAGTCAAAACCATTTCGACATCGTTCCCCCTACATCTGCTGGGATGAGGTTTACTAAGGGAGTGTCACGTGGGGAGGGGCTCGTGAGGGGAGTGGGACGTTACGTAGTGAAAGTGTTGAGTCACGTGCGAAGAGACCAAGCATACCCCATCAGACTCCGCGGCGGCGGAAATAGAAGCTACGCTGAGCTTGCGTACTGAGAGCTTCCTTGTCTCTTACAGAGAGAGAGTACCCGGCTGAGCCATGCCGCCTGATAGGAGCTTGGTTTCCAAGCGCGGCCGGGGTTGGAACCGGGGCGGGAGCCTGCGCCGGGGCAGGGGCCGGGGTCGGAGTCGGGAGGTCGCCAAGTTAGCCCGCTCAGTCCGGAAAAAGACCTCTCCACGGCCCGATGGCGGGCCCGGCCCCAGCTCCTCGACGGAGGAGCAGAGGCGGCTCCAACAACTGCACCGGCTGGCACTGGGCACCGATAAGCCGGAGGTGGAGCGGTGCTTGGAGGAGATGGTGTTCGGCGACGACGCCTTAGACGAGGAAGACTTGCTGCTGGGGCGGCTGCGGGGCCTCGGGGTGAGCGAGCCCCACCGAGGGGAGTCAGGGAGGCTGGCCCTCTACCGTGGGGGCGGGAGAGGATGTTTCTGCAGTTGCCACAGTTCTCTCCTGTGCGCCCATCTCGATCCCTTGGTGGGCATGATATAAACTTCCTGCTGCACTCTTACTCTGTCGAATATCTGGTCATTCCCACCATCTGCCTTTGTGCTGCTATAGGAGGCTAGAGAAAATCAGGAAACCATGCGCTCCGGGTCCGCTCCGATTTTGTTAAAAAATGTGTCCTGGGCACTCAGTGGACCAAGGCAATTCTTTTTTTTATTTTTGCCTTTTTTTTTTAGGACAATTGAGGTTAAGTGACTTGCCCAAGGTCACATGGCTAATTTTTTGTGTTAAGCGTCTGAGGCCGGGTTTGAACTCAGGTCCTCCTGACTCTAGGGCCGCCACCTAGCCGCTGCACCTAGCCGCCCCAACTAAGACAATTCTTGTAGGAATGTTTTCCAAACCTTTTCATCCTTTCTCAAAACTCCCATGACTGTTCCTCCTTTAACCCTGGAAATGGAGGACCTTTCCTTGCAGAAAACTTGATCTTTGCTCTTCTACCTCATTTTCCGTCATTCAGATCTCTGCTCTCGTTATCTTCTCCTCCATCTTTTTTTCCTTTAAGAGATAACCCTTGGCAGGGCTAGGTGGCTCAGTCAATAGAACACTGGCCCTGGAGCCAGGAGGACCTGAGTTCAAATGCGGCCTCAGACGCTTAACACAAAAACTAGGCATGTGACCCTGGGCTAGTCACTTAACCCCAGTTGCCCCGCAAAAAGCAAACAAAAAAAAAAAGAGAGATAACCCATGACCAGGCAGTCCCCTCTGTTTGCAGTGTCAATTGCCCTCTTTTATAGCATATTGCCTCATTTATTACTCCCACTCTCT
Organism: Pseudochirops corinnae; assembly: GCA_028646515.1. Taxonomy (NCBI): domain Eukaryota; kingdom Metazoa; phylum Chordata; class Mammalia; order Diprotodontia; family Pseudocheiridae; genus Pseudochirops; species Pseudochirops corinnae. Next base: position 226,869,902 of record CM053586.1, read on the forward strand.
CTAATCTTCAATCTTTCTTAATGTAATGTCTCACTGTTTAGAAACAAGATCATGGTTTCACATTCCTTAAAACCATCACTTACTCGGACCATCTCTGCTACCTATACAGCTTTTCTCTTTCCTGCCCTAATTAAACTTGAGAAAGTGATTTATTATCAGTCTGTAATACATGCTTCCAGTTGTATCTCTTCTAAGTCTGGCTTTGGACCTCCTCATTCACCTGAAACAGCTCTCTCCAAAGTGACCAGCGATCTCCAACTTGCTTATTCTAATCCCTTTTTTCTCAATTCTTCTTGAACTCTGAAGGGTTTGAACTTACTGATCATCCTCTTTTGGATATTCACTGCTCTCTAGATTTTTTTACATTTCTGTCACCTGATTCTCTTCCTATCTGATAATGTTAGTACAGTGCCAAGCAGGTACTTTGTCAAACCCTGCTCTATACTGTTTCAATTGGTAATCTTGTTATCTTCTCTGGATTCAGTTATCTTCTGTATAAAGATATTCTCGGATCTATTTATCCAGACCAAAGCCCTCTTCTAACCTCTGATCTTGAATCATTGACTTCCTTTGGGATATCTCCACCTGGATGTCCTTATAGACACTTCATACTTTAAACATAACTTATTACTTATTACCTTTCTTCCCTCTTTCTTGATTCCTTATTCAGTTAAAATTGTTCTCTTCAGTGATACCTTAATTGCCAAATCAGATTTTTCTTTTCTCAATCATCATCTTTCTTGACCGTTTAGTAGATTTGATATTATTGAACATCATTTCTTCCTGAATACTTTTATCATTTTTGTATTAACATACTGCTCTCATGATTCTCTTCCCAGATTTCTGGTCACTCCTCAGTTCCCTTTGCTGGATCATTATCCATATCTTCTCTTCTCACTTGGGTGTCCTCCAGAGTTCTGTCCTGGATGGATCCTCTAAGTTTTTTTTTCATTCAGCTCTCTCTTTTGTAGCTTGAATTCGCAGGGTGAGTCAGTCAAAACCATTTCGACATCGTTCCCCCTACATCTGCTGGGATGAGGTTTACTCATCCCAGATTGTATGTACAATCTCTCCCATGGGTTCAGGTATCATTTTTATGTGAATTACTCCCAGATCTATCCAGCAATAATTTCTTTGCTGAATGCCAGGCCCATGTCAGTAACTGCTTATTAGACATTTTGAACTGGAAGTCACATGAGCATCTCAAACTCAGCATGTCTGAAACAGTCCAATAACCTTTCTCCCAAAATCCATACTTCTGAACTTCTTTTTTTCTTTTGATTTTCCCCACTTTTTTTGGTCATCCATCTTTTCAAACTTCTCATTCCCTCACTCAATATAGCCAAGTAGTTGTTAAATCTTGCTATTGCTACCTCCACAACATCTCTTGAATCTCTTCTCTGTACTCAAAACAGCTTCTGTCCTAGTTCAGAGCCTTATCACCTTCCTCCTGGGCAGTTGCAGTAACCTCCTAATTGGTCTACTTCAAATTTCTTCTCTAATCCATCTTCTACGCAGATGCTAAAGTTTGGGTCTGAACGTGATGTTTCCTACTCAGTAAGCTTATTAAAACACTTGATTTTTATTAACACTAGGACAAATATTTCATCTTTTATTCATCCTTATTTAAGTTCTCTTTTAGTCTAAGTTTTGTGAGGTACATAGTCATTATAAGTACTGTAGTACAGATGTATAAATTATAAATAAGTTAATACACATAGCGGAAATGCATTGCAATTTTTTTTTATTGTTAGGGGTGTTTGATCAAAATGTGTGGTGACCTTTGGTCTAAAAGATTTTCTGGAGGAACATGTTTAGAATATCTTCTGGATGGAAGCACAAGGCATTGAGGTGGGAGGAACAGTAGGTTGGTGGAAAGATCATAGTATATGGTAGGTCCAGTGAAGACTGCAGCCAGAGGGTGATGGTAGGGTACAGGAGGAAATATGATTGAATAGATAAAATGATGGAATTTCACAAAGACCTGGCAGAGGAGTTTGGAGATTTGCTTCAAGCTCTTAAATAGGAGAAATTGGTTGATTAAATTGGCTGTGATCTGCAGAATCAAAGGGCAGAGACAGGTAAGCAGGATGGCTTGGAAACCAGTTAAGAGACTGGCAGTAAACCCGACTAACCAAACCCATAGTCTAGAATGGTAGCAGTGGGAATAGAGGTATGAGTATGGGAATAGAGATATAAGCCCGGTATGAGATGTGTGTTTCCAAGGAAAAAATGATGAGATTTGATGAAATTTATATAGGAGATGTGGTAGAAAGAAGCAAAGATGATTAGCTTCTTACCTTGGGAGAATGATAGAGAAAGAGCAGTTGAGAAAGAAAGGAGCTGAAAGTATTACTATGAAAGGTCCTGTGCTCTGAAAGAGTTCCTGAGGAGGTGAGGGGATTCTTTATGTGTTCCTACCTCATGGAATTGAGGGCAAGCAGAGTCTTGTTTCCTTGGTGTAATTTTGTGTGACAGATTTCTCCTGAGGGAAGAATTAAGAATTAAAGAATTTAGAATGAAGTAGGCTCTGATGTGAAAGATCCTAAGTTAGTTACAGAGGTAGAGAAGTGGTATTGCTATGGATGTGGAGCAGGAATTATCTGGTCATGTCTGTTCTCCAGTATTAGATTGTAAGCCCCTTGAGGCTAGACAGTCCCATTTTTCTTTGTGTGTATATATATATATATATATATACACACATATATTTTATATGAATATTTTCTATTCTTTAAGCCTGTCATTTTCTATTACTTTGGTTTTCTTGTTAATTCTTGCCCTATGTCTGTTACTTTTTTTAGTTTTTACTCACTTTTTGTTGTTCTCCTATGTGATCCTTTTCTTTCTGCTTGCTGACATTCTCTCTTTGACAGTCCCATTTTTCTTTTCCTGTCCAGGGCCCTTCGCTGGTCTTCTTGAGTCTTTTCATTTTCTGCTTATAGAACTTCTTGTCACTGACATTCCATTCTTTATCTCATCAGAAAGAGTTGCGCTCAAAGCATTCTACCATCCATTGCATAGAAAGAGGAGAAAACTTGATTGTATTTACAATTTTGGAGAAATATGACTCCTGGATCTTTTTTTTGCATGTATTTTATTCCTTCTTGTTTCATAGTTGTATACAAAGCTTTCTTCACTTAGAGGGGCATAATGCTGTATTAAATAGATAGCTGGCCTTGAAGTCAGAAAGAAGACCCGTGTTTACATTGCTGGACAAATCACCTAACATCTTGGGGCTTTATTAAGTTTCCAAGAAGGCACTAGCCTGTGTTGATAGGACTTTCCTTATCAGAGGATTACCTATATTGTACTAGGGAAATGACAGGTCCAGTTCTCATCTAGTCCCTATTCTCTTTCCCTTATTAGATTGTTAGTTTCTTGAAAGCAGGTCCATATCTGTCTTTATATCTCAGTTGTCTAACTTTTCCTGGAAGTTGGGGGTGGAGAGAAGGGCAGATCATTCTTATTGACTGCATGAATATGCATTTATTAAGTGCTATTATATGCCAGGTGCTGTGCCAAGGGCTGGGGATACAAAGGCAAAGACAATTCTTGACTCTTAAGGAACTTAAATTCTAATGCAAACATATATACAAGATGTATGCAGAGTAAAATGGAAGGTAATGTTGGGAGAAAGAGGCACTAAGAGGCAAGAAGGGAAAATGTGAAAGGTCTCTTGTAGAAAATGGGATTTGGACTGAGTCTTGGAGGAATCCAGGTAGTGGAGGTGAGTAGGAAGTGCATTCTAAACGTGGGGAACAGTGGGTGAAAAGGCAGAGTCTGGAGATATATGAAGGCAGGTGTTAGGAGGAACAGCAACACCTAGAGTCCAGGGAGGGTAATTAAGTGTAAGAAGACCAAAGAGATTGGAAAAACACAGATTATGAAGGACTTTAAATGGGAGCCAGAGAACTTTACTTTTGTTCCTGGAGGTAGTGTGGAGCCGCTGAAGTTTATCAAGTAGGCATTGTGTGAGGTGCTTGAAGAGACACAAAGACATATGGTCAGACCTGTGCACTCCTCTATAACTTAATCTTAGAGCATCTCCTGTGCCACTGAGAAGTGACGTGCGCATCATTATATAAAGGGTATATATGTCAGTTTATAAACCCCATAGAATCTTTGGTTCATAAATTTACAGATGAGGGAAGTGAGATCTAGGGATGTTAAGCAATTTGCCTAAAACCACAAGATTAGGATGTCACAAACAAGTTTGAACCTGCAGCCTCTAGCTACATAGCCAGTGATCTTTTCTAGTGTGTCACACTGCTTTCCTGACTCCCAAGCATGGCTTTTTATCAACCTTGCTATGATGCCTTTCACAGAAGAGGGTATTTAATCAATGTTGGTTGACTTTATTCTTGTTATACTTTAGGATGGTATCCAGGAAGACTCTAGTGACTCAGAAGTTGAAAATGAAGCAAGAAATGATATTCCTTCCAAAAAGAAGCCAGCTTGGGTAGATACTGAAGATGAAGATGAAGAAGAGTAAGTTCATTTCTGGAAACTGAAATAATGAATAAGTTGGTATTTGAAATGTTAATGTTAATTTCCCATGCGGTAAAAAAAAATTTTTTTGTAAATGATGTACTTGTAGTTATAATTACCAGATACTTCAAAAAAATCTTTTTGTCATTTAATCAGTGGGAGGAATTGTGTGGAATCTAGGATTTTAAACAATATTATGTTTCAAAAAAATGAATATGTTGAATTTTTCCGATTATGCTATTCTGTTTCTATAGAATTGACATGACTCATCGATTTCGGAAAAATATGATAAAAAATGCAGGAGAAAAGAAACTCTCCAAAGACAAACTCCAAAGGAGACTTAAAGAAGAGTAAGTATTTTTCTGTGATTTACTTATAACCAGTAATATGTTTTGAAACTGTCAGTCTTTTGATGATAATTGAAAAGTCATTGTCTACAGTAGATTTATTTTAATGATGTATTTTCCTGTTAGAAATTGTATGTTCTGTAGAACAACAGTGGTAGCAATTTAGGCAAGACTTGGGTTTGAATGCTAGCCGACAAACTGTTGTCCTTGGACAAATGAGCCTTACTCATTTTCCTAATTTGGTAAGTGGAAACAATAAAACTTATAACATCTACTGCAGTGTTATAAGGAAAGTGCTTTGCAAATCTTAGTGTGCTTGAATAATTGAATTGTTACCCTCAGAACACTCTGTACTGTGAGTCACCGAGTGACTCACTGGTAGGAAAGATTTTTTTTTTCCCTATTGACCTTTGATTCCCAAGAACAATCAAAGGACATATAAGTAAAAACTAATTTCAATTTATTTAGAGAGAAATATAAACACATGACTTTTTATTTTTAAAATTTAAAGACAGTTAAATGACAGTGAGAAGGGAATGTCCTATATTTTGGCCATCTATGGTGTCCATTGTAGATACTGCAGTGCTTGTTATGAATGAGTTAAAGGAGATGGCAGGTAGGATGAAGAGGGGAGAGAGTGAACTATGGAAAGGGAATAGAGAACTAATTGAGAATTAGAAACCCTGAGAAACAGGCACACAGAAAAACTTTCAGGAGCCAGTATCATAAATGACATTTTAAATGATTGATGTCATCGTCATCACAGTCACAACTGTAGGAGTAAGTGAGGTGCTATTTCTTGGTACTTGTCCCTGTGAACCAATGAAGTTATTAGACTGGAGTTTCCTTCTCTAGGTTCATAAAGGAAATGTTTTCTTTTTGTTCTGTAGTTTATTTTATTTTATTTTTTTTAAATTTTATTATAGTTTGCATCATTCATTTCCACAAGATTTTGAGTTACATATTTTCTCCCCGTCTTTCCCCCACCCACCGCCCCAAAACAGCCATCCCAGTGTGTCCCCCCTCTCCCAGTCTATTCTCTCCTATGTCACTTTTTGGTAGGGCAGGATGGATCTCCCAACCGCAGTGCCTGTGTATCGCAAGTTCCAGTTGGATGTAGTCAATAATAATAATAATAATTGCATATCTATATATAGATAGATAGATAGATAGATAGATAGATAGATAGATACACATTCATAACAT
>CM053586.1:226876442-226899816 GCA_028646515.1 Pseudochirops corinnae
GACTTTAGTGGGAAGTATCTGTGTGCGTTTTTGAAGTTCTAGGTTGGTCCAGAGTCCTATTCCATGGGTATTTGGGGGTGGCTATGTGAGAGCTGCGATATATTGCTGCTGCTACGCCGCCATCTTGGCTCCGCCCCCCATCCTCACTTTATAGGCGAGAAAAATCAGGCTGGGAGGTTGAGAGACTTGCCCATAAAGTGTCTGAGTCAGGATTTGAACTAAGTTATTCCTGACTCCAAGTCCAGCACTCTATCCACTACACCATCTAACAAATAATTTTGGTTTAGGCATTCAAAATCTACCAGCAACGTGTTTACTTTGTGGGTAGAAATGAAAAACACTGCTCCCATCCTTGTCCTTGCCCTCAAAGACCTTCCTTGCAATCTAATAGAGGAGTTAAGATACGTATACAAATAAATAGAGTAAAAAATAATGCAACAAGAGCAAAAGAAAAAACCACAGAGTGTGAGAAGGCAAGGGCAATTCAAGACAAGTAGAAATTGTTTTCACTTGCTGAGGGGGAAGGCAGGTTTCAAGGAAATATGAGCAGGCTCATCAAAAGAAAGGATTTCCACAAGTGGGAGGGAGGGCGAGGCATGGGTAGATAACTTGTACAAACATTTAGAGAAGGGGGCAAAAGTATATAGTCACGGCATGGGTAGATAACTTGTGCAAATGTTTAGAGAGAAGAATGGACAAGGGAAGATAAGGAAATACCTAGTCATCAAATCTGGCTGGAAAGCAAACTATAGAAGGAAATAAAATGTCAATAAGGTTGGAAATGAAAGTCTGAGGCAGACTGTGAAGAACAAGTTGATGTTTTATCCAAAAGCCAGTGGGGTGAGGAAGAAACTGGAAGTTTCTGAGTAGGAAAGTGACATGGTCAGGTTGTACCTAAAAGTTATGGCGGCAGTTTTGTATGAGATGGACTGGAGAGACGCAAAGCAGTGAAACCAGTGAGGAGGTTACTACTGCATAAGCCCAGGTGAGAGGCAATGAACATCCCAGCCTACTAGGAGAGGTGGGGAATATAAATGATGCCAGAAACACCAGAAAATGATACCAGGTAGAATCAGTAGGACTTGACAAAATCTGTGTGGAGGAGGTAAAAGGGGAAGAAGGGAGACAGGAAACTTGAGGAAAAGGCAAGACTAAAACATCACTTTTATTCCACACTTAGGTGTCATCAACCCAATTAGGGGAATCAGAAGGGATTGTTCCAAGGGAAAGAAGAAATGAGACTGAAGATTTAAGCTGGAGCTAAGGGAGAAACTAGGTATAGGACCTCAAGGTCACACAGGAAGGTGATTACTGAAACTAGAGAAGTGGACAACATTGCCACGGCAGAGTCAGCAGAAAAGAACAGTATTACAGAAGCCAAGAGGCCAAAGTATCCCAGAATCAGTCGAGTGGCCAAAAAGGCAAGAAAGATGAGAACTGGGAAGAGGATACGGGATTTAGTCATTAAAGGGTCACTGAGTGCAGTTTCAACAGCATATTGTGGTAGGGGGCACCACAAAGAGGAGTGACAGGGTACTAATGTGAGAAAGTATCTGAGCCCAAGAAGAGATTTTTAATATAGAAAGCCCTGATACAATTATAAGCAGAAGAAAAAGGGTTAACAAAGAGAGAAATTGAATGTGAAAAGATAAGAGAAAATTACATAGGGAGCAAGATTCCTAAGGAAATAGGAGAGAAGATGATGAAGGACCCAAGTGGAAGGGTTAGTTTTCACAGAGAAGAGGGCTACCTCATGCTCTAAGACTGAAATAAAAGTTGACAGGATGGAAGAGTTCAGAACCTTAGAGGTGCGGTGTATGGGAGATGAGGCAGCTCATGATGGACAGCCTCAATCTCCTCAGTAAAATAAGAGGTGAGGTCATCAGAGAAAAAAGGGTTGGAGTAGGGGTCTTGAGGAAAGGCAATCATTCAAAAAGGAAGGAAAACACTAGGCAGGGTTAACTGTATGGTGAGACTTTTGCTTATATTATTCCTGAGTACAAGCAGGTGTTTCTATTCTCTCACATTCAGAGATTTAAAATGAATACATTAAAAATAATCAGGGAGGGAGACCATTCATCTGTAGACTAAGTCATTGTGATTATTAAAACAATACTGTTGTTAACTTAAACAAGCACAGCTGTTTTATTAATTTTTCTTTTATTAACATATATTTATAAAACACAGTAAAAAAAAAGGTATCAGCAAGAACTTCTTTTGTGATTAAACTGGATCTGAGGAAAAAAAACAAGAGATGATATTGAATTAATTTATGTTGGTGATCAATAAACAAAATATACACTGACAGTATAGCACAGGCAGGATGGATAGCAATTCCTACTCTCCTCCAGAAAATGTTTTTCTAATGAAACCCCTCTGTTCAAGCACTCCTTTATTCAGAGCCCTCCTAGCATTAACAGAGAGTGAGAAAACCCAAAGAGCCATAGTCATCAACTGTCCCAGCAGAGCCGCTCCTGTGCTTTGTCCCCTGGCAGATGACTGGGGCTTTGAGTTAGGACCTGGGAGAGCAGCCACCCCCCCGAGGCCTGGGACACAAGGCCTCCTTGAAAGCTTTCTCTTTCTTCAGCTCACTTCAGGTGGTGGGCAGCTCATTCTAGAACCTTTCCTTGATGCTTTCTGATGAAAGTGTTTTGTCTTTCATCCTAAATTACTCTGAATCCATTTCCCTGCCTCTGCCCCCCCCCTCCCCCACACACACACCTTGGTGCATGTCATATCACCCCTAGTAGATTATAAGCTCCTTGATGAAATTGACTCTTATTAACATCCAGACTAAATGTTTAAGAAATGTCTACTGAATTGAATCAAATGATGAGCTTCCCTCCCTGTTGTCACTTTAAACGTCAGCTGTGGGAACCAAAACATTGCTCTTCCCTGAATAAGCTGTTTTTCCTAAAGGGGAAACACCAAGGTACTAGTGACCTGTGGGCAGCCAAAGTTGCTCAACACAAAAAGGCTGAGAACCCCAATGTTCTCAGTTTTTTACTCTATTTAATTTCTTCTGAGCCCTATGCCCCATGCACCAGCGCCAATCACTATTAGCTGTGTAATTGTTCCATTGTTCATAATGACATTTTGATTTCATCTAATCAAAAGACAAGTTGCCAAAGCAACATGATAAATGGCTAATCTGTAGCACTGGCAACCTCTCAGTAAAACATCCCATCATTTATGGAATCAAGTTAGAAGGGACTTACTGCAACTGCCCATGGATTCCGAATATAAGAATACCTTCTACAGAATCAGTTTAAATTCCTAAAATTTCAAACTAGAAAAGATCTTAGATTTTTCCTCCTTTTTAAAAATAAGGAAAAAGAGAACCAGAGAATGGCAGGTCTTCTCCATGATTACACAGGTAAGAAGTAGCAAAGCCAGGATTTGTATCCAAGTCCTGTGCCTTCGACCCAGGATTGTCTCTCTAGGACAAAATGCTAAATCTCAGAAGCCCAGACACAGAGTGTGAGGGATGCAGTCATTATACAGATGAGGACACTGAAGCCCAGGAATATAAATTGACTTGCACAGGTTATGCAGCTTGCATCACGGAATTAGAAGAACACGTAGAAATCATCTAATCCACTACCCTTATTTCACAGATAAGGAATCTGAAGCTTAGAGAAATAATGTTACTTGCCCAAAGTTTCAAACTTGGGTTTTCCATGACCCCACACTCCCTCTCCTGCAAAGTGGCAGCCCAGCTTGTGTGTGAATACCTCTAGTAACAAGGTACTCAATGTGAACCAGATACATTGCTAAGACAGCTTTCGTTACTATCTTCCTATCTCCTAAACGTCCAACCATCAGTCTTATTCTGTACTCTGGAATTATACAGAGGTTTACTCCCCTTCTCAAAAATCTGAAGACAATACTTAGTCTTCCAAGCTAAACACCCCTGGTTCCTTCAACTATTCCCCATATGACAAGGGTTCCATTTTCACAATTCTAGTCACCCAGCTGGGTGGCATAGAAAAGAATGACCTGCCTATAGTCAGCAAGACTAGAGCACAAATTTGGCCTCAGACACTTATTTGCTGTGTGATCCTGGGAAAGTCACTTAACCTTGGTTTTCTCATGTATAAAAATGGGGATAATAATAGTCCCTACTCCCCAGGGTTGTTGAGAGCAGCAAAAGAGATAATAGTTGTAAAGTACTTATTAGCATAGGGCCTGGCACCTAGTAGTTCCTACATTAATGTTAGCTATTACTATTATTATTATATTAACATCCTAATAAAATATCATGCCAATAATTGAATGCAATACTGTAAGTAATCCAATCAGAAGAGCACAAGATGATTCTTTGCCATGGCAATAGTTTGTATAGAATCTATGATCAATTTTCCTTATAAGGCTGTGAGGCAAAGAGTACAAACATCCCATTTTACAAAGGAGAAAAGAGGTTCAGAGAGAGTAAAGCTAGTAAATGCCCCAGTCTGGAATCAAACCCATGTTTAACCCCAAGTCCATTGATGTTTCTGCTACAGCTGTCTTCTGCAATCTGCAGATGACTTCCAATGTATTGTTCCAAGGTTATCTTGAGCAAAGTAACTCACCCCTTCCTTCTCTACTTCCTATACCTTCAAAATAAGTAGCTCCTCCCAAATGTAGATGAAATGCACCCCACTCACATCCATTCATCAAACAATTCAAATTCCTTTGTCCATCAACAGCAAAGAACATAACCTTAGGCCCAAGGGAGTTTTAACAAAAAGGTTTCTTACCTGCAACAACTCTCCTCCCTCCTTAGAAGTCTGAATAATGGTGCAACCTGCAAAAGATAAGAGAATGATTTAATCATTTCACAAAGTATTACAATTCTTGTTTCAATAAGAACTCAGAAACTTTCCATTGTACTTGGGGAAGATTCATTCTTCTTTCACAGAAGAACACTAAGCAAAAATGTCAGCATATATACTATCTGGTGACTTAAGGTACTTGGAACCTAGTCCAGATACTCACAGGTGGGGGGCAAACTAGAATATAAAAACGCAAAAGGGTTTGCTATGTGACAATAATGCTGTAGCAATTCAAAACCCCTGGTGAACACATCTTTAGTGTAGAATGTTTTGTAGCATACATTTCAGATCAATGGCAATTTCAATTTCCACAGAAAAAGGTTATAGAGATTTTATTACATAAACAGAAACTATGGAAAAAAACAAAATGCTTAAATATAAACTAGAATCAATTTCATCCTACAGATTCAGAGTATAAGCAAAGGCTAGAGAAAATGTTCAGAAGATAATAAATTCAAACAGAACCTTCACTGATGAAATGGCACTGTTTTCTAATCAAGATATTTTTTCAAATAATAAGTGTTCTTTTTTAATTAATCTGTCTCTCCCACTACCACCACCACCTACCACTGAGCAAATTTCTTAAAATCTCTCTCACAAATACATCAATTCATAGCTAATATAGCCCAGCAAAACCAATTCACACAATAAACATGTTCAGAAGCGTATGTGTCCTCCTTTACTCTTTTGGACTCATGCTTGATCACTGCATTGGTCAGAGTTCTGATGTTGTTTTTATTTTTATAAATTTATAAGAATTTTAAAATTAATCTGTCTCCTCCTCCTCCCCCCAACTATACCAAGCAAGAAATTTTTTTCAAAACTGAAAAAACATTTATTACATATGCCCAAAATCTTTTTTCAAAACTGAAAAAAAAATTTCATTACAAATTCCCACATCAGCCATGTCTAAAAAAAGTCTCTCTCTCTCTCTGGATCTTAAAATCACCACCTCTATTTCGGGAAATAAGGGGTATTTCAACCTCATCCTTTACCACTGTGTTAATCAGAGAGCTATACTTCTTCAAAGCTATTTTACTCTACACTATCACTGTATAAAATGTTATCCTAGTCCTGCTAATTATTGCTTTTAATCTGTTCATAAAGATCTTCCTAGTTTCCTCTAAAATTGTACACTTATCACGTCTTATAGCACAATGATATTCCATTACACTCATACACTACAATTTGTTTAGCCCTTCACCAATAGGACGACACTCCCTTAGTTTCCAATTTCAGGGCTACTATGAAAAGAGCTGCTATATGCACAAAATATTTTTTTCTTTCTTTGATTTCTTTGGTTCATAAGCCCAGTATTGTTATACAATATATACAGATTTATTTTACACTCTACACAAAAGTGGTGACGTTATCATTTCAATAAAATTTTTAGTTGACTTTCTAGGGTTCTCTAAAGAGTACACTTTTTTTTTTTAAATGACAATCTTGTTTTCTCTTTGACTATAATTGTTTCCTCAATTTATTTTTCTGCAATAGCCGGGCATTTCCAGCATTGTTTCTGGTACTGCTAAAATAGCAGTGGTGATAATGAGCATCATCCTTGCTTTATCTCTGATCTTACTGGAAAAGCCTTTAATTTTTCTCTATTACATATAATGTTTGCTCTAGAATTTAGATAGATATTATTTACTGTATTAGGGAAAGGTCCATTTACTCCTATGATTTCTAATTTTTAACAGAAAGAAGTGCTAGATTTTGTCAAAAAAAAAAGTCTTTTCAGTATCCACTGATATAATTACATGTTTTTTATTACTTATGTCAGTAACATGGTTTACTGCATATATAATCTTCCTTATGTTGAATCAACTTTGATTCCTGGTACAAACCCAACCTAATGATAGTATATAAACTAATATGTTGTTTTAGCCTACTTGCTAATATTTTATTTAAAATGTTTGCATCAATGTTCATTAGGGATATCAGTCTGTAGTTTTTTTTTCTTCTCTGTTTTGGCTCTCCCAACAAGATATTTTTAAAATATCTCATTTTGGTAGCAAAGTTATAGGATCATTGATTTTCCTAAACTAGCTTTTTGCCCCTTTGGAATTACAACAATAAGCCATGTTACAATCTCCCATGTTCTCTTTACAGAGATGGAACACCTCCAAAACCTCTTAAAGTATTCCTTTTTCTAACTTCCAGAGTTGCAGGTTATTTAAAAATATTCATTCTACAAGGATTCACCAATAAGCACTTATTAAGTTCTTACTATGTGCCAAAGGAAGGAAGAAAGGAAGAGAGAGAGAGATAGTGAAGGATGGAGGGAGAGAGGAAGGGCTCTTGCTTTCATGTAGCTTATTACACTGCGGGAAAATATGCACATATGTAAGTTGAATACAAAATATTAAAATGTTGATACAATGTCATTCAGAATGAACAATGAAACAATAGCAGAGCAGATCAGGAGAAGTCTCATGTAAGAGATGGCATATGAGCTAAACTCTGAAGGAAACCAGAGATTCTAAGAGGTAAAATGAGGAAGAAACACCATCCAAAGTACAGAGATGAGCAATGGACTGTCACATGTGAATAACAGTATGTAGGCTAATTTGTCTAGAATGTAGAGTAAATGAAAGAGAATAATAAGCCTGGAAAAGCAGTCAAATTGTGAAGGTATTTAAATGCCAGAGAAGTATATATTTTGTTCTTTGATATCAAGGAATAAGGAAAGGAGGCTAAGTACTCATAGATGTTCTGGTGAAAACTTAGTTCTCTCTAAAGAATATCTATGTCTTCTGACCTTCAGGCAATTAAACCTGGTATATTCTTGGGTGTCTAGCTAATATACGTGGGAAGTATAAAATAGGCTAAGCACACAAGTTTTTATTCCTCTTGAAATTAGCCATCATTAAAGCTTTATACGTGCAGGTAATCTCAACATGTTAAACAAAACCTGATGTTTACAGAGTATTACATGTTCAGGTCAACTTAATAAAATATATATTAAATGCCTACTGTGTACAGAACACTGTGCTAAGCTCTAGATGAGTCATTAAGTTTAGATAAGACATAGCCCTTGCCTTAATGGAGCAAGACAAGGGATACAGACTCAGACAGAGGACAAAATACATAAGACAACTGAAAAAATAAAGTGCTAAGTGAAACTCTACAAAGAAAGGTCATTACAATTTGGGTTAAAGGAACAAGGGAACGTGGTATGTTGGGAAAACCTTAGACTTAGGTCAAATCCTTCTTTTACTACTTCTCACCAACTAACTTACAAAGGAACCTAGAGCAACACTTTATGGCAGCAGTTCTCAACCCGTGGGTTATGTTCAATTTGTAACAATGAAAATACATCCTGCAGATCAGATATTTACATTACGATTCATAACAGTAGCAAAATTACAGTTATGAAGTAGCAAGGAAAATAATTTTATGGTTGGGGGTCATCACAACATGAGGAACTGTATGAAAGGGTCGCGGCAGTAGGAAGGTTGAGAACCACTGCTTTAAGCCTTTTAAAGTAACATCTTACCTATACAATAAGGCTTTGCCCTTGTTGTTTCCCAGTGCAAAATATCCACTTCTAGGAGAGAAGTCCAATGTTTGAGTGAGGAAAATCTGCTTAATTCTATTCATAGGAAAGTTTAAGAATACTGTACAGGAAGGTAGATGAACCTGCAGAAGATAATAAAATTACCTTAATAACAGCAAGAATTAGAAAATCTTTTCAATTTTAATGTCCATTTAAACAGTGGCCAAAAAGCCGTGATTAAACCTTTTATTACATATAGTACTCCAAATGTATCAATGTTCCTACTTTAAAACTAGATTTGGGTGGTATTTGATTTGTGATTTAATACAACTAAGCCAACTTTAAATTTTGAGAAAAATTTAAATATGCTTAAAAATATGCTTACAGCTTTTAACCCATGATACCAGCATACAGAGAACATAGAGGACAACGTTACTATCTATCAATGCCTTAAGTCATGAAACTCAACTCAAATCCAACAAGAATTTACTGAATCATGTGCCAGATTCTCTGATAATTTGATGACAATGATGATGAGGGATCATGTCAGTTTGCTACAAGAATGCTAACTGCAAACAGAGACCTCCTAATATTATGGAGATAATTATGGAGATCGTACATGCCCAAAATGGAAACACATGAAGCCTTTCAAAATAATCAAAATAATCTGAGTATTTTTCTCACATCTAACTTGATTTGTAAATACGTGAAGTACCCTTGTGGCCCCCACATTAGGGTAAGTTATGAGAACCTGATGTATTCAATGACTAAACAAATATTTATGTTTTCCCCTATTACCACAGGAGAGTCACAGCATATCTGAAGATGGGGCAAGGCTGAGTCACAAATGCTGTTATGTTATCCCTAGCAGCCACATTCTTATTTTCTGCCATGGCCTCTTCTGTATTACCTTCCTCCTCCTTACACCCTCCACAATACAGATCAGAGAGACACACACTTGAACAACTTAGCTCAGAGATAAATGGATATGGACAAACACATACACAAATTTTATTCAGCGATTTCCCTTGACAGAGTTTGTTGGCTTTCACTTAATACAGTCTACACATGTAGAGATAAGACTATACACTATAAAATCAAGGTTATTTTCACAGTGTAGTGCTAGTTAAATTAAAACGCATTACACTGTTTCAGTTTACTTAATTAAACTATCTACCCAGATATTTATCAGACCTAATCTGAGTAGCTGACTATCAGAAAATGTAAAGAATTTATAGGGAATGTTCGCATTAGAATATCAGACATGTTCACTTAATTTTAACTCTATGCCAATTTTTCTGCAGGGCATGTTGCTAATGCTAAGTGCATTCACACTCAGAGGGTTTAGATCCATAAAGAAGTTGGTAAGTCTCAAATCTGACTTTTGCTAGACCTCTTAAACTCTATTTTCTCTCCAGATTCCTTGAGCAACTAGCCTGAATGTCAAAAACATTTTATAAAAACAATCAACTACCTGGGTACCTATGCTAATGAGTGCTAATGAAGATAGATAATGCAAAAATGATTTGTATTTTGTTTAAGGATGCATCATATGATTTGAGGGAGGTTAGGAGATTTAATTCCGTAATTACATTTTGCTTCTGAAAGCAGCAAAATTAGTAGGACTTTCTCTGAGCAGATGCCAGCCAAGAAGAGCAAAGGTGAACAATGAAGTATATATAATGGTTAAATGGAAAAAGTTAGACCAGGATTAATGATCTACCATAGGGGTCAAATAATAAAATTGTCTATTAATTTGCTTTCTTCCATAACACTTGCCATCTAACAATCAAGTGAGTTATGCACATTAACTTTCTTTTTTTTAATATACTTCACTTTAACACGCATTTTAAAAAATTTTCAGTTCCAAATTCTCTTCCTCCATCTAGCTTCTACTCCACCCATTAGAAGACAAGCAATATCAATTATACATGATATACAATAACTTTCACATCATAACTCTGAAATTATTTTCTGTAAACCTTCTGAGTAAGAATATGGACAGTTCAACCCTTGTAATTGACCTGAATGAATTCTTAAAGAACTGTAGTTTTAATCAGTCTCTTTACTTCTCATTTTAAGTACAAAGATCAACTCCAATTTGAATTTATTTAATTTTCCAACTAACACATTTTAAGCAACAGAGCTGGAGTAAGGCTTGGAGAAAGTTTTGGCCAATTTTTGCCAGGGGATGGAGCCTATGCCTATGCCTTGTTAGGTCAACAAATCCAGTGGAAAGTATCAGTGTTCAGATGCTGAAGCCCTGCACTCTGCGAGATCCAGGTCACTGAAATAACTCATCTTCTAGACTAGGAAGATAAGAAGCTAGAATTCTTGGCCACATCATACAGCCATTTTAAAGACTCCTGACCATTTTAGTAATAACTGCTTGTGATGTCCTTCAATGCAACCTGTTGCTGTGTTAATACAACTTGTCTAAAGCCAATTATTTGGTGATCATAGAAATCTATGGTCCTCCTCTACCCCCACTCCAGTATATGCCTCAAATTAAAAGCTGTGATTGTAGATTTAATTAAAGGGATCCTGATAAAGCTTTGATTATGATCCAGGAAGTTCCTTTTCACGCCAACACTGCTATTATCACAACAATTAGGTTTTCTAGAGTCAGATGTCCACAAATGAAGCTACTCGATATGTGGACACCCACAACTTAATGGATGAAAAAGTCCTACAGTCGTTTTCTCTATTGAATATACCAAGTCCCAAATAATTACACTTCTAGGTTTCCTACTCGTATATCTTGGATTTATATACATGACTTTGTAGTAAGATAATAGAAAAATCTGTGTCATTTTAAAGTGATTTTATATAATGGGGTACAACAACTGACTTTTTTTAACACTTTCATCAGGACACTGCCATTCTCGGTTTCTTTTCATCTGACATTAACTATTTTTTAAAATAACGTAGCTATTTTAAAAATGAATATCCCTACCATTTTCCCACAATCAAAAACCAGTACACTTTCATGACCACTAAGGAAAACCAGGAAGAACACTATTACTTATCTTTCAGAATATATTCTGTAAACATCAGATCCCAAAGTTTCCTGAAAAAATTTGCTACCATTAAAATAATGAAAAGTCAGTTAAATGCTACAGAACAACACAAATTTGTGAAACATATTTTCTTTAAAAGGAGCATTGAGTTTCATACTTCCCCATCTATTTCACTGTATCACTGACTGTTAGAAAAATGACACATTGATATCAAAATTTATTATTTTTCCATAATGTATTTAAATTTCTAAAGCTAGCAACGTCAGAATTTCCTTTTACCCTACTAAGACCACAGACTCAAAGATGTAGGGAAGGAATTCAGGAAGGAAACTATAGAGGAGGGAAGTGTGAGCTATATATTTTCCTTACACACTTGAAGGGTAAAATACCCTCAAAGAATTTCAAGACAGATAATGGCAATACAAATATTCATTTTTTTAAAAAAAAAAGGAAAAAATCATTTAAATATTCACCTAACCTGAAGGTGAAGATGCAGCTTTGCCAAAAGTATGATCCTGACATCTGGACATAACAGAGCACTGAGCTAAGGTCCAAAACCCGGCAAGTCCAAACTAGGACCTTTGCCCAGTTGCTCAACATTTATTAAGCATCTGTTATGTGGCAAGCCTATGGCCAGGTACAGAGGGGACAGTTTCACACACTGTGTCGAGCTATTCCAAGACATGGCAAGTATGCTTTCGTATTTCTTTTTTAAACCAGTATTTCCTTTTCCAATCTCCTTTTCAAATCTTTAAACTGGATTAAGAACTATAATCAACACTATAAAGAAAAGGTTAAGAAAATTACCAATCTAGCAGCTTCGTTTGCTTCACCAGAAGCTATAGCTAGAATTTCTGTGGTAGGATTGAAGGTCATACAAGTAACACCAGTAACCAAATTCATTATGGCTTTTACTGGCTTCGGGTTAGTCTCTCGGAGACAAGTATCTTGGTTATAGATATTTACCACACCAGAACTGGAACTATGAAAGAAAAAAGAAAAAGAAAACAAACATCAGATTCAGATCATCCAGAAGGGCACAATAAGAATTTTTACAACCTATATGATATAAATGGATATAAACGGATATAAATGATTATAAATGGATACTGACTATCATTCACAACATCTTTGAGAAACTGGGAGCTATTCATACATATCTGAACACTAATTCAAAGTTTTAGAAGGTTCAGTACTATTGAACTTTGTCAGTTCTACAAAGCTCAACTAAACTACCCATAGATATGACCTCAAACAAATATTTTTTTGATGATCAAAATGTTCAGAAAATGGAAGCGATAACCCTATATTTTAACACATTCGTTAATTATGAGAAGGAAAAAGGTTACTTCTGCATATTAAAAAAAACAACAAAACCAATCAGGTGCTAATTAAATCAAAAGCATTTATATTATGTCTCAAGTAGGAAATTCCTATCTTTTTTTCTGCAACTGGGAAATCCCAAAAGACTCTAAAAACCTTGAATAGCAACATTCTCCACCCCAGTCCCACTTCCTGCTCAACACAGCCTCATTTAGAGAATCAATCTTACAGAGTAGCAGGTAGTGAGAATTTGCTAGCCACAAAAGTAATACTGTGTGCAAATGTGTGGGTTCTATTTTGGAAAGCCTTGCAGGTGTAGTATGTGTAGTTAAGAATAAGAGATAAGAGCTGTATAAATAAGTAGTTCTCAAAAGAAGAAATTCAAGTTATCAACAACCACATAAAAAGATTCTCCAAATTACTAATATCAGTAAATTAAAATAATTCTGAGGTTCACATAACAAGTTAACAAAGATAACAAAATATGGAAAAGAACAGTTATTGGAAGGTTTTTGTGAGGAGAAATCACTGATGCACTGTTGGTAGACCAACTATTCTCAAAAGCAATTTAGAGTTATAGCCAAAATGTCACTAAACAATTCATACCATTTGATCCAGTGATATTACTATTAAGCACAGATTCCAAAGAGGTCAAAAAAACCAGGAAACATACAAAATATTTACAGTAGCCCTTTTGTTGAAGCAAAGAACTGGAAATAAAGTGGGTGCCAATCAAATTGATGATGGCTGAACTAATTATGGTATATAACGGAATATTACTGCATCATAAAATATGACAAAAGGGATAGTTTCAGAGAAGCCTAGGATAACCAGTGTGAAGTAAAACAAAGTGAAGTCAGTAGAATCAGAAAAATTTGTACAGTAACTACTATATTATAAAAGAACACTATTAAAGAATTCTGATCAACACAATGACTAAGGATCCGCAAGACTGATGATGAAGCATGTTTCCCATCTCTCGGATGAGAGGTGATTTACCAAAGATATGGAATGAGACATATATCTCCAGAAAGAGTCAGTGGATATTTTCATTACTGCATCTCCAACTGCCTTTTGGATATCTCTTACTGGATATCTCAGAGGTATCTTAAACTCAACATGTCCAAAATTGAACTCCTTTACTTTCCCCACAAAACTCTTCCTTCTTTCTAACTGTCCTGTTATTAAAGAGGACACCACCACCCTTCCAGTCACCCAGGCTGACAACTGAGGTGACATCTTCAACCCATCACTTCCTTTCATCTCCCATTAGTCAATATGTTGCCATGTCCTGTTGATTCTACCTTCACAATGTCTCCCATATACATCTTCTTTTCCCTTAATATTGCCAATACTCCGGTGAAGGTCAGCATTGCCAATACCCTGGTGGAGGTACTTATCACCTCTAGCCTACATTATTACAATAGCCTTCTGGTTGGCCTTTCCCCACTCCAGTCCATCCTCCACTCAGCTATCAAAGTCATCTTACTCAAGTGCAGGTATAATCATGTCACCCCTGTATTCAACATACTCCAGTGGCTCCCCATTGCCTCCAAGATCAGACATAAAATCCTATTTGGCTTTGAAATCTCTTCACAACCTAGCCCCTTCCTACTTTTCCAGACTTCTAACACTTCATTCCTGTCCACATACCCTGTGCTCTTGGCCTCCTTATTTCCCAATTCCATGTCTTTTGCCCTGGCTGTTCCTCCTCTGCCTCCTGGATGCCCTGATTTCCTTCAAGTCTCAGCTAAAATTCCTGCAAAAAGCCTTTCCCAATTCCCCTTAATGGTAGTGCCTTCTTTCTGCCTCCAATTTAACCTATACATTCAATATCTGAACAGCTGTTCTCATATTATCTCCCCAATTAATTTGTTTCCTGGAGTGCAGTTGGGGGAAAGGGAGTTTATACTTAAGGAGGAGGAGGAAGAAGAAGAATGTCAATTAACTTTTTTTTAGTTTACAAAAGAGAGTAAAAAGAAACTGACAGAGACAAGCAAAATACTAAAATTACCAGGTTAAATTTAAAATACTTAAAAACAATCTGTAGGTAATAAGAGAGTCTTAGTTTCATACAATCCTCTTTCTATACTTCTTTCCATATAGATGTTTGCTGTTGTTTCTTTAGTTCCTAATTAAAAAAGAGAATTTTTTAAAAAAGTAAAGCCCAACATTAGAGAGAAATAGCAGCAGAACCAGGATAGAAGTATTTTTTGTTTTTGCTTTTCAAATCTACCAGAATCCTGTGTATGTTTGAAAGCACAGGTTAAGAAAGAGTAGAGAACATCCAGAAAAAGAACTATAGAGTCTGAATGCAGATCAAAGCATACTATTTGCTCTCTTTTTTTTGTTGTTCCTTCTTTCTTGTGGTTCCTCCTAATGGTTCTAATTCTTTTTTACATCATTTTTTTTAAAGAGTAGAGAAAAAATAGATGAAGAATGTTACAGAGATGGGGGACAAAGTGGAAAATGTGGTCCTTAGGAAGCTGGAAGGGCTAGAGCAGAATAAAAGTTTAAGTGGAATAAGCTTAGCCTTAGAGGAGAGGCACTACTTCTGAGACTAGAGGAAACGATGGATGGACAGCTATAGAAACAGCTTTGCACTACAGAGAGCCTCAGTTCCCGAAGTAAAGTAAAAGCTGAGGTCATCCACTGAAAGTAAACAGGAAGAAGGAAAAACCGAGTCTTTGGGAAAGAAGAGCTCTACAACAGCCATGGGGGCCCTCGAACCAGGGAATCGATAATAATGTAATAACAACAGTTCCCTTGTGCTCATTCACTGCTTCATACTTGGTAAAGGGTTTCACATCTACCCCTTTATCCTTACAAGGTCCTGAGTAAAGGAAAATCCTTTAATACCTCCCTCACGGATGCACAAAAAAGTTACCTGATTTGCAAGAATACAGTTTGTAAGTGGCAAGGCCCAGGCCACAAAGAAGATTCGACTTCCAGTTTCTGCTCTTCCTACTAAACAACACTATCTGCCTTAATTGTAGTTTCTTTTTAAGATATGAAAAAATAGATGTCCAAGTAAATGCATCAATCCAAGCCAACTCAGGATGCTTCAAACACTGCCCTGCACAGAAAACCTTGATCCTAACTACAAAGGTTAAGTAAATTCTCACATCACCACCAACACATAATATAGCAAAGATTCAACATACTGAGGTGGCATCAGCCACTAAAGTATTATCTCCATGAAGAGATGAGTTGTGAAAAATTGTTCCAGATTAGACTGGGGGTTGGGGGGGAGGTGCAAATCCAGGCACTTTTGAAATGTTGTATGGGGAGTTCACTGATGAAAGGACGATCAATTTCTGGGATGACTACATGTGACAATGCAAAGAACATAAAATGGGGAGTCAGGAAATCTAAGTTCTAGACCAGGCTTTGTGACTAAAATAACCCAGGCAAATCATCCAACTGCTCTGACCCTCAGCTTCCTTATTTGCAAAATGAGGAAGTAAAACAAGATATTCTCTAAGGTTCCTTCTAAATGTAAGAATATGATTCCTATAAAACTAGCTTTCTATATAATACCACCATAAATGGAACTGCTGCTTTACAACTTATAAACCTCTTTCAGAACTCTTAAGGTTGTACAGCTATCTCATTTGACTGATTTTCCCACTGGTTAAATTCTTTCTGGAACCTCCATTCTGGGAAAAAGTCCCATCCCTCCTTCTCTCAACTTAGCCACCATATGCCTCAGCTGCCTTCTGACCTGTGGGCAAGCCCCTTTTCCCACTGGGGAGGTCTGCCTGGAACCTCTATTCTGGGGAAAAATCATAGACCAGCCAAACCTCATTCTCCAGATGTAGCCACCATGCCTCTGCCTATCACCACCCCAGCCTGCAACCTGATTTTCAGCTTCCTTTTTGTATGTTGTCTCCCCCCATTACAATACCCCTAGCACTTGGCACAGTGCCTGGAACACAGTTAAGTGCTTGCTGACTGATGACTAGCTCCCTTTACCCAATAAGGTAAGAAGAATAAGTATTCTGTCCTAATCTTCTTGATGAAGAAAGCAATGCTCCAAGAAGCAATGAGTTTCCCAAGGTTGCACAGCTAGAAAGTGGCAAACTTAAGATGCGAACTTGGGTCTTTTTACTCCAAATCTAGTGCTCTTTCCACTATACTACACTTTCTTTTGTGGCAAAAAAATGGCTATTAATTCAGAAACAAACTATAAATTGGAAAGAGATAACAGGGAAGAAAAAAAAGAAGAGTCGTTTTAAAAAAAACTTCAATCGTGAAGAAATAGTTGAAAGTGATAATAGAAAAGCAAAATTTATGTTACTTTAGAAAAAGTTCCTTGTAATAAAGATGGCTTTCTTATTGCATTCTAGCCTATCAAGATCTTTTGAGTCTGATTCAGTCAACTACTATGTTAAAATTCCCTCTAAGGCTTAGTGCCATCTAAACCTTCATCCAACAAAACATTAAAAATATTAAACAGCACAAGGCCAATGATCCATTCCTGGGTACTCCACTAAGGAAATGCCCCCTCCAGCAGCAAGAGGATGAAAATAGTTACACAAATGTTAGGACATGGCAAAACTGTTCCTTCAATTATAAAATGAAATGCAACAGTAAGGTCATTTTACTGGTTCAACAGCTGCTACAGAAACACGAAAATTAAGTCCTATGTTATGGCAATAACAAGCAAAAGGCACATTTGAATTTAGGCCACTGATAACAGAATTTTGAATTAATTTTATGAAGAAGAGCAAATATATTACTTAAGTAAAATATCTAGCATTATCATTAATTAGTATATAGTGCTAAGAGGTTACAACCACTCATCTTTACTCACCCACAAGCAACATATTGTCCATTCCTAGATACAGCGATGCTTAATCCATGCAAACACCCTTCATCAGTAAATTTCTTCAGGCACTTCCTGGTATTCACATCCCAAATGTAAACTTCACCATCCACTGAAGGAAGGAACAAAAAGGGGAGAAGTAACATTACAATTTTATCATCCTGAGGAAAAAAAACCCATCAGTCCTTGGAGCCACCCAGGAGTTACCAGGTGGACATATAGTAAACTCTATACGTGACAATCTGTGAAACCTAAAAAAGACACTTTTCAACTTCAAATTAAACCTAGATTAGTGATAAGAAAGTAGCTCTGTTTCACGCTGGATTACTAGTATCAGATTTTTAGACAATAAATTAGGGCTTTAAATGCCAAATTTAGTAATTCCTACAAGTTTGATAAGCATTCTTATTTTTTCTAAATTTGACCCAAACTTCATGAAATTCTCGTTCCTGCCTGAGGCCATTCTCCACCCCTGGAATGCCTGCACTTCCCCTTTCAGACTCAGTTTCTGCACCATTTCCATAAGGCCTTCCCTGAAAATCCCCATGGTTGGTGCTGCCTACCAAGTCAAACTTTTCTAGAGCTTCTTGTTTGACCCTCTCCTTTCTCCCCTGCGTTAAGCTTATGTATGTTACTACCTTCTGTCCCCTGTAGAATAAAAGCTCTCTGAGGACAAAGACTGTTTTGCTTTTGTCTTTGTATGCCCAGTGTCTAGCACAGTGAAGTACTATGATCATTCTAATAATTTGTTCAACTGAATTAAAATAGAAACTTTTAAATACAGAGCATAATAGTTCACTATTATTTCAAAATCATTTACATAAAGCAAAAGAAATAAAATGAACAAAAAACTAGGGATCTGTAATGTACAAAAGGATAAATACCAAAAACTTCTTAAGGCAGACTTACAACTGTGTGATAAGAGGCAAATCATTTAACCTGAACCTCAGTTTTCTCACCTGAAAAAAAATAAAATACCTATCTCACAGGAGTATATAAGGAAAACACTCTGTAACCCTTGAACATCATAACAGAGGGAAAAAAAATTATATTTTATGCTGTTTGTCTGAGAAGACACAATTGTCCAGAGAAGAAGGCTTAGAGATGGAACACACTAAGACAGGGAGGAGACATTCCTTCTGGTATTCACAGAAGGAATTTGGAAGTGTGAGTGATCAGAGGTTGTGGGGGAAAAAAATGAGAATATTTTGGAACCCCTGGGTATTAAAACACTGGAATGGGCTACCCAAGGTGCATTGTGGAATCTATCGCTAAAATTATATCCTATTCATGAGCTCAAACAAAAGTGAACAAATTGTCCTAAAGTTAACTGGTCATTTGTTTGTTCAGGGGGCTGTACTACAGATCTAAAAAAAATTTCTAGCTCTCCCCTTGCTTTCTAAAGTACATGTTTCCCAATTCTGAGGTACCACCTCACACCTAGCATATTAGCTAATATGACAAAAAAAGGAAAATTATGTATGTTGGAGAAGATGTGGGAAAACTGGAATACTAATGCATTGTTGGTGGAACTGTGAACTGATCCAACCATTCTTGAGAACAATCTGGAACTATGCCCAAAGGGCTATAAGACTGTACATACACTTTGATCCAGCAATACCACTTCTAGGTCTGTATCTCAAAGAGATCACAAAAATGGGGAAAGAAACCACATGTACAAAAATTATTTACAGCAGCTCTTTTTGTGGTGGCAAAGACTGGAAACTGAGGGGATGTCCATAAATTGAGGAATGGCTGAACAAGTTGTGGTATATGAATATAATGGAATACTATTGTGCTATAAGAAATGATGAGCAGGTAGATTTCAGAAATACCTGGACTTACATGAAATGATACTGAGTGAAGTGAGCAGAACCAGGAGAACATTGTATAGAGTACCAATAACAGTTGATGACCAACTTTGAAAGACTTAGCTCTTCTCAGAAATAAAATAATCTAAGACAATTCCAAAAGACTCATGATGGAAAATGCTAACCATATCCAGAGAAAAGAAATGTGGAGTTTAAATGCAGATCAAAGCATATTTTCTCTTTTTTTCCCTTATGATTTTTGCCTTTTGTTCTGATTCTTCTTTTACAACATGAGTAATGTGGAAGCATTTTTAATATGATTGTACATGCATAACCTGTATCAGATTGCCTGGGATCTTGGGGAGGGAGGAAGGGAGAAAAAAACTTGGAACTAAAAATCTTATATAAATGAATGTTGAAAACTAATTGAAAAAAATAAAATACCCACAAGTGGGGAAAAATAAAGTATATGTTTCCATAAAATATATGTTCAGTAAGAGCTTGAAGTTCTACCTTTGTCACTTTTTAAAAAAAAAATTTTTTAAGGGAAACGAAGGCAAGAGAAGAGGTAAGCATGATAAGTATAATATCCTATGGCTATGAAATGAAAGGCTAACGCACGAAATTCCATGGATCCCAAGTTCAGAGGAGGCTAACAAGTTCATTTTAATGTGACGGTGAAGGGTGAAGTGAGGACCAGAAGGAAAAGAATACCGCTTCTTTAAGGAACCAAAGGAACAGAGAGAGAGGCCAGATAATCACTGAGATGTTTGTAAAAGTAAGTTACACGGAAATACACAAAAGATTCATTATTTCTTCAATATGTGAGAACTCACTCCAACAACAGAGTTCAACTGATCTATGACTCAGGATATGGGTGGTAGGGTGCTGTCTGAAGCTCGTAAGAATCAAGTGATTTGCCTTCTAAATATCAGAGGTGATATCTGAACTCAAGTTTTTTTCTTAAAAGTAAAGTAAAATAACAAAAAAGAATAATAAGAACCCATTCCTACCACCCCAGGTCCACAACAGAAAAACCTAAGTAGAAGAAACCCTTTCACACTTTAAACTTACATTAAGCTAAATTAGAAACATGATTTTTTTTGTACTTATAACTTATATAACTGTATCATTTGCTCCCAGCCTCCTTTAAACTACAGCAAAACAGGTGAGTTCTTTAAATAGAGCCTCTCAGGGTCACAGAGCAGGAGGGTTTGGAAGGTAATCAAAGACACACTATAAGGAAAAATCCCAAGATGCTTCATAAATCCTAGAAGCTTAGTTTGTAGTAGGTAACTCTTCCCCACATTCTAGGGGGTGGCAATGAAACAAAGATAGGCAAAGAGGGAAACAAAGATAGGCAAAGAGGGAAACAAAGTAGGCAAACTTTCTATCTTACGGATGACCTAAATTCACTTATTTCCTCATAGAACATTTTGAGATTTTCAGGGAGAAGCAGCTGAGTAAAAAATTTCTGTCATTCATTCATTCAGCTGTGTCCAACTCTTTGTGATCCTATGGACAAAGAAAAATGCACTGTACTATTTGGCCAGCTAATTATATCTCCTCTTTTCTTTATCTGAATGTGAATTCCTAAATCTGTAACATTTTACATTATTCAAAATGCTTTGGTATTTTTTTTGTATTAAATAAATTACTGGGTCTTACAAGATTTTTTGTAAAAGACTAAGATCAGTGGATAGAACACTGGGCCTGAAATCAGGAAAACCTAAGCTCAAATCTGGCCTCAAGACACTTACTAGCTATGTGGCCCTGGACAAGTCACTTAACTCTGTTTCAATTTCCTTATATATGAAGTGAGCTACAAAAAGTTTCTTTGTCAAGAAACTTCAAATGGGATCACGAGGAGTTAAAAAAGACTTAACAACAAGATCACTTAAAGAACTCAGCAACTGTTAACTATGATAACCTCCCAACTCTCTTATACAAAATAAGATCCCCTATGCACACCTTTCACTCACACCTGGAATTTCCTACCTCTGACCTTTAATTCCCAAGCAGCCTTTGTATTCAAACTGATATAACTTTGCATTAAAATTATGAGCAGGTGCCCCACTGTTGGAATTGGATCTATGTAGGAGGACAAGAACTCACTATAAACTATACCTTTCTAATTCCAAAGCACTTCTTTTAAAAACAAAAAACCTCATATATCTCAAAGTATAACCAATACAAGATGTTGAAAAATACTTCATTTTAACAAGACCTTCAAAATGCTGAAGGAATATGGCATAGTAGATAAAGGGAAGATTTTGAAATCAGGAAGACCTGAATTCAAATCCTGCCTCTGGCATATACTATATAACCAAAAACAAGTCACCGAAGCTCTAGGTGTCCTGGGAACTCAGTAAGA
The DNA here is from genome assembly GCA_028646515.1 of Pseudochirops corinnae. Taxonomy (NCBI): domain Eukaryota; kingdom Metazoa; phylum Chordata; class Mammalia; order Diprotodontia; family Pseudocheiridae; genus Pseudochirops; species Pseudochirops corinnae. The sequence goes on from CM053586.1 coordinate 226,898,115, forward strand.
CAATAAGTTACAAAGGAATTTCCAATCTGCCACATTAATGAAACCACAGGTCTAGCTAGAGAAGAAAAAATGCTCTAAGCTCTACGCTTAAATCTCGTATCAAAAGGACATTCCAACGAGCAGATGCCAAGAAGACGGTGTCTAAAGAAAGCATTTGTTATATTGGACTTCTTATTCAGATAGAGCTCAAGGTAGAGACAATCAATAAGTGTTTATTAAGTTCTTAACATAGTGCAAGCATGTAGAGATGCAAAGAGCAAAACGAAACCATCCTTGTCCAAAAGAAACTGATATTCCATCACGGCAGGGTTAGTACTCATTCCTGACAAGGTGACAAGGACACCCTTGTTAATATACTGAAGTGGTCAAAGGAGAAGAATAAACAGTTTTCAAAGAAATACAAACTATCAACAACTGTATGAAAGAATGCTTAAAATTATTAAAAATAAAGAAAAATGGTAAATTGAAATAATGTTTCACCTTACAACAATCAGATTGGCAAACAGGACAAACGATAAAAATGGTAAATGTGAGGACTTTGGGAAGAGAGGCACATGACCACACTGTTGATAGATCAGTGAACTGATCAAATCCTTATAGTGCAATAGAGCACAGTTGGGAATATATATGAATTATACTAAGAAAGTCACTAAGCTAAACCTTTTGACCCAATGATACCAAGACTGGGCATATTCTCAAGGTCAAAGACACTTCTAAGGAAAGTTCTTAAATAAAATATTTATAGCAGAATTTGTGTAACAGCAAAAAATTGTGGGAAAAGATGGACTGTCCAACAAATGGAATAAGGCTAATGAAACTGTGGTGTATGAATGTAAGGGAATATTATTGCATTATAAGAAATGATGAATATAAAGGATGAAGAGAAATTAGGGAAGAATTTTATTACCAAAATAAGTAGAACCAACATAACAATTTATACTAGGACCACATCAATGTGAAAAAAACCCAATAATGAAAGACATCAGAACTCTGACCAATGATCAATCTTGACTCCAGAAAACAGTAACACATACACCCCTCCTCTTGGTAAAGTTCTATGATCAGAGCTCCACTTTATGGAATACCAGCAGATATTGCAATAGTCTGGGTGTGAGGTAATGAGGGCCTGCACTAGACTGGTAGCAGAGTTAGAGGAGAGTAGGAGGAGTATTCAAGACACTGCAAATGTGAAATCCACAGGCTTTGGTAATACACTAGCTATCTTTGGGGGCAGCAGGCATTAGTGGGAAATTCCAGATGACTCCTAAGTTGTGAGCTTGAGGGGCTGTGAGGATGCTATTGCCCTCTATAGAAACAGGGAAGGTGGCTTGGGATGAAGGGAGTGTTAGGGTAAAGAGAATAAGTCCTCTTTTGGATATGTTAAGTTTAAGATGTCTGCTGGACATACAGTTCATCTCAGAAAGTCAGCTGGATATGCAAGCCTAGAGGCCAGCAGGAAGATTGGGGCAAAATAGGTAGATTTGAGAATCACCAGCATAGAGATGGTAATTAAATCCATGAGAGGTGAGACCACCAAGTATAGGAGTGGAAGAGGGGAGGGAGAGAAAAGAGGGAAGAGAAGGGGATAGAGAGGGGAGAACCCTGCAGTACACTTATGATTACAAGGAATGGCCAGGATGAGGATCCAATGAAGGATCCTGAGAAGAAGCTGCCAGATGGGTAGACTTCATCAGACATCTGC
>CM053586.1:226900316-226928783 GCA_028646515.1 Pseudochirops corinnae
GGAACTTGAGATACACAGGGACGGTGGTCGGGAGATCCATCCTGCCCTACTGAGAAGTGACATAGGAGAGAATAGACTGGGGGAGGGGGGACACACTGGGTTGGCTGTTTTGGGGCGGTGGGTAGGGGGAAGAGGGGGAGAAAATATGTAACTCAAAATCTTGTGGAAATGAATGATGCAAACTATAATAAAATTTAAAAAAAAAATAAAATAAAAAAAAATAAAGTGAGGATGGTAATAGCACCTATTTCATAGACTTGTGAGTCTCAGTTGAGATAACATTTAAAACATTACAGAAATGCTAGCTGTTATTAAATAAATGACAGTTATACTGAGATAATGTGATATTTCTCTTAGTCATTTTGTTTGCTCCCTTGATACTTCGATAGGTCAGTCTGCAGCTCTCCTTCATTATACAGATCGTAACCTGTCCATGTCTTTTCTTGAAATAAGTGATGAGCTTGAAGTTAGAGATTTTAAATTCTGACTCTAATGCTTCCTGGTTGTGTGACCTTAGAGAGTCACTGTATCTCTCTTCGCTGCATTTTCTACATCTGTGGCCTGAAGCAGTTGATCAGGTTTCTAAACTCTTAAATATTTTATGATTTTTTTAAAATAAATTTAAAAATTTATAAAATTTAAAAATATTTTAAATATCACACTCACCATCCTGTGTGATTTATTTGTATTTTTTCCGTGGATATAAGAATTTCCTAACACGGTGGAAGCTTTCCTGTAAGTCTTTATAGAATTTTGAATTGAAAGAGACCTCAGTGACCATGTACTCTAATTCATAAAAGAATCCACTTTACAACAGTTCTTAAAAGTGGTCATCTACCCTTTGTTTAAAGACCTTGGGGATGGATGTGGAGGGTTGCAGGGGGGGGGGAAGTACCTGCTATTTCCTGAGGAAGCCCATTACGTTCTGGGATAACTGGGATAACTTTTTATATTTTAGCTCACATCAAGCTTATGTACTCTGGTTTTCCACCTCGAGCCAGCCAAGATGAGGAAGTCTCCCTCTTATATATGATGGCCTTTTGGATGCTGGACAACAGCTACCAATCACATCTCCCCTAATTTCCAGGTTAAATACCCCCAGTTCCTTTAACCTAGCCTCATATGGCATGATCTTGAGGCACTTACTGGTCACCCACTTTGGATTCTCTCCAGTTTATTAAAAATTCTTCCTGAAATGTGGTCCCATAACCTGAATACAGTCCTGATCAATGGGTACTAAACACACCGGTAGACTGATTGACTATACCGCGTGATATAGTCACCTTTTTGGATCCATTTAGAATGCTCAGTTTTTCTAATTCTTTCAAGAAGGAATGAATGGATGATTTTAAGTGCTTACTAATTGGACACAAAGCACTACTTTTAGCATTAGGAAAACACAAGCATTGAACAATAGTGAACTTTGCATTTGTTGTATATCCGTCCTTGTCTCTTCTCCTTCCCTTTCTGTCTCATATTCAATGGCCAAAATTACTGATAGATTTACATACTCTTTAAGTGGACTTACCATGTTATTTCCCTGTTGGGTTGCCAGAGGGCAGCATTGGATTGCGGAATTGACTGTGGAGGTGCTTGGCTGCTGTTAGGATTTTTTTCTACCACCTTGTGTTTAGACCAAGCTAAATCATCATTCATTCTTGAGATGGTCACCAACCAGTTTATTTGCCTTTGTCTTGTGTTGTTGTCACTAAAACCCTGGAGTATTGGCTTGGAAACATTGTTAACAATTTTCTGTTTACCAATAATTTTCAATCTCTGGAAATCAAGGGCATTGAAAGGACTCTTATTTTTTACAGAAAATGTAGAAAGGGGAGTTAAACTATCTTCTGCCCTTTAGAATAGAAATAGCACAGGATGAAAAAGGGCTGGATGGTTTGTGATTGGTGAGAGTAGTGGGTAGGATGCCTTCTTTATTTGTAGGATATCTTCCTTATCTAATCACAAATCTTTCAAAATGAGAGTATGCACAAGCACCTAGCGCCTCCTGTGTACTTGTACCAGGCACTGGGCTAACCACCTTACAAATATTATCCCATTTGATCCTTATAACAATCCTGGGAGGTAGATTTCATTATGATTATTATTCCTATTTTATAGGTGAGGAAACTGAGGCAGGTTAAGTGACTTGCCCAGAGTCACAAAGCTAGTAAGTTTCTGAGACTGGATTTGAATTCGGCTCTCCTGTTTCCAGGTTCAGCAGTCTATCCACACTACCACCTAGCTGCCTCACAAGGAATTTTATCCTTTTCTTGTTTTAGTAATGGGTCTTTAGTTAACAATAAAAATTGTAGTTATCAAAATATCTAGTTGGAAGAAATCTTAGAGGCCGCCAGATCCAATCCCCTCATTTTATAGAAGATAGGTTTTGTGTCCTAGCTGTGGTTTCTACAGGTAGTGAGTGTCCACGGAGGGATTTGAATCCAGATCTTTTTAAATTTCAAATTCAGTGTGCGATCCACCACCCCCTGGTCCCTCTTCACATACAGTCATATTTCTCCTTCAGATGGGAAGGTGAGATTAATGATATTCATGTACTTTGTGTCACCAATAGTTTTGATGGATTCAATCCCTCCATGTTTTCTATAGTGCTTTGTTTTCTGACTGATGGTAAAATGAGTAATGGGAGAGTGGTACAGTTTGTAGGCATTGCTGAAGTCAAAACTAATTTGAGTGCTTTGACTGCTGAAAAGAGCTTGCTCTATATCTGAAGAGTCTGGGATCGGATCGTTGTTGGAGCCTTCAAATCTACAAAGGGGAGAGATCTGAGACCTTGTCAGGAACTAGGTGCTGTAGTGGATAGAGTACTGAACTTGGAGTTAGAAAGACCTGAGGTTAAAACATACCCAGCCACATGACCCAGGACAGGTTATCTAACTTCTGAACCTCACATCTGCAAAATGGGGAGGTTGCACTCCATAATTTCCAGCTATAAATCTATGGACCTTTGGAATCAAATGCAGCTGAAATAGCATGTTCTTCTCCCAGTTTGGGGGTGACCATCTTACACTGTGAGATAGCAATTACAGTTATGCCTTCCACATCAAGACTTTTCCCATTGAGGTTTCAATATATAATAAATTAAATTGAAACTTTTTGGGAGTTCTGCACAAGCTGCAGACTACACAGAAAAAGTTTAGGAACTCAGAAATGCATAAAATATATGTATGGTATTATATAATATCAACTGAAGTTTTATAATAAGGTACGGTAAATGTCCCATAAAAGAAATATAAAAAAATTCAGACTTTTTCTCTGGTATGAAAGGAGGGCCAAAAAATTTTAGGTGGATTTTCTAGATTGTGGGAGCACCTTTACCTCCCATGATGTAGAAGGGATAACTATATGTCTGTGTTTCATCATGAGACATAAAAGCACTGAGACACAGAAATTCAGGTCTTTCGTGGACCATATTTAATCTTTCCAACAAATAGTCTTTGAGCCACTGAACATCAGAATGATTTTTGTTGCTGTTTGACTTGAGATTACATATCAAGGACCACATTGTGGATGAAGAGACTCCTGTCTTAACTGTATTTTAAATTTGTTCTTCCCATCTAGTGAAATAACAATGTTGTAATAGGAGCATCACCTTCCTGTTCCCCCCGCCCCCAAAAACCAAAACAAACCAAACCAATCCAAAACAACAACAAAAAACACCCAGTCATGTATGTATTTTGTGAGGACCAACAGTTCTCTTTTAGGGTGGTTTACTGCCAAAAGTTTGGCCACAAGAGTGATGAACTTATGAAGTGCAGTAATTCATAGAAGAATAATAAGGTGAAGGGGTGTGCGTGATTCACATCAGGGGCGTACCCCTGCCAATGCAATGACAAATTCTTGAAGTAGGCAGAAAGATCCTATACCCTGCCACATCTGAAAAGGGAGAGACAGGAAGCTGGGAGACCAGTTACCAGGCTATTTAGGCAAGACAATAATACGTGGCCCTGGGCAGTGGAAGTGTGGAAGGACAACGCCATTTTACTTTATAAGACAGGAAAGGCATTGTGGTGTAATGTATGAGAGCAATGGATTTGGGGCTGGGACTTAAATGATTGTGGATGAGATTTAACCTCTGTGGGCCTGTTTCCTCCTTGGTAAAATTAGGGATAAAGTTTATAATGTCAATGGCTAGCACTTACATAGCATTTTAGGGTTTGCAAAGTGCTTTACAAATATTATTTTAATCACAAAATCTCAGGAAGATAAGTGCTATATTTTGGTTGTTTATCTGTTTGTGTCTGACTCTTGTTGTTGAGTCATTTTTCAGTTGTGTTCGACTCTTTGTGACCCTCTTTGGGGTTTTCTTGGCAAAGATACTGGAATGGTTTGCCATTTTCTTCTCCAACTCACTTTATCAATGAGAAACTAAAGCAGGCAGAAGTTAAGTGACTTGGCCAGGGTCACACAGTTAGTGTTGGGGGCCACAAGTGTCTGGAATACCAATTATAAAAAGAACAATAAGATGGCAACTTGTCCTAGAGCCATTTCTATGTAAATGAGCCTTATCCAAAAAGATGAGAATGAGGTAATAATAACTATTATTATTATTATAATCTCTCTTAACTTCAGCTTCAATGATTTTCTAAGTCTAGTGGCAAGACAAAGGTCAAGATAGGTGATGGCTATAACCCAGAATGCAGTGAGTGGCCTTTCTAAATTAAGGTTCTATGATAAATAATGGCTGTTAGGTGGCGCCATACTTCATAGAGTGCCTGACCCGGAGTCAGAAAGACTCATCTTGAGTTCAAATGTGATCTCACACACTTAGTAGCTGTGTGACCCTGGACAAGTCATTTAACTCTGCTTGCCTTAGTTTCCTCATCTCTCAAATGAGCTAGAGAAGGAAATGGCAAGTCACTCCAGTGTCTTTGCCAAGAAAACCCCAACTGGGGCCGTGAAGAGTCGGACACATCTGAAAACGACTGAAGAATAAATATCGAATGGACTGACTCTCAACAACCATGAGCTGCCCTTGCAAGATAACATTGGCGTTTGTATTCCCAGTGCTTAGCAGAGTGCTTGGCACATATTAATTGCTTGGTAACTACCTTTGCATTTATTTCATTAGTTCATCCATTCATTCTATTTATCAAGTAACAATCTATTCCTTAAATGTTTAAACATAAGGGAGTTAAATTTTGTCAAGAACCTTTTCTAAATCTGCCGATATAATCATGTGCTTTTATTATTTTTATTATTAATATGGCTTATTATATTTATAATTTTCCTAGTATTCAATCAACCCTATGTTGGTATAAAGCCAGCCTAGTCATAGTGTGTCATTTTAAAAAATGAGTTGTAGCATTTGCTAATATCTTATTCAGTATTTTTTCATTGATGTTCTTTAGATATGTTAGTTGACAGCCTCCTTCCTTGGCTTTGACTCTTCCTGTTTTAGATCTCTAGAACATATTTGTCTTATAGAAAGGGTTTGCCAGGATCTCCTCTTTCTGTTTTTGCAAAAATTTATGTAATATTGGAATTAATGTCAATGCTTGATAGAATGTGTGATAGAATTTTAAATGTGTGATAAAATTCATTTGTGAATTCATCTGTTCTTGAGATTTTTTCCTTTGACAGTTCATTTTAACTTATTCAGTTTCTCTTTTTGAATTTTAATTTTCTATTTCTCATAATGTTGATTTAGACAGTTTATATTTTTGTAAATATTAATCCATTTCACTTATCAGTTTTGTTGGTAAAAATTGGAAAAAATCGCTTCTAGTATTTTCTACTATTTTCCTTTTCACTTGTGAAATTTCCTTTACAAACTTTTATATTGGCCATTTGGTTTTCTTCTTTTTGAAAAATCAGATTAGCTAATCTATTATCTATTTTCTAGATATCTATTTTCTTAGATTTTTCTGAAAAACTCGATTCTAATTTTATTTATCAATTCAATTTTTTGTAGTATTTCTCTTATTGTTAGAGATTTTTCAGTTTGTTGTTTTTCTAATTTTTTAATTTGATGCTCAATTTATTGTTTTTTTTCCTCTGGAGACAGTTTTAGCTCCTTGCAGACCTAGCCAAATCTAACTAAACAAGATAAACAAGATAAACTTGAACTAGTACTTCCCCCACCCTGTAGCTCTTCCAGCTACACACCATTGCCAGATGCTCTGGGATGACTCCATCCAGAAGTTGTATAAGGCCCAGCCTCATAGCTCACTTTCTACCGCCAACCTGCCTGACCTCTACACCTGGCCCCTGAGGGATGATGATATTACTTGATCATTAGCATATTTCCACCCTGTCATGCTTTCCTCATTCCAGTCATTCTTAACTGTTGTCATTGTACTAACCTCACTCTCCATTTGACATTGCCTACTCCCTTATTCTGATTTCCCTTAACCCAACCCTCCTGAGCATCCCACTCTAAAACTGCCCAGTCGTGCTTTCTGGAATGCATGCTCCATAGATTAGAAATTTGCTTTTATCTTAAATTTTTTCCTTTCTCACTCTGACGCTGCATGGGACAGAGATTAAGACCCGGAGTCAGAAAAACCTCAAATCCTGCCTCAAACACTTACTAAACTGTGTGACCTTGGACAATTCACTTAATCTCTGTCTTCCTCAGTTTCCCTCACCTGTAAAATGTAGATAATAGTTAAACTTAAAAATAAACTAATAAAAAAAAAACTAAAAAAAAAAACCTTCCTCGGTTCTTGTGAGGATAAAATGAGATAGTTTTTGCAAAACACATTGTAAACTTTAAAGCAATAGGTGAAACTCCTATCTTTTTGGACTCACTGAGACCTGGTTCTTTCCTGGTTTTCCTTCTCTACCCTTTCCAGCACCCCTTGTGCTTGTAACTCCACTCCCTTGCCTTCACTGGTCCTGGTGCAGGAGTTCCTTGCTCCTTGTTGCCGCTTATTCCCTCAACCACCATCGTTCATTAACTTCTCCTTTGAGGTTCATTTAATCCATATTTGTTACCTAATCAAGATTCTGGTAGCTACCAACCTCCTTTCTTTCTCAGCAAGGTCAGTGCCTCATTTACTGTCTTTCTCTCCTCTCCTCCTTTTGCCTTCCTGTGAGCAGACTTCAACATACATATTGATACTCCTTCCAACACTGTAACTTCTAGTTTTTCATTTTACTCACCCATGACTTCTCTTAATTCATAGAATTTCTTCAATGTAGTAGGTGTTTTCTTCTGTTTACCCATATTTTCAGCCTCTTAGTTCTTGGCTTGGGATTTCATGATTAGGCTAGTCCGCTCACTCTAGTTATGGAATTCTAATAAAGTTGCCCCCAGCCCCAATATTCTAACTTCGTTGTAGGCCTGGCCTCATTGAACAGCAGGCCCACTGTACCTACCAACTCCCCACCCCAATATCCTAACTTCTTCACATATGCCTCACTGTTCACTGGAACAACAGGTGTGTCCCTGAACTCTTAGTTCCCACAGAAACAGCAGATGTGTCCATGTGTTGGGAACCCAACTACTGCCTCTATCTGGTCACTGCCCCCAGACCCATTCCCACAGAAACAGGTAATCACAATCACACCATCCATCTAGCCTAAGACAGGACCACAATACCTAACTATCTATCTTGACCAGACAGGACCACAATAGCTAGCCAATTGGAGGGTAGCATGACCAGAATGTTTAACCACCTAACCATAGATGAGACCCCTTCCTCCATTACCTAATCCCTTAACAAACTCCTCCTACCTTTTAAATATTAATCATATTCCTCTATTCTATGCAAATTTTGATTTTGTAATTGCATCTGTACCCTATAAAAATCCATCTTATTTTCTCTGAAGTTGCTGGTTCCTCTTGGAACTGAGCCAGCTTCATGAGAGGGGTCAATCTCAATAAATGCCTGTACTTGGATTAGAGGTGGTCCGACTCTGAATTCTTTGAGCCGGTTCCACTACAATGCACCATGAAAACCCAATAGTTTTTGGGTGGGCAGAGCCCCCACTGTTTTTGGCATCCCTGGGTTTAAATCGCAACACTAGCACTCTTGGATTGGTTGGGTAGGCCTTGCTTATCTTGTTCTATCTCTAGTGTGGATGTTTCTCTCACTGCTTATCTGAATGAGGTAATGGGTGATCGTAAATTGAGCCTTGGTTTCTATGACTCTACTAATGATCCATTGTGAGTTCTGGCCTTAGTTTTCTCTGTCTTCTTGCATGATTCCCAAGTAGGAGTTAGTTCCTTCTTCACCTGCTCATCTTAGACCAACTGCAAAGCACTGCCTCCTTCAAGCTTGCAACAAGGAACAGAGTTGTCCCTATTTTCCTGCTGTGACTTCCAGTTTTCTGAAGAGTGTGTGGCTAGGCCCTCTCTATATTTTCAGAGACCTAATGTGTCTCATGCTTTCTCCAGCTTCTGTCCTTACAGGTCAGGTCCAGGATTTAACTTTTTATGTTGGCTGGCTTTGAACTTCTTGTTCAGAACATCTACTGGCTTCAGTTATGTTTGCAGGATCTTGCACTAGCTTTCTTGGAGTGGTTCCTCTCTGTGCATCTGCCTACTTCTGGCTCATTTGCCTAAACTCTCATCGGCTTCCTTTATATGATCCTTCTATTAGCTTCCCCTGGCTTTTGGCTATCATTTTGTTTAGTTCTGGATTAGATAGAGGAGCCCAATTCTGTTTCTTTTGAGTTTTCTTCATCATTGATCTTTCTGGGGTTCTTTTCAGATATTTTCTTGGGTTTGTGTAAGAGAGCTGGGCTTTTTTCATTTCTTTTCAAACTGTCACAACTAGAAACGTTCTCAAACCCTTTTTTCCCTTAATTTTTTTCTATACCATCTTTTCTAGCTACTGTCTCATTTCTTCCTCTACTTACTGGTAGAATACTGGATTTAATCCCTACTCTACTCCTGCTGTTCGATCAAAATCACTAATCACCTGTTCTCCAAATCCTGTGGCTGTTTTCCAGTTCTTTTCTTGACCTGTCTGCAGCATTAGGCTGTTGTTCTTGCTCCATTCTCAGATTTTCCTTGACCTATTCATCTGATCTTTTAGTCACTTCACTTGTTAGCCTGTATTATATTTAACTGTGTTGTTCCCCAAATAGAATGTAAGCTTCTCGAGGACAGGGATGGTTTTCTTTTTGTTTCTGTGTCCCTAGTACTTTGCACATAACAAACCCTTAAGAAATGAATTTTTAGTGTAACAGAGATAGAAATCTTTCTCCCTAGGCTGTGGGAGAAGCTCTGTCTCTCCCACTTCTCTAAAATTTCAGAAAAGTGGTCTTGAGTAATTGAATAACTTATCCCAGCTGCCCTAGAGAAAGAAAGAGGGTAAAAGGACTAGTGGGGAGAAAATTGGTCCCTCTTTCCTTCTCTCCTCCTCCCAAAAAACCCCTGCATTCAGAAAAGAGTGCTGATGTGAATTGGAGTTATATGGCTTGGACATTGGGGAAGACGAGTGGAGAATTATAATAAATCTTTTGTGAAATTGGAAAGCGTATCCTACTTCTGAGGGGCAAGGGAGCTCTCCTCTGCTCCAAATACTCTACATTTTATACATGTTCTGCCTCCCAATTAGACTGTATGTTCTTTGAGGGCAAGCATTGTGTCAGTTTTCTCCTTCATGTCCTGGACTAATGCAATATTTTCCACAGTAAGAATTTGGTATGTAGTTTAAAAAAGAGAATCTGGGAGCTAGATGGTATAGCTGGTAAGAGCACCACACTTGGAGTCAGGAAAAAAGACCTGAGTTAAAATCTGACATCAGACACAAAGCATGTGATTCAACCTCTTAGCCTCAGTTTCCTCATCTGTAAAATGAGAATAATAGCATCTACCTCCCACAGTTGTTTTGAGGATCAGATGAGTAATCATATATATCTATATACATAAATATCTTTGCAAGCACTGGATGAATGTTAATTATTATTATTACTATTTCTATTACAAGAGATTGGGAAATATAGATTGGAATTCACATCATTGGAATCATGGATCTGAGATTGCCAGCTCTGTGACCATGGGCAAGTCACTAAATTTTTCTGGAACTGTTTCCTTAGCATAAAAATGAAGGTAATTATACTTATATCTTCTACTTCAGAACTGTGAGAAAAGCCCTTTAGAAACGTCAAAGTATTATGAAAATGTGGAGTATTATTATTCCTATTAGTAGTGATAAAGAAGATGCTGGACAAAGTAGCTGGTGTCTCTCAACTTTTGTTTTTTTGTCATAATGTCAACCTCTGTGAGTGTCACTGTCCTTAGAAGTCTGTGAATGAAGTCACATTTTACTCACAGAATTGTATGTAGGCCCTGAAATGATTATTAAAGAGGAAAACCCCTGAGGCCTTATTTGAATTCCATAATTAACTGTGAGCTTTTAAAAACCCCAGTCACATAATGGTACATGTTGGCTTTTTAAATCATAAAGGAGTAGGTTACTTAGTGAATTACAAAGATATAGTGCTTGTGCTCTCCCTCCCTCCCTCTCTCTCTCTCTCTCTCTCTCTCTCTCTCTCTCTCTTCTTTCCTCCCTCCCTCTCTCTCTCTGCTTCTGCTTTTTCCTCTCCCTCTCCCTCCCTCCTTTCTATCCTTGGCTATAATTTTGTTTAGTTCTGGATTAGATAAAGAAACCTAATTCTGTTTCTCTTGAGTTTTATTCTCTCTCTCCCTGCTCTCTCTTTTCTTCCTCTTTTCTCTCTTTCATCCCTTCTCTCTTCTCTCCCTTTCTTTCTTTCTCCCTCCCTCCCTTTCTACCTTCCTCTTCCTTCCCTCCCTTCCTCTCTTTCTTTCCTTCTCTCTCTTTCCTTCCCCTTCCCTCTCTCCTTTCTCTTCCCTTTTGTCTCTCTCTCCCACTTTTCTCTCCCATCCCTTCCTCTTCCCTCCATCCTCTTTTCTCTCTCTTCCTCCCTCCCTCCATTTCTTTTTCTTTCTCTCCTTCCCTTCTCTCTCTTTCTTCCCCTTTCTCTCCCCACCTATTTGTTCCAAAAATAGCTGTTCTGCATAGTTTTCCTCCTTTTTAAAAAAAAGCAACTATTTTAAATGTAATTTATCTTTGGTTTTTGATGATTTGAGAATACCAAATCAAATACTTCCCACCCCCACCCCCCCATTGACTATGGAACAACCCATGATGTGAAGTTGAAAAAGTGGGTTGTAGTAGATTTGGAGGCAGCAGACCTAGATTCAAATCCTGCCAATGCCACTTTCTAACTGCATGGCTTTTGATAAATCCTTTCATTTTATTGGGCTCTAATTCCTTATTTATTAAAATGGATGGATTGCATTAGATGACCTTGAAAGCATCTTGTAGTTCAGAATCTGTAGAGGCCACTTGGAGTAATGGACAGAAAACTGGCCTAGGAAGACATGGGTTCAAGGGGCTGCCTCTGATTCATGCTAGCTGCCTGACCCTGGATAAGGCAACTTTCTTTCTTGGGTATTCTCTACATCAGTGAAACCATAGGTCAAGTCCATATTTCTTGGAAGCTCTTCTTAGATATTCCTCGTGTTGGGGGAGGTGGGAACCCCACTGTGCTTTCTCTGAATGGCTGGTAAGACAAATTCCAGAGCAAGAAATAGTTTGGGAATGTCATGTAACTTCTCTTAGCTCAATGTCCTTGTCCCTAACGTGACAATATATATATTAAGTCAGTTTTCTTTGGTCGGTCTTTAGTTTTATTGATTCTTTTCTTTTGCATCTGCATCTAGATTATTTCTCAATACTGACTCTCCCTACCCCCACCCCAATTGTCCCTTAAAACAAATAATAAGTAATCAATCAATCAGTAGTTATTAAATACCTACAGTCCCTGCTGTCAAGGAACTTATGATCTAATGGTTACACAAAAGCAAATTTGACACCTTGACCATATCTGACCACGTATGGCTTGATAACTTTGTCCTTGGTTTCTTTTTTATTTCAGATAACCAATTTTAACGGAGGATCAAATGAGATAATATTTGTAAAGTGCTTAGTACAGTGCCTGGTACACCAAACGAGGTCTGGAAGAGTTGGACACCACTGAACAACAACAAATTACATATGTATTGAATTTTATTTATTTTTGCATTTCAGTAGTGTAATAGATGCTGGTTCCCTCCCTCCTCTTCCTTTTTCATTTTCTGCATTTTGCTTTATGCATTCGATAGCACTCTTCTTACAGGGATTATATAGGTTTTGCCAGACTGCCAGAGGATTCCATGATACGAAAAAGTTTTTCTGGGTCTGAGGATCTTAGAATGCTAGAGACAGACCCTCTTATTTTATGGAAGAAGAAACCGAGACGCAAGAGAAAAGTAACTTGCTATAAGTGAGCAGATCTAGGCCTAGAATCACTGTATTCTTACAGCTGGATATTTAGCCTCTCACTAGGTCGAAGTTGTTGCCTCCTTCCGTGCACTTTTGCATTGAGAGCTGCAGTGTGACTTTGGTGATGGAGCAGCCAACTTCAAACCAGGAGACGGGTTTTCTAGTCAGCTATCTGTGAACAGCTTCCTCAGATTCTCTGAGCCTCAGTTTCCCTGTTCTTGGCTGGGTCTGACTCAGGCCAGTCCCCTGGTAGTTTATATTTGATAGTAGAATGAAATGAGACTTAGTAGTTCATTCAATAGTTAACAAAAGGAGATTTACTGAGCCATGAGAAGAGAAAGAGCTTCAATAAGGAATATGTGCTTAAGGTACCCTGAGTTGATTTAGCTTTACAAAGCTTCTCTGCCTTCGAGTTACCCATCAATGGTTTTCCAGCCAAACCTCAGAGCACGTAAACAACCTTGTGGTTGTTTAGTGCTCAGGAGACCATAGAGTGATAGCAATAGCCTGAACCTTTAGACCTTTGATATAATCAAGTCTTGAGAATAGTTTCAATACCTTTTAAGGAAAAACTAGATTAATTTTTACGGGGGGTGGGGGGGGTGGAAGGGTAGACCTTTGCTCCTACAACATTCCCCATCTATAAAATGTAGATAATAACGGCACCTGTCTTATAAGGGTTATTGCAAGGATCAATGAAATGAGGAATATTTAAAAAACAAACTTTGTAGGCCTTGTAATTATAAAACTGTGAGATGCTATTATTATTACTATTATTATTGGGATACTAATGGTTGAATACTTGTTTGTTTGTTTTTAATGAGGGGGGACTATAGAAGAGGGTCTGTTTTAGAAGAAGTTTTTGTCTCCTCTGCAAAGGAGAGTGAATACAACAACTCTTTCCTCCCTGTTGGAGAGGATTTTTCCTTGAGTTAAACCTGGTTAGTCAGCCATGCCCGCCCCCCCTTTTTTCCAGTGGTCTAACCTGGCTTGGGGCATTGGCAAAGTAGAAGCCAGGACTCTCTCTCCTGGTACATCAGGACACTAGTGTCATTAAAACATTCCTGCTTGACTTGTGGCTGCTTCTGCATTTCATTATCTTGGCACTTGCTTGGCCATCGTGAGAAGATGCTCCATCTCCCCAAACTAGGCTTTTTCTGTTCCTCATGCCTGGATTCTACTCTCTCCTCATTTCCACCTCCTGGCTTCCTTCAAGTCCTAGCTAAAGCCCCACCTTCTATGAGAAGCCTTTCCTGATTCGCTTCAATGCTACTGCTATTCTCCTGGTGACTCTCTCCAATTTAACGGTCTCTATTTCTTGTTTGTGTATAGTTCTTTTCATGTTGTCTCTGTGACTTTAGTCTGTGAATACCCTAAGAACAGAGACTGTATTTTGCTTTTCTTTATTATCTCTTGTACTTAGCATAGGACCTGGCACTTAATACGTGCTTATCATTTGATGATTCCTGGTGAGAGTGGAGTGGAAGAACACCTGTGGGAGGCAGGCTGCTGGCAAAAGAGCAATGGAATATGAGTACTAACATAGAAGGGTGAAC
This sequence comes from Pseudochirops corinnae, assembly GCA_028646515.1. Taxonomy (NCBI): domain Eukaryota; kingdom Metazoa; phylum Chordata; class Mammalia; order Diprotodontia; family Pseudocheiridae; genus Pseudochirops; species Pseudochirops corinnae. The sequence continues at coordinate 226,914,136 of CM053586.1, forward strand.
CCTAGCCTTCTCTTTTTCTGTGGCCCCACCCAGGGTAATACTGTAAGTCATAGGGACTGTACAAGTTCTTGGAGATAGGGCCTTACCAGGGGGTAGTATAGTAATTGTTGTGACTTGCAATGAACTCTGCTTTGAGAACTTTCTGTGTAGTTTACTGTAAAAATGAAACATATTTTGAAGCCTTGCAAGCCTGTGTGCTTATAAGGTGAGGGAAGGGAAGTGTTAACTGTTAAAGTTTCCACGTTCTACCTGGATGGGTATAACCAGCAAGATAAATGAGAGGTTCTAACGTGCATCCAGGTCCTTCATGTCAAGAGGGAACCTCTGACCCAGGAGTTCTAATTCTCACATTCAATCCTCCAAATAACTCTATGAGGTAGGCTGGACAAGCATCATTCTTTCCATCTTCTGGATGATGAAACTCAGGTCCCCAGAAATGAAGGGACTCATGCAAGGTACCACAGAAAATAGAGATGTTGGAATTACATCCCAAGTGTCTCTATTTCTTCATCATTATCACCAATCAATAAACATTTATTAAGCACCTAATACATAGAGGGCATTATGTTAAACTCTGGGGATACACAAAGAGGTAAAAGACGGTCCCTGCCTTCAAGCAGCTTCCAGGGGTAGAGACAACAGGAAGGGAGCTTAGAAATGATTGAACCCACCCCTCTCATTTTACAGATGAGGGAACTGAGCCCCTGGCAGGAGAAGTGAATTGTACACTGAATTAGTGGCACAGCTGAGATTAGAGCATGGATGTTTTGACTAAGGATCCAGGGCTGTTCTCACCATAGCACAATGCTATAAAACCCTATTTCCCCTCAGAGAGGCTCCCAAGCAGTTTTTTCCAAGGCTGTGTTTAGCTCTCACTGTCCCTTTTACTGCTGTCTTGTTCCTTACTCTCAGAATTCTGCCAGGGCAGTTTCCAGGAAGCCTGAGGAACAAAACACTGTTGGTCTCCTGTAAGGCTTTCTATGGGACGGTCAAGAGGACAATATTTGTCAAGCAATGGGTTTGTTTTCTATATGCTACTGCTGTCCATGAATTCTCATCAACTGGGAAATGCCTTTGACAGTTATAAATTGTGCTAAATTACTCTGAGACCCTCCAAGTTGAAATAAAACCTATCTTGTGTTTATGCATTTTGAAATTGTGGTATGATTTAATTCTCATAATAGATATTGTGAAATACATGATGCCACTGAAAGATATTAATGAATTTTTACAGGGCTGCATTTCACACAAAGGATAAGTTCTCAAGGGAGACTTCCAGGTTCCTGGTTCTTTAATATATATCATGGAGAACATTTCATTCTGCTGCAGGAGAATGTAGGGGTTGATACTGGTGGTCTCTTCTTCTCTTATCAGTGGAGTTGAAATTTTTGATTGAAATTAGGACTCTGGAGGCATTTCTGGTTAATTAATTGACTCAGGAAGTGATCTAGCAGAGGCACTGGGTGGGGCTGCTTTTATTTCAGCCTACCTTTGGAATATTTTGCTATATTTTAATTCATATTTTTAGGGAGGTAGGTCATGCATCATAGAGAGGTCTGAGCCTGAAGTCAGGAAGGCCTGAGTTTAAATCCAGCCTTAGACACTTTATGGCTGTGTGACCCCTGGTAAAGTCACTCATCCTTTCTCTGCCTCAGTTTCCTCAACAGTAAAATGGAGATAATAATAAGACATACCTCCCAGGATTTTTGTGAGAATAAAAAGAGATAATATTTCTAAAGTACTTCGTAAACCTTAAAGTGGTATATAAATACTAGCTAGTGTATTACTTCAATATACAGAGTGTAGTAGAAGTAGCAAAAGGGGAGCTAGGTGGTATATATAGTAGAGAGAGAGAGAGATGAGTCTGGAATCAGGAAGACCTGAGTCCAAATCCAGGCTCAGATACTTCCTAACTGTGACCTTGGGCAAGTCACTTAACCCTGTTTGCCTGAGTATCCTGTAAAATGAGCTGGAGAAGGAAATGGCAAACCACTCCAGTTTCTCTGCCAAGAAAACCTCAAATGGGGTTGCAAAGAGTCAGACATGACTGAACAGCAAAAACAAGGAGCAGTGAAAAGTAGTAGATGGATGCAACTGGAGTCAGGAAGACCTAGATTTAAAGTTCATCTCTGTTACTATCTGTGTGACCATCCAGCTCAGCAGTTCTCAATGTGTGAATCTCTCGGGGGCTTAAGATTTCCTGAGTACTGCCCCAATTCTAGACAATTCAACCATTTCTGATTTTATCAGGGTGGGGCCTATTGTAACATTTCTACAGCTTTGGGAATATTTCTGAGAGCTTGTCATTGATAACGATGACGATGATGTACATATTTCCGATGGTCTTAGGAACCAAGACACCGCTCCTCTATCCGTCTCCAGGCGTGTCCACCCACATATGAGTATTAAAGGGTCGTGGCATTAGGAAGGTTGAGAACCACTGATCTAGCTTCTCACCTTCTCAAGTAGCTCCCAGGAACTTATTTAATAATAATAATAGTAACAACGATGATAGTGACTTGTTGTTCAGCCGTTTTTCAGTCCTATGTTTTTTGTGTTCTACTCCATCCTGCTCCTGACTCCAGGCCCAGCCACTCTCTATCCACTTTTCCACCTAGCTACCCTAACAACAACAATAATAACTAACATTTATATAGCGCTTTAAAGTTTGCAAAGAACTTAACCAATATTATTTCGTATAATTCTCACAACAATCCTGGGAAGTAGGTGCTATTATTATTCCCATTGATAGATGAAAAAACTAAGAATAGAGACAGAGAAAAGTTAAGTGATTTTCCCAGGGTCGCACAGCTAATCTTTGAGATAAAATTTGAACTCAGGTTTTCCTGAAAGTGCTGCCTGGCTGCCTCATCTGTTACTGAATAGTAGATGGCTGGAAGGAGTCCCCGCCATGATAGGTGGTTGTTCTTGATGCTTTCTAGCTGTCTGTTCATGGGCAAGTCACATTCCATCCATTAAACGGAGGATAATAATATTTGCATTATCTACCTCTTATAGTTATGAGGAAATTGCTTTGTAAACCTTAATGTGCTACAGAAATGTGAGTTACTCTCAGGTACCCTCCAAGATGGAGGCCTGTTTGACGAGGTCCTCTTGCTAATGAAGTCGTGATGTGTAGTGATCAGCTCTGCGTTCTGCTTTGTGCGACAATGAAACCACTCAAACATGTTTATTGCTTTGTAATTTTACTTTTTGATTGCTTTATTGGCTGCATATTTCTAGTTTAATGATGAAGAAATAATGAGGGTTCTTGGAATTCTTCAGTGCTTTAGGAATTGGTTGATTCTGATGGAATGGGACAAGGCTTGATCTTATGAATTCCCTCCAAATGGCTAATGAACTTTTGTACATCATGGATGGTTGTTATGATGGGGATAATGACTGGGGAAGGAGAACCAGAGGTAATGAATCAAATTTCTTTAGTGTCCATTGGCTTGGTGAAAACTGGAAATAAGCAGTCTATGAGATCAAATTAGATACCTGTCTGAATGTAACCGAAGGAATTAGAATTATCCTGGGTTGTAGCCTAGGTGGGATGTTTTTCACAGAGCAATCTGGGCCTGGGTAGAATCTCCCAGGGGCTTAAGATTTCCTGAGTACTGTTTTCCCCTGCCCCAATTCTAGATAATTCAGTGATTTCTGATTTTATTGGGGTGGGGCCTATTGTAGCATTTCTACAACTTTGGGAGTATTTCTGAGAGCTTGTCATTGATGATGATGATGATATAACACCTTGCAGGTGATCTAGAACAGATCTAGGACATTCTGTCATGGGCCTTCAATCAACTCAAAGTCTTTCCAGCTTGTAAGACCTACTAGAGCTTGTATTTTGTGGGTACAGGCATAGAGAATCTGGGCTAATTACAAGTTATTGTAATAAAAATGAAGGTGTGGGTGAGAGGAGTCCCTGTAATGTCAGTTAATCAATAAACACTTACTATTTATGTGCCAGCCATTGGGGCAGCTAGGTGGTGTAGTGGGTAGAGTGCCCTGGGCCTGGAATCAGGAAGGTTTATTTTCCTGAGTTCAAATCTGAACTGAGACACTAATAGCTATGTAATCTTGGGCAAGTCACTTCACCCCGTTTGCCTCAGTTTCTCCTCTATAAAATGATGTGGAGAAGGAAATGGTAAACTACTCCAGTATCTTTGCCAAGAAAATCCCAAATGGGGCCATGAAGAATCAGACATGACTGAAAAATAACTGAACAACAAGACAGCCATTGTGCTCAGGGTCAGGGATGAAAAGAAAAGTGAAATAGTCCCTCATCTCAAGGAGCTCAAATTCTAAAGGGGGAGGTACCATTCAACAGACTAAGTACTATGAGCTATATACAGTGTAAGTGGAACCTACTCTCAGAGGGAAGACACTAGCAGTGTGAGAAAGGCTTCCTGCAGAAGGTGGGATCTGAACCAAGTCCTGAAGGCAGGAAGCAGAAGGCAGAGGTGAGGAGGGAGAGAATTCCAAGCATGGAGAACAACTGTGTATCAGTGACACATCAGTCTGTACCACTTACCATCCCAGGGCCTTTCCAAACCATAACGCCCCATCTGGCCGCTGCTCTTCTATTAGTGCTGTCTTCTTCTCATAGAACATTAACTCCTTGGGGTCAGAGATTGTCTGCTTTTGTTTTTGCATCCCAACTCATAGCATGGTGTTTGGCATAGCTAAGCATTTAACAAATGCTTTTTCATTCATTCATTCGTTTTAAAATTAGTTCCTCTTTCTTCTATTTGTGCTGTTGTTCTCGTTGTTTTTTTCAGTAGTGTCCAACTCTTTGTGACCCCATTAGGTGTTTTCTTGGAAAAGATACTGGAGTGGTTTGCTATTTCCCTCTCTAACTTGTTTTACGTATGAGGAAACTGAGGCCAATAGGATTAAGTGACTTGCCCAGGGTCCAACAGCTAGTAAGTGTCTGAAGCCAGATTAGACTCATAAAGATGAGTTTTCCTGACATTCTATCCACTGTGTGTCATCTAGCTGCCCCCTTTATTCATGCCTGGCACCAAGTATCTATGGCAAGTGACAATGAGACTTCTTCATTTCAGTGCCCTTTTTAGAGAATGGATTCTCATCTCAAAGTTTCCTGGTAGGACAGGATGATTTGGGGGAACATGTTGAATTTGAAGTTCTAGTGAGGCACCGAATTGAAATATACAGCATACAACCAAAAATATGGAAGAGAAATCAGAACTAGAGATGTAGATTTTGTAGTCATTTGCATAGAGTCAATAGCTGAAGTTTTGTGACTAGACAAGGTCAGCAAGGAGGAGTGTGTAGAGAGGGCAGAGATGAGGGCTAAAGACAGAACCTTGGGAAATACTAAGAGTCAGGAAGAAGCAAGCAGAGGTTCAGGAGAAAAACAAGGGTCGTATCAATTGTGTCATGGAAACCCAAGGAGGAGACTATGCAGGAGAAGGGTCAGTCAATATAATAAATGCAGAAAACAAGAAAAGAAGGCAGCATGGAGTGGTATAGAACTAGAGTCTCAGTCTTGAAGACCTGGGCTCAAATTTTACCTCTGACTCTCTGGGTGATCTTGAGCAAGTCAATTACCCAACCTGAGCCTTGGTTTCCTCATCTGTGAAATGGGGATAGTATCTGTAGTGCATACCCTACATACCTCTATGTAAAGGACATTATAAGCTTTAATGCTGTTTTGTAATAGTTAACCTCCCTTTATATACACCGGTTTACCTTACTGTTCCTTATATACTGTACTCCATCTCACGTCTCTGTGCATTTGTTCTGGTTGTACCCCATGTCTGGAATGCATTTCCTCTTGACCTCCCTCCCTTAGATTGCTTACTTCCATTTAAGGTTCAACTGCAGGATCCCTTTTACACGAGGTCTTTTCTTCCCCTCCCAGATGCTTGTTCTTTGCTTTTCCCCACCCCTAGGCCTATATCTATTTTGTATGTACCTATATGGTAAGGAAGTGGTAAACCACTCCACTGTCTTTGCCAAGAAAATCTCAAATGGGGTCGTGAAGCATCGGACATGACTGAAAAGAACTGCACAGAAACAAAAATAACTTTGTGGTTTTGTGGTTGAGTCTTTTTCACTCGTTTTCAAAGAGGACCAATGACATCACAAGGTGATATCTTGACTTGCCTGTGAAGTGGATTTAAGTGAGGAAGAGTAGCATAAAGTTGTCAGCCTCACTCTCTCTTCCTGAGTCAGCAGAGTCTAGGGGCAAGACTGGCTAAGGATGACTGGCTAGTAAGCTCATTGAAGGCAGAGACTTTTCACTTTTTTCTTTGTATCTCCTATGCTTGGCACATAGTAGGCATTTATTAAAGCTTGATAATTGATTGCGATGAATACTTTAATAAATTTAATTTATTAAAATTTAACTGTTAATTAATAACTAAAATTTAAGTTTAAAAATTTAATAATTTTAATAAATTCATTTCAAAGCATAACTAAAATCATAGTAACTTTTTGCCATACATTGTTTCAATCAATAGATACTATAGTGAAATTACAAGTCATGTGGGGTCTGCAAAATTGTTGGATGCTGAGGAGGGGACCTTATATTCACAGAACCACAGACTTTCAGAGTTGGAAAAGACACCATGGGTCATCCAGTTAGATCCTTAGGTGGAATCAAGTCAAGAAGAATTTATTGAGCAGCCAGACACTGTGCTATGTGGTGGAGATACAAAGACAAACATAGTTCCTGCCCTCAAAGAGTTCACAGTCTAATAGGGGAGAAAATATGCAAACAAATACATACCAACAATATATATTTTTATATATACATATATATAAAATATATATAAATAAATAAATAAATTTAAAAATACATATGTATATATAGGGTAAGTTGGAGATAAACTAAGAAAGATGTGACTAGCGCTAAGAAGGACCAGGAAAGGCTTCTTGCAGAAGGTGGGATTGATTGTAGCTGAGACTTGAAGGAAGTAAGGGGAAGCAGGAGGCAGAGATGAGGATGGGAAACATTCCAGGCATGGGGGACAATCAGTGAAAATGCCCAGAGTGGAGAGATGGAGTGTCTTATGTGAGAACAGCAAAGAGGCCAGCGTCATGGGATCATAAAGTAAATGAAAGGGAGTAACCGTGTAGGAAGACTGAAAAGGTAGAGAGGGGACCAGATTGTGAAGGCTTTAAAAACCAAACAGATGACTTTATATTTGACCCTGAAAGTGGTAGGGAACCGCTGGTATTTATTAAAAGGGGTGTGTGTTATGAATAAGATAAGGAAACTCTAAAAGTGGGGATAAGGGCTCAAGAGCACAGAGCAAAGATTTTCCTGTTTTAGTAATTTTGGAGCATAATCTGTGCCATCTAGGACTTGGACTTGTTAGAACTTTCTTCTTTCCTAGCCATTGTAGATCTGAGACTCAGTGGTTTTGGTTTACTTACCTATAGCTAGGAGATCTCCTTCAATGGTCAAGTAATTCATTAGTATGTTATTCTATTTCCTATCTGGTTGCAGAAAGTAAATACATAATTTAATTGCCAGATATTGTTGCTTCTGCAACACTTCAAGTATCACTTGAGAAATTCGCTAAGTGCCCACATCCTGTATACACTAACAGTCATTCCTCCCTTCCTTCCTCCCTCACCTTCCTTTCTTCCTTCCTTCCTTCTTTCCTTCCTTCCTTCCTTCCTTCCTTCCTTCCTTCCTTCCTTCCCCTTCCTTCCTTTCTCCATTCCTCCCTTTCTTCCCCTAAATGGAAGAACATAACATGAAAATAATAATAATAATAACTCACATTACTATAGTACTTAAAGATTCGTGACCCACTTTCTTCACAACAACTCCATGAGGTAGATGGTGCTAAAATCTAATTTTTATAGGGAAGAAAACTGAAGTTTAGAGAAGTTAAATAAATGACTTGGCCAGTATCCTATACCTACTAAGTAGCTTGAACCTGGAATTCTTCTTCAATGCCCAGCACTTCTGCTCAACTATAGTATCAGATTTAGAATTGGAAAGTACATGTAGTCCAACCCCCTCATTTTAAACAGATGAGGAGACTAGGCCCAGAAAGATTAAGTGACTTGTCCAAGGTCACACAGGTAGTTAAGTGACAGAGCTAGACATTGAGTTCAGGTCTTCTGTTTCCAAATCTAGCTCTTTCCCCACCGCACCATGCTGCTTCCCCTCACTGCCAAGGATGAATTGGAAACTTTAAGAAAAGCAATCATGTTTTTGCAACAATTACACACACAAAATAATCAAGGAACAAAGGAATTAGCAAACTCTTTAAGTTACATCCAAAACCCCATTCCTGGCATTTACTTGAAAATATTAAGTATCGGCAATGCAAATCATTAGAGTGACTGAGCAGTCTCTACAGCAAAGCTTAACGATGCTTATAAATCCTACAGTCCCGTCTGGTGCCTGTCGGCCTGGCTCAGGAACTAAGTTGATGTTTGTGAAATCTTAAGTGGTTAATTACACATGACAAAGACTGGATCAGAAAAGTGTGCCTTTACCCGGAATTCAATTCATCTTTTTCTTTTTATCACTTAGGATGACCAGTAATCATTTTGAATAATTAACGATTTCACTCTTCACAAAATATCTTCTTTACCCAGGAAGGGGACTTGCTTCCTGTTGTTCTCCCATGTTTTGCTTTATCTTTATATGTAATAATTGACCAAACAAAGAAGCATGGGAATCAATTGTGTTCTCACAAAGGGAGTCCCAACTCACTTTCACCTTCTCTTGAGCTGCCATAGACTGTTTCGAGCTTCTTCCCAGAGACGATGACCCTGTCTAACCTCAGAGGGCTAAGAATAAATAGCTATTAAAATGGAGGCAAAATATCAGGGAGAAATTAATGAAGTGACAATGGGCTCATCAGGCAGGAAGTAATCTCACTGTGAAGGAGTCCCATTAGAGACGGGGAATATCTTGGCAGGGATTGACAATGGCCACAAATGTCAACGGCAATTACATGCCTAACACTGAAGAACCACTGTTGGGAACTGAAATTTCCCCTCCATTGGACAATCCAAATTGAATTCCAAATTCAACCAATGATAGGACAAGAAGGCTTTGTTCAAAAAGAAAACCAAAGTCAGATAAACCTCAGACATGGGTGGAGCTCTTCAAAAGGACTGGGTAGTGGGGGTGAGTTGGAATCAGCCCCTCCAAAACTCTTCCACATCCTATACTAAAGAACAAATGCTGGGCCCACAAAGTCAAGAATATTATAGCTGACTCTCTCCCTAAGGAACTTATCTACTCTCTTAATAATCAGCCAGTTGAGTAACAGCCATGATGGTGGATTCATCTAGGACAGCCACACAGCTGAACTCTTAACATTCTGCTCCAAACAGAGCCAGCAAAAGGTTAGCATGAGTCATTTTTCCAGCGTAAGAAAACTTAAGAGATAGCAGGAGAAGTCTGTGACACCAGGGTGGAAACTGAGAGCCTAGACATGCAGTGAAGGCAACAACAGCAGCTGCAGCAGCAGCTTTGGGAGTTCTCAGCCCAGAGACAGTAAGGGGGTAGAACAAGCAGTCAAAAAGACAGGGGATTCTTTGCTGATATTGGGTATAGCTGGTGCTTACTGGCAATTATTTTGTTCATACATAGTTCTGGGTCTCACTTTTGGGGTGGAGAGGCATGCTGGTGGTCTGTCACAAGGGAGTAGGGGTCCTGGTCATAGTTCCAAAGCAAATAGGAGTGGTAGTGCTTGTGGCTGCAGGGGACTAGGAGCTCTTGCTAGATAAAGACCAGAGTACACACCAGGACAGCAGTGACCATACAAGGATCACATCACCTTGGAAGTACCAAAAACTTGCAGACACCCAGAACTAATTCTGAAAATACAGCATGAAAAAACCTAAAGCTTGGGACAGTGTCTCCCCACTCCCAGGTGAGCAGAGCTCAACTTTAATTTAAAGTTCAAAGTCAAGGAAAAGACTGGAAAAAATGAGCAAATAACAAAAAACAACTTTGACCATAAAAAGCTATTTCAATGGTAGGGAAGACCAAGATGTAAATTCAGAAGAAGATAACAAAGTGAAAACAGCTATTAAAAGCCCTAAAAGAAAAATGCTAATTGAACTCAAACTCAAGAAGAAAGAGATAAAAGTGGAAGAGAAAAAAGATAGGAAAAGAAATGAGAATGAGGCAAGAAAATTTGTAAGGAGAATTGACAGCTTGGTAAAAAAATGCACCAAAAAAATACTGAAGCAAAAAACACCTTAAAAAACAGAATTGGTCAAATGGTGGAAGAGACACAAAAATCCACTGCAGAGAACTCTTTAAAAAACAGAATTGGCCAAATGGAAAAAGAAAAACAAAAAGAAGACAAAATTACTGAAGAAAGTAATTCCTTAAAAATTAGGATTGTGCAAGTAGAAGCCAATGACTCCATGAGATATCAAGAAACAATAAAACAGAATCAAAAGAATGAAAAAAATAGAAGAAAAATGTAGAAACATTTCATTGGGGAAAAAAAACACAACTGACCAGGAAAATAGATCCAGGAAAGATAATTTAAGAATTAGTGGATTACCTGAAAGCCATGATTAAAGAGCCTAGACATTATCTTTCAAGAAATTGTCAAGGAAAACTGCCCTGATATCTTAGATCCAGAGAGTAAATTAGAAATTGAAAGAATCCACTGATCATTTCCTGAAAGAGATCTCACAGTGAAAACTCCCAGGAATAGTATAGCCAAATTCCAGAACTCCCAGGTCAAAGAGAAAATACTTCAAGGAGTCAAAAAGAAAGAATTCAAATATAGTGGAGTTAAAGTCAAGGTCACACAAGATTTAACAGCTCCATGTTAAAGGAGTAGAGGACTTGGAATATGATATTCTGGAAGTCAAAGGAGCTAGAATTACAACCAAGAATCACCTACTCAGCAAAACTGATGGTAATCCTTAAGGGAAAAATAGATATTTAATGAAAAAGAGGACTTTCAAATATTCCTGGTGAAAAGACCAGAGCTGAATAGAAAATTTGACATTCAAATAGAAGATTCAAGAGAAGCACAAAAAGGTAAACATTTAAGAGTTATTATAAGGGACTCGATAAAATTAAACTATTTACATTCCTATATGGGAAGATGATACATGTAACTCCTAAGAATTTTATCATTATTAGGGCAGCTAAAAGGAGTTTACATAGATAGAGGGCATGGATATGATATGATTATATTGGAATGATCTCCTCCCCCAAAAATGAAGGGGTAAGAAAGAAGGATGCATTGGGAGAAGGGGGGAGGAAGAGATAGAATAGGGAAAATTTTCTCACATAAAAGAGGCATGCAGGGAAGAGCTTTTACAATAAAGGGAAAATGAGGCGGGGAGAATTCTTGAACTTCACTCTCATGGGACTTAGTTCAAAAAGGGAAGTATGCATGTGCACGCACACACACACACACACACACACAAACATACACTCACTCACTCAGTTGTGTATAGAAATGCAACTTACCAAATAGGGAAATAGGAGAAGTAGCTAAGAGAAAGATGGAGGTGATAAAAAGGAGGGAAGATTAAAGGAGACAGAGTTTAGAAGCAAAATAGACTTTGGAAAAGGAAGAGGAGAAGGAGAAGGAGAAGGAGGAGGAGGAAGAGAGAGGAAAGAGAGAGAGAGAGAGAGAGAGAGAGAGAGAGAGAGAGAGAGAGAGAGAAATAGAAGAAAATAGAATGGAGGGAAATACACAGTTAGTAATAACTGAATGTGAATGAGATGAGTTCACCCATACAATGAAAACAGATAGCACAATGGATTAGAAACCAGAACCCAACAATACTGTTGTTTACAAGAGAGACATTTGAAACTGAAAGACACATGCAGAGTTAAAATAAATTGCTGGAGTAGAATCTAATATGCTTCAGCTAAAGTGAAAAAAGGCAAGAGTAGCAATCATGATCTCAAATAAAGCAAAAGAAAAAATAGTTGATTAATAATAACCAATTAGACTAATTAATGACTCATTAAAAGAAATAATTAGAAGAGCTGCATAGAGGTACCATAGACATTAAAGTAATAGCAAAAATTTTTACAGCAAGTTTCTCACATAAATGCCTTATTTCTCAAATATATACAAACTATAGAATTGAGTCAGATTTATAAAAATAAGAGCCATTTTCCAATTAATAAGTGGTCAAAAGCAATTTTCAGAAGAAATCAGAGCTATCTATAGTCATTTGAAAAAAATGTTCTAAATCACTATTGATTTAGAGAAATGCAAATTAAAATAACTCTGAGGTACCACCCCACACCTATCAGAAATAATAAATGCTAGAGGGGATGAAAAAAAAATAGGCACACTAATGAACTTCTGGTGGAGTAGTGAGCTGGTCTAACCCTTCTGGAGAACTCTTTGGAACTATGACCAAAGAATGATAAAACCATGATTACCCTTTGAACCGGCCATACTACTGATAGGTCTGCATCCCAAAGAGATCAGAGAAAAAGGAAAATAATCTATCTGTACAAAAATATTTATTGCAGCTGTTTTTGTGGTCACCAAGAATTAGAAATCAAGGGGGTGCTCCTCAGTTGGGAAATGGCTAAATAAAGTTGTGGCATATGATTATAGTGGAGATGATGGGGGAGGGAGTTTTAGAAAAACTTGGCATGAACTCTATGAACTGATGCCAAGTGAAGTGAGAAGAACCATGAGATCACTGTGCATAGCAACAGCAATGTTGTAATGATGATGTTCAGCTATTCTGATCAATATAACGATCCAGGATAATTCCAAAGGCCTCATCATGAAAAAATGCTATCCACTCCCAGAGAGAGAACTCTTGAATTCTGAGAGAAAACTGAAGTATATTTTTCTCCCTTTCTTTATAGTTTTTGCTTTTTTTGAAACCCAGCTTATATGGAATTATGTTTTGCGTGAGTTCCCACATATAAGCATACATATGATATCATAGCACATATTGTTGCTTGCTTTCTCAGTGGATGTGTGTGGGAGGATGGGAAGAAGAGAGAGTTCAAAATTTAATTTTTAAATTAAAATTTTAAAATGTAAAATTTAAAAAGAAAAGAATGTTAAAAATAAACAATAAATTAAAATGTTAAAAAAAAAATTAAGTCACTTCACTCAGCAGACATTTACTACGTGCCAGATGCCAAACTTCTAAACTCTAGGGATACAAAGAGAGACAAAAATATGGTTATTCTCTCAAGGAGCTTCTATTCAAATGGAGAAGAAACAGGCAAATAATTTTACATATGCAAAACATATACAGTTTAAATGAAGGATACTTTTAGAGGAAAGGGAGTAGGAATTGGGGTAGAGAATTAGTAAAAGCCTCTTGCTGAAGGTGAGATTTGAACTGAGCCTTGAAGAATGCCAGAGAAGTCAGAAGTCAGAAGCAAGGAGCAAGAGGATTCTGGCCATGGTGAACAGATGCTACATGTGCAGAGAGTTGGGAGATGACAGTAAGAAGATCAGTGTTATGGGGTCTTAGGGTGAATGGATGGAAGTAAGAAGTCTGGAAAGGTAGGAAGGAGCCAGACTATGAAGGGTTTTAAAAGCCAAACAGAGGATTTTATACAAGCTAGAAGTGCCTCTTAGCAGCCTGGAATTGAAGTCACAAAGGCCATGAACTAAATCTAGTGTTTTTTGTTCATAGGGGAGCTCTTAGACCAGTGGTTCTCAACCTTCCTAACGCCGCAAGGCTTTAATACTCCTATGTGGGTGTATCTGCATATGGGCGGACCCGCCTGGAGACGGATAGAGGAGCATGGTGTCTCAGTTCCTAATACCATCGGAAATATGTGTTTTCCGATGGTCTTAGGCAACCCCTGTGAAAGGGTCATTCAACCCCCAAAGGGGTTGCAACCCATAGGTTGAGAACTACTGTCTTAAACCCTTACTTTGATGAGCTGATTTTTTTTTTAATTTCCAGGTCCATCATAGATTAGAAATAGCAAACTGGAAGAGGAGAGATAGGCTTCTAGAGTCAGTCATTGAGCATTCTCAATGTTCTTGGCCATCAGTAGAAAATAGGCAGGCTAAGAAGTTGACACAAGAACCTAAAAAGCCCCAGTATTATTGAGGTCATTTAGTCTAAGGACAAACAGCCACAACCACCTCAATAGACCTAAGGACACCATTTGATTAAGATTCAATTCAACAAATAGTTATTAAGATCTACTATAGGTGGGACAGCTAGGTGGTACAGTAGCATTGGCCTTGGAGTCTGGAGGACCCTGAGTTCAAATCCCACCTCAGACCCTTACTAGTTGTGTGACCCTGGGCAAGTCACTTCATCCGTTTGTCTTAGTTTCCTCATCTGTAAAATGAGCTGGAGAAGGAAATGGCTACAGTATCTTTGCCAAGAAAATCCCAAATGGGGCCATGAAGAGTTAGACATGACTGAAACAACTGAACAATAACAAAGATGAAATAAGATGGAAAAGGCACAAGGATAACTTTTAATTGTTAAGAAAAGGTTAAATGATGTTTTGCATCAACTATTTAAAAAAAAGGACAGGATTGACCCAGCAGTCCCACTCCTAGGAGAAACAAAGAGAGAAAGGTCACAATTACACCAAAATATTCATCACAGTGCTTTTTGTGATAGTAAAGTATTGAAAGCAAAATGTGTTCCTGTCAATTGGGGAAGGGCTAAACAGACTGTGTTCATCAGTGCAATGGAAAATA
>CM053586.1:226928883-226951096 GCA_028646515.1 Pseudochirops corinnae
CCTCTCTCTTCCTTCCTTCCTTCCTTCCTTCCTTCCTTCCTTCCTTCCTTCCTTCCTTTCTTCCTTTCCTGAGACCAAGAGCCACAAGGAAGAGAAGTAAGAGAAGCAGTCTCTATTTCATGGGCCCTGATTCCCAACACCTTGCTTCCCTTGTTGTTATTGATAGCAACGATACCTATCATATATATAATGCTTTAAGATTTGTAAAGCACTGTATATGTTATCTCATTTGATCCTTACAATAATCCTATGAGCTAGGTACTATTACTCTCATTTTACAGGTGAGGAAACTGAGGTAGACAAAGGTTAAATGGATTGTCCAAGGTTAATCAGCATCTGAGAGAAGATTTGAACTCAGGTCTTCTTGACCCCAAGTCCAGCTTTTCTACCTAACCGCCTAAGTGAAAGTGCCCGCTATCTCCGTCAACTATATCTTCTACTACCAACACCAACCGCAAACCAATTGCCACGAGTAGGCAGGTAAATACAAGAGCTCCAGGAATAGTAGTGCCCCACCAGACCACTGGCTTTCTATTCCAGTCTTCCCAGACACCACCCAGGAACAATGCTTGTGGAGATAGGACCTGGCAACTGTCTTTGCAGATGCTTCAATGCCCACCTCTTCAGGAATAACTATTAGAGACTGGAAAAGAAAGCTCTTGCCCCCAAAGTCTTTGGCACTGTTAAATGCTTCAACATCAGAAAAAAATGTTTTTATTAATGTAAACAAAATTAAAGAGATGCATTATCATCTGCTTTTCTACTGCACCCTAAGGACTACTGAACTTTTTCATCTCACTTGTGCTGAAACCTCCTTTATACGCTGTCTTCACTTATTAAAATGTGAGCTCCTTGAGAACAGGAATTGTCTTGCTTTTCTATTTGCATCCTCAGCATTTGACATTATGTGCTTTCCACATAGTAAGAACTTAGTAAATGCTTTTTCATTCATTCGTTCATTTGCTGTCAGATATGATTGATGGTTAATTTTTACAAAACTGCTTTTTCTCTCTTTCTTTTTTAATCTTTATTACAGGGAATGACCCATTGTGTAGGAAGATATTATCAAAAACTAATGTGATGGGAAAATAAAAAAGCATCAATGATTTCAATACATTGATCAGTTGTGCTGATTTTTCTTTTTCTTTTTGATCTTTAAAAATACCATTTATTATATTGTATAACTCTGGATGGAGGCAGAGTGAGAGAGATCCTAGGGAAAACTATGATTATGGAAAAAACAAAAGACATCAATAAAATTCTATTTTTTAAAAAACAGGTGTCAATAAAAAGTTAACTAAAAAGAAGATGGGGAAATGTAATATGTTTTAGAAACATGTCTATTGAAAATGGTTAACATAACATATTTTATGTAACTGTCTGAGGTTTACCCAGCACTTCCCTAACAACAATCCAATAAATTACAATTCTTATGTTTATTTTACTGATGAGGAAACAGAGATTTGGAGAGGTGATGTCCATGGTCACATAGTTAGTAAACTTCAGAGGCAGGATTTGAATTAGGATCTTCCTGACTACAGATCTGGCTATCTCTTTGTTACTCTGTGCTTTTCCACAGGAGCCTAAGAGATGCGATAGGGAGGGGATTCTTAATTTTTTTGTGTGTTTATGCTAATGATTCTCAACTCTACCTTTCCTGCCCCAATCTCTCTTCTAATTTCCAATCTCACATTTCCAACTGCCTTTCAGACATCTCAAACTGGGTGTCCAGTAGACACCTTAAAATAAACATGTCCAAAAGAGAACTCATTATCTTTCCCCCTAAACCCTCCTCACCTCCTACTTTCCCTATTACCAAAGACGGCAATGCTATCTTCCCAGTCCTTCGGGCTTACTGCCATCCTGGGTTCCTCACTATCCCCTCTCTCCCCCCATATCCAAGCTGTTGCCAAGACTTCTTGATTTCACCTTTGCAACATCCCTTGAATATGCCTCCTTCTCTCTTCTGACACTGCTACCACTCTAATGCTTATCACCTCATGCCTTGATAACCGTAATATTCTTCTGGTAGGTCTGCCTGCCTCAGGTCTCTTCCCTCTCCAAGCCATCCTCCATTCAGCCACTAAAATGGTTTTCTTTAGGTGCAAGTCTGATCGTGCCACCTCTCCCTAGGTTTCCTATTGCCTCCAGGATCAAATAGAAAATGCTCTATTTAGCATGCAAAGCCTTTTATGGCTTTGCATATTCCCCGATACATACTCTTTGATCCAATGACGCTGGCCTTTTGCCCATTCCACAAACAAGGAAGGCACTTTATCTGTCGACTCTGACCATTTTTTTCTGGCTGTCTCTCATGTTGGGAACACTCCTCCATTTCTCCTGCTGACCTCCCTGACTCTCTTGAAGTCTCAACTAAAGTGCCATCTTCTGCAGGAAACCTTCCCAAACCCCTCTGAATTCTAGTGTCTTATTCCTAACTCTCCTGTATGTGGCCTGCTTTATATATGTTTGTGTGTTGTCTTCCCCAGTAGATTATAAACTCCTTGAGGGCAGGGAGTATCTTTTACCTCTTTTTGCATCCCCAGCATTTAATATAGTGTCTGACACATAGTAGCAACTTAATAAATGTTTACTGATTGATTGATCATCCACCCCTTTGGCAAAGTCTATGGACCTCTTCACAGAATATTGTTTTTAAATACATAAAATTCATAGGATTAAAAAGGAAACCAATTATATTGAAATATAGTTATCAAAATGTTCTTTTAAAAAGTCATGTATATGGGCCACAGGTTAAGAATTCACATCCCAGTTCCTATTACATCCTCCATCCCCTCAGCTTCTTAGCATTAGCAGAAGGCAACTGTGAGGTTCTAGACTGAAAAGACCTAGATTGGAGACAATACCTTAAGACTCTTAGTCTGAACGGAGAGCGAAGCATACTTTTTTCACTTTTTTCTTTTTCTTTTTTTTTTTGGTCTCTGTTTTTTTTGCATCACAGCTAATATGGAAATATATTTTCATGACTTCAATGTGTAATCTATATCAAATTGCTTGCCTCCCTAAGGAAGGGAGGGGAAGAAGGGAAGGAGAGAATTTGAAACTTAAATTTTTTGAAAATGAATATTAAAAATTTTTCTATGTAAAGAAGTGAACCGATCATCAATAAACATACAAGTATAAACATCCCAAGGTGAGGAACTCTCAAATGTTAGATGGATTTGTGACATTATTAATTGAGAAACTCCCTTGAAGGATGCAGATTGCAATCTCTCCATGACTGCCCCTCCTGTGTTATTCTGTCCCTGTTCTCTCAAAAATTCATCACAGAGGGCCCACACCGTCTGCGAAATGCCTGTTTTCCCTTGTTTTTGAGCCATCTCAAGGAGATCAGTAGAGCTTTCTAGCTGTCTGCCTGTCATCTCTTTTTCTTGCTACATAGGACTGTGGGCTACATGTCAGCCCACCTTATCTCTGGGTCATACAATTTCTTCCCTTCTGTTTTTTCTTTAGCATGACTCTTTTATTGGTTATATATTGTAGCCCATTTATACCCACCGTGGACCTCTCCATTATGAAGCTCCTTTTTAGTTCTTTGGAGGCAGTAGTGTTTCATCTACTGATGCCTTAATAACAATTCTGGCAAAGTGCTAGGAATTATAACAGTAGGTAGCATTTATATAGCACTTTGAGGTTTACAAAATGCTTTAAGTAAGGTGTCCTCTGCCCTGGAAGGTAGGTGCTATCATTCTCCCCATTTTATGGATGAGGAAAACTGAAGCACTGAGAAGTTAAGTGATTTGCCCAGGGTCACACAGTTAGTATGTGCCTGATGGAGGATTTAAACTCAGGTCTTCCTGACAGTAAGTTCAACACCCCATCTGACACACCATTTAATATTAGAAATGTGGATCTTTGCTTTTGTAGGATGTTTGGGGTCAGTAAAAAAAGCTTTGCAATTTCCTGAAAGCAATCCAGTCTCTTCCTTTTCAACTGTCAACATATATATCTGTGTACACACATACATATGTACACACAATAATATATACATATATCTTTCTCTTATCTATCTATTGCCTTGAGAGGTATAACAGATCCAGAACCCCATTACTTACACTAGCAAATACTAGGTACTTAATATATCCTTATTAAATGAATGAGTGAATTTCTAGCAGCAGATGATTTGGAGAGAAATTCAGAGTGATTGGAATTGGTGTCTAGAGAGTTCTGGGAGTAAGGAAGTAGAAGATGAGAGACAAGCATGGAGTTTGAGAGGGTTGGATGTGTTCTCCACTTGGAGTGGAAGGTAGATTAGAGGGAGGATAAACAAGTTAGGGGAGACCAGCCAAAAGGCTTTTGCAAAAGTCCAGGTGTGAAATGATGAGGGCTTACATCAGGGTAGTGGCTGTGTGAGTGAGTGGAGAGAAAGGAGTATATATGAGAGATGTTATGAAGGTAGAATCTATAGGCCTTGGCAACAGATTGAATATGGAGGTATGAGAGAGGGAGGAGTTAAGAATGACACTTAGGTTATGAGTCTTAGTGACTGGGAAGATGGTGATGCCCTCAACAGTAACAGAGAAGTTCAGAAGAGGTGAGGTTTTGTCAGGAAAGATAATGAATTCATTTCAATTTCTAGTGCCTACCAATCTTCTCTCCTGCTAAAAAAAGTGTTCATTAGGATAGGAAACATGTTCCCTTAATTAGACTGGAAATTCTCTCACACAGGAAAAGTATCTTCTCCTTCTTCCTTATCCCTTACTGTTTTACAAACAAGACATTCATCCTCTCAGCTTTGGAAATTTTCTTTGGCTGTCCCTCATTGTAATGGTAATGGGAATTTGAAGATCTTCCCTGCTTTGAATATATACTCTGCCCCCTAACAGGCTGAATGTAGTCACATAGAGCCTGTGGTGGGAGGAGTTTGCTGAAAGGTGGAGAGCCCTGTAATGATAATGGGAATCTGAAGATCTTCCTTGCCCACTGGCCCCTTGATAGGCTTAAGTGAATCTGAGAACCTTCTCTGATTTGAAAATATACTCTGCCTCTTAGTAGGCTGAATGTGGTCACATGGAGCCTATGGCAGGAGACTTGTTTTTCAGGAATGCCCACACCTTGTTATTTTGTGATTGGGCAGTGGGTCAAGAGGGTTGTGACAGTCTCTGAACCAGGAGAACCCTGATGTGAGGTTTTGGTTTGGGGCTCACTTTGGGAAGAGTTGTGTGATTTGGCCAGATGAGACTCTGGGCAGTCGTTGAGTCCCCCGGCTTTGAAAACCCATATGTTGGTGCATCCCTCTCTGGTGACTAACGAGATATGGATGTAATGGTCAGACAGCTGGAAGCACTGTCTGCTGAATTGTGTTATTTTCTGTTGTAACTTCTGTTTGTGTCTCTGAAGTTCAGGGTGCTGACTTTTTCCCCTGAACTAGGTAAATGATATATATTTGATTGATTAAAGTAGGATTGTTAATCCATTTTGAGCTGCTTTGCTTTAGAAAAGTATATCTAAGAACCGGTGCTAGCAGCCATCCTGGGTATGCTAGGGTGCTTGCTGCTACAAGCCCATAGGAAGCTGGGAGTCAGAGCAAGCTAGATAGTTGGGAGAAGAGGACATTTCTGAGGGAGACAGGCTTGTGAGTAAATATTGGACTTGTGCTGGTTTGTGGGAAGGCTAAAAGATGCTGTAGCTCTCTGTGCTGTTATGGCTTATTAACTTCTTTGCTACTATGATGGAATTGACTTAACTGGTTTTGGTATTCAAGGTTTCTGGTATCTGGATAAATGTTTTGCTTCTGTCTTCTATATGGAGAGTCTGTTATATTTTGTGATTATGCACCATGCAGGTATATTTATAGTGACTGTGGGCACTGTGAATATTGTGTTGGTGCTATGTCCATGCCTGGAATGTGTTTCCTCCTCACCTCTGCCTTCTGGTTTCCCTGATTTCCTTCAAATCTCAGTTAAAATTCTACCTTCTAAAGAAAACCTTTCCTAAGCCTTCCTAATCCTAGTGCCTTCCCTTTTTTCTTCCCTCTTTATTCTATATTCAGCTATGTATTTGTTTGCTTAGATTGTGAGCTCCTCGAGGGTAGGAACTGTCTTTCCCTCCCTTTTTGTATTCCCAGAGCATAGCACATGCCTGACACCTAATAGGTGCTTAACACATGTTTATTAACTATTGATTTACTGATATCAGTATCTGACATCAGAATTGCATCTAAGGGATATTTTCTGGGAAGAGGTGCTAAGCTCCCTGGTTATATCTAAGCTCTGGAAGAAACATTTTTTAAAGCAGCAAATCCATTAAAGGAGGGACAGCAATATTTTTTTTAAAATCTACTTCATATGTCACAAAAATAGGAAATGCTCTCCAAGCACCATTCACCTGCCCCCAGTGGCATACTTGTAGCTCAAACTATTCTTCCTCCCTCTCCTAGACCAGACAAAAGACAGACACCAAGTAGTCTACTCAGTTATTCATGGGTAGGTGATCCACTGCATGGACTAATGTGCAGTAGATTTTTAGTTGTAGCTTGGGTCTCCCCTTTCACTCAGTCATCTTCTTCCCACCGTTCATTGCTATGTGCCCAGAGGAAGAAACTAATTTGAATACTCAAGCATGTGGTCCAAACCTACTACATCCCTTCCTTCATTATTTAATACCTGCAATTTGGCTTCCATCCTCACCAATCTATTAAAATCATGCTCTCAAACAATACTAAAGACCACCTAATTGCCAAATCATAAAATCTGGTCCAACCTGCTCATTTTACAAGTGAGGGAACTGGTTCAAAGATATGCCCAAGGTAAAGTAGTGAATTAATGATCCAGCATTCTTCTCTCAGACATTTTTCCTCTTTGACCTCTCTGAAGTACTGCTGACTACCCATTCCTTGAAATGCTCTTCTCATGTCCATCTCCATTACCCTTCTCCTTTAAACTCCTTGATTATTCTTGCCCCCCTCCTTCCCTCTTCTCATTTCTTAATTATAGGTACACCCTAAAGTTCAGTCTTCAGGCTAGGTGGTGCAGTGAATAGGGCACCAGCCCTAGAGTCAGGAGGACCTGAGTTCAAATCCAGCCTCAGACATTTAAGACTTACTAGCTGTATGACCTTGGGCAAGTCACTTAACCCCAATTGCCCTGCCTTCCCCCTCCAAAAAAAAGCAAAAAAAAAAAATTCATTTTCAGCCTTCTGTTATCTCTCTAATAACTCTTCTGCCAATAAAAAAGTGTTATAGGTGCTTTTTGTTTTTACAACAGCAAGAGTAATTTCTTAAAATATCCTCTCCTCCACCCTTTGAACTTTGAACTCTCTTTGAACTCTCTCTTTTAACAAAGGAAAAACTAACAATACCTAACACGATGACTGAGTACAAAATTCTACCCTTTGAACTCTCTCTTTTAACAAAGGAAAAACTAACAATACCTAACACGATGAATGAGTACAAAATTCTACCATCTGCCATGAGGAAGGAATATAGTTTATTTTTCCTTCTCTGGGGCTATTATTGGTTGTTCAGTTACTCAGAGTTCAGCTTTCTTTCAAGTGATATTTTTACTTATCTTATTGTAAGTCATCCTATGTATTCATTTGATTCTGCTAATTTCACTCTGGTTCAGTTTATGCAAATCTTCCCTTGTTCCTCTTACTTCCTCATATTCCTCATTTCTTATTTTACAACAATATTTCATTAAATTCATATGCCACAGTTTTTTTAAAAGCCTTTCCTCTACTGATGGGCACCCACTTCATTTCCAGTTTTTGTTATCCTAGGATACTGCTATGAATATTTTGGCATATATTGGACCTTTGCTGTTTTATTTTTTTAAATTTCCTTGGTATATGCCCCAGAGTGAGATAACTGAATCAAAGGATATAGATAATTTAGTCATCTTTCTTGCACAATTTCAAATTGATATTCAGAAAAGTAGAACCAATTCACAGATCCACCAACAGTATATCTGTGTTCCTGTCTTCTCATAGATCTTAGAACATTGAGTACTCTCACTTTTTGTGATATTTTCCATTTTGTAGAATATGAATTAAAACCTCAGAGCTGTTTTAATTGCATTTCTTTTATTACTAGCAATTTGGAGAATATTTTCAAATAGTCATTCAGAATTTGAAATTCTTGTTTCGAAGACTATTGATAACTTTTGACCACTTACCTATTGGAAATGACTCTTGGTTACATAAATATTTGTCTAAGTTTTCTATATATATTTGCAACCACACTTCTGTTTGGGATATTTGATACAAATACCTTTCCTACTTTGCAGTTACTCTTCTTATTTTCTGTTCTTTGGTTTAATTTGTAATACAGTGTTCAAGACTGGGTCATTTGTGTAAGACTCTCTTCACTGGCCAAGAGGATGATAACTTGGCTGTGGGTGTGGGGGACAGAACTGGCAGGAGAACTTGGGAGAGGAGAGACATTCTTTTTGTTTTCTGCTTGAGAGTGGATACACATAGTTCTAGACCTTCTTTGGGGAGGTCTGGAGAGAGACTTCTGGAGTGATGGATGAGTCCTATACATGCAGGCTATTTTCCAAGGTCTTTTCTCATTCTCTTGGTCTTTTTTCCCTGACGAGGGTCTCTTGAAGCAGGAAGTAAAAAGAAAGTCTCTTTTCTCCCAAGTTATCCCAACACTTTTGCCCCAGTTGTGGACTCCTAGCATAAAGTCATCATCTTCTCCATCAATGTAGAAATAAGCCAGAACTGAACCCTTATCTAAACAGATATGGTCCATTGAAACTAGGGATTCCTCTTTTAAAGTGCACTAAACAAAAATGATGACTACTATCCTATAGTAATTAAAATATAGCATTCATGGAGCTGGTGAAACTAAGGAAAAAAGAGGTCAAAGAAATGAAAATGAACAGACAGATGAGTTTGTCTACACTAGGATGGAATCATCTTTCGGTTCCTTCTTTCCTCAATGGTTCCAATGTTGTCCAGTTCTGATAGAGTTTTCCAGAAACTGATGCAACTGCATCTGTACCATTTATACCTCACTATCTTATCAAGAGGGATGGACAGAATGGAGACAAGATATTTGTGTGCTCTAGATGAGATCTGAACATTGCAGCACCCAGAGCTGGAAAATCGTGTCCCCTGTGGGTTAATTTTCCCTGGATGGGCAAACAGGACTTACCTTATCACAAAATGGAAGCCTTCATGATGTGGAAGTAGAATTCTCTGCCATTAAATATTAATGCATTTATTAAGAGTAACTTTGAAAAATCTCAGACCTACAGCAAGAAGAGACCTTATCAGGGGTGGGGAACCTGTGGCCTCAAGGCCATGTGTGACCCTCTAGGTCAGTCAAAGGGGCCGCACTTGAGGAAAATCACTTAACACTGTTTGCCTCAGTTTCCCCATCTGTAAAATGAGCTGGAGAAGGAAATGGCAAATCACTCCAGTATCTCTGCCAAGAAAACCCCAATTAACCTGTTTGCCTCAGTTTCCTCATCTGTAAAATGAGCTGGGGAAGGAAATGGCAAACTGCTCCAGTATCTCTGCCAAGTAAACCCCAGATTGGGTCATGGAGAGTTGGACATGACTGAAACGAATGAGCAGCAACAAGAGAGCAGCAAACAAGATATTGTCTGCCAGACTGAAATCAAACTTCCTGCCCTGAATTCAACCCAAGTGAGGGTTAGACACCAAACTGAGAACCTAACCCAGGAAGTCCTAACTTCCAGTTGCCTCCTTTCATACATGCTTTTTGCCAGAACATTCCACACAGCTCCCCTGGGGAAAAACAATAACAATCCGATTTGGGGGGATGGAGGAGGGTGGAGAAGCAGCAGGTGGCCAGGGCCTTATGAAGTATTTGTGGAAATGATTCTCAGGTTTTTCCCACCTGGGATGGTTTAGTTTTCCTGGATGAAAGACCAAAGAACATGAAGTCTGAGCTCTGATGCCTCCTGCAGAATATTGATGAAGACATCTGCTTTCCCGGGTTATCTATATAGAGGGACTGTGGATGGAGGCTGGATGGGTAGGGGCAGGTAACTGCTGTTTGAAGGCTGAACATGAATAGCAAACAACTGCTTCCTAATGAGAGAGAACCTCTAGCCCCTGTTATTTCCAGGATGAATGTGCTGGGCTATAAAACACACTTTCTTTTATTAGAAAAGGTCTGGTTCCTTTTCCTCCCCTTCTCCCTCTATTAGAAGAAAATAGACTCAAGCTCTGTCTTCTCATTTAACCCTGTCTTTCTATATCCACAGTCTGGATAGAATAAAAGATGACCTGTGCCTGGCATGTTTTCTGCTTTGCTCTGGGAGATGTAGGCAGTGGACCAGTGTGCCTCGTGCTGGGAGGGAGATACCCTCATTCTCTGGTTCTTTTAAGACTGGAATCTCTCAACTCTGAATGCTGTGATCAGCCACAGTTTCTGAGGACCAGTGATAAAGAATGCCCAGTGATAAAGAATGCCACTCACCTCCTGATGGAGAGGTGATGCACTGAATATGAAACACATTTTTGGACATAGCCAATGTGAGAATTTTTTGGAATGACTATAAATATCTGAAACAAGGGTTTTCTTTTTCTTTTTATTTCTTTTTTTTAGTTGAGGGGAAGAAGAAAAGGAGAATAAATAAATGCTGGATAATTAAAATTTTTTTACAAAAGACTAGAATCTCATAAAGCTAGGCTGAAGATTACAAACTCATCAATGCCTAATTCCCTCCTTCCTCCTTTTGCTACCTGGTCTTGAAAGTCTGGGAAAGAGATTCCTAGCATTCCTCCCAATTATGACTTCCTTATCGTTTACTCAGTAAGCAATTATTAATCACCTATTAGCTTACTTTGTGCCACACACAGTGCTAGGGACAGAAACAAATAAAGTAGCCCTTAATCTCAAGGAGTGTATCTTAAATGGGGTAGGAATGGCAATCTGTAGGTATCTAAGTATATAGACAGCAGCTAATTGGCATAGTGGATAGAGTTGGGCCTGAAGTCAGGAAGACTTCTTTCTGAGTTCAAATCCAGCCTCAGAATCTTACTAGTTGTATGTCCTTGGACAAGTCACTTAACCCTACTTGCCTCAGTTTCCTCATCTGTAAAATGAACTGGAGAAGAAAATGGCAGACTACTCCAATATCTTTGCCAAGAAAAGCTCAAATGGGGTTACAAAGAATTGGAGATAACTGAAAAGACCAAACAACATCAAAAGCAGCTCGGCATTGGGCAGTCCTGCCCTAAAGGAGCTTATAGTCTAACTCAGTGGTTCTCAACCTTCCTAATGCCAAGACCCTTTAATACTTGTATGTGGATGTATCTGGGCATATCTGCATGTGGACAGACCTGCCTGGAGACAGATAGAGGAGCAGTGTCTCGGTTCCTAAGACCATCGGAAATATGTGTTTTCCCGTGGTCTTAGGCTACCCCTGTGAAAGGGTCGTTCGACTCCCAAAGGGGTCGTGACCCACAGATTGAGAACCGCTGGTCTAACTGGAGGGGACAACATATATGTATAGAGGTATGTACAAAATAGATGCAAGGACATTTTGTGGGGACAGCACTAATAGCTGGGGAGATGAAGGAAGAGGGCCATCAGCTGATTCTTGAAGGAATCCAGGGATTCTGAGACAGACAAAGTGACCATCATACAAACACAGCAAAGGAACAGAGAAGCCACGGGATTACAGTGAGTCATCCAGGCTGTAGGAGAAGGAGCATGGTGTCCATCCAAAACCATTGTAGTCAGTTCTTTCAGGACCCCAGAGAGCACTGCACCTGAGGGGAGAACTCCATTTGGGAGGCTTGGGATGACACACACAACAGGAACACACTCAGAAGTAAATGCTCCTTACCTGAGTATGGGTCAGCAGCGTCCCATCTGTCGTTTCATGGGAGAAAGAAGGAAATTTATCTTATAGCTTGCGAACCTAGGTATGGCCTTTGCCACACAAATTTGCACACACATGTTTAACAAGAACAACAGCAGCTAACATTTCTATAGGTTTTCAAAGTGATTTATAATATTATCTAACTTGATCCTCCCAACAACAGCCCAATGTAGTAGGTTATGTATGGGGAAACCGAGGCTGAGAAGGTAAGGGACTTGTACAAGGTCACACAGCTAATAAGTGTCTGAAGGAGAATTTGCATCTTGTTGTTCCTGATTCCCAAGTTCACCACACTCTGTTTAGAATTATGTAATATCCTGTTATTTTCAAGGACTGAATCTCTGCAAATAGCTTATAAACTCCTTGAGGGTAGGGAGGAGAAGATACTACTTCTGAACTAGTGTATTTCTGGGCCCAGAAGAGATGCTTAACAAATGGTTGTTGAGGGAAAGAGAACAGGGCCAAGTTACTAAGGTACTTAGGATAACATAGAATAAGACATGAGACTGGCTATGAAAATTAAGGGTGATTTAGGGACCTGTCTGGACAACAATAGAAGTTAAGGGAATGGAGGAAAAAAAAAAACCAAAGAATAAAGATCTAGAGAATTTTTTTTAAAGGACAAAAAACCCCTTTTAGAAGCAAAATTGTTTTTTTTCCTCTAATGACATGAGTTTTAAAATTCATTTAAAATTCAGCATCAAAGACACTGCCCCATTGGCTCTATATGTCAATGGTTAAGTCCTTTTTAACCATTTTACCTAAGCAGAAAATAAACTGTGTATTAAGGAAGACAACTTACAATGGGGTGCAAAGAAATCCTGCGTGGTGTATTAGCAACTATTAATGGAATAGAAAGGATGCCATTGAAGCATGGTTTGGGCTCCATCAGTGACCTCTGGCTCAGGGTTGTTCCTTGTGTTTCCTACCCACCCCTTTCCCACCTTGGTAGCTGGGTGAGTGGTAGCTTTATTTGAGAAGATTGGCCACTAGTCAGGAAGAGCTGCCCACTCAGTAGATTTTAAAGGAAGAGACAACTTCTATGTGTGGAGGTACCCTTGAGATTAATATGTCTGTTTTCTATGAGTTATCTTACCAGGCAGGTGCACTGGACACAGAGTAAGGCTGTTTGCTGAAGGAGCCAATTGGGAACCTGCATGAACCAAAGTCTTGCTCACTCATTCACTGGCTGACCTTGCTGAGTTGTGCCTCCTTGAACTGGTCTAAACCAGCTTTGTGGCCGACTATTCAGGCAAAACATCCTGCTTCTATGTCCACATCTTTCTGAGAAAGATTGTCCATTCTTTTTCCCAACTCCTCTCTCAATCTCCCTTTTGTGGTTTTTAAGCATAAATCTCCCCTGCCTCTCCTGGGCTGTGTTTTCCTTTGTACCTTGTACTAGGGCACTAGTGTCTGATTTTTATGCTTTCAATGCAGCTTGGACTTCTCTACATTTTTAAATTTTTTTTTTTGCTTTCTTGGAGGGGGGAAGGAGGGGTAAGTGACACCCAAGGTCACATGACTAGTAAATGTTAGGTGTCTGAGGTCAGATTTGAACTCAGGTCCTCCTGACTCCACAGCTGGTGCTCTATCACTATGCCACCTAGCCGCCCTGACTTCTCTACATTTTGAGGGGTGGGCTTCACTGACACATGCTTGTAGTTTTCTTCCTCTTTCCTCACTTAACACGTGGCTTGAGACTCTGCAAGTCTCTTCCTTAGAGGCTTGCCTCCCCTCCAAACTATAGAAACTGTCCTCATAGAGATGAAAATGAGACTTGTTCTCATTGCCTTATCTACTTCGTGGTTTTTTTTTTCCTCCCTGAGCACAGGGGACCTAACAGTGATCCTGACATGGAGGTTTACAAACTTGATGACTATTTTGGGAGTTTAAGAGATTGGGTCTCGATTTGGTGCTGATTGTAATAAGGGGAATATTTTCTGCAGGAACTACAATGTTCTTTATTAGAAGATGAACACTGAGAAGATGACCCCAAGCCATGGTCCTGCTTGCTAAAAGATATGAACCTTGAGGATTTTATTCTGACAGTACAGATCTGAGAGGAAGGTGAAACAAATGTTTAGGAGTCCCACAGAATGCTTCATAATTTGATACTTTACGTACAGTGACATTCTTTCTGGGATCATTCCCTCAATTTACACTGGTTGGGTCCCCAGAAGGAAGACTGCTATTCTTCTCAGGATTCTAGGGGCATCCTGTGCATAGCTAACCTCTTAATTTTTTTTTTGTTTGGTCTTTTTTTCAGTCATGTCCGACTTTTTGTGACTCCATTAGGGGTTTTCTTGACAAAGATTCTAGAGTAGTTTGCCATTTACTTCTCTAGCTCATTTTTACAGATGAGGAACCCAGGCCAACAGAGTTAAGTGACTAACCCAGGGTCACACAGCTAGTAAGTGTCTGAGGCCAGATTTGAACTCAGGAAGATGAGTTTTCCTGACTCCAGGGCCAGCACTCTATTCACTGGGCCACATGGCTACCCCATCCTCTAAAATACTACTATTCCAAAGCTCCTGCTGATATACTTCTCCTAATAATTAGCCAGTAGAGTAATTTGCTTCATTATCAAAGCATTCACTCAAATGGCATAGCAAAATCTATAAAGTATTTCCTCCATAAACCTGGTATGTCCTCTTCCATAAGTACATACAGTGTCCACCAGGGAAAAAGTGGGTATGAACTTAAAATATAATGATGGTAGGGAGCATACATGGTCAAGGCAACTCACAACTCTGGAATTTCTAGACCACAATGTTCTTCCTTTCTCTAGAGAGTTCCTCAAGAAGTTCACTGTGCAGCTGGGAGCTGACCAGTCACTCACTCTGCCGCTAGGCTGGGTTGGCTCTTCACAGGGCATGGTGTCTTAGCTTGCTTGGTTAATCTGCTACCAGATGTAGTCAAACAGATCTATGAGCTGCTGAACTGCCTTTTTATACCAGCTTCTTGGCTATAATTGAAAAAGAACTGGATTTAGAGTTAGGTAGACATATACAAAACAAAGAAACAAAAATGTATTGCCTTAATCTTTTTTTTAAATTAAAAGTATATATATATATTTTTTGCTTTTTGGAGGGGGAAAGGAAGGGCATTTGGGATTGAGTGACTTGCCCAAAGTCACACAGCTAGTAAGTGTTAAGAGTCTGAGGCCACATTTGAACCCAGGTCCTCCTGACTCCAGGGTCAGTGCTCTAGGCTCTGCCACCTAGAGGCCCCTATTGTCTTGATCTTTTAGGATTGAAATGAGCATGACAAGGTTGAATTGTGTTCAATATACTTGAGGAATAAAAGGAAGCATATTAAATTCAAATTTTTACTGGCTATTTGAAAACAGATGACTCCCAACCCTTGGCTTCAGCTTCTCCAACTGTATGGATAGGACATGCTAGATTGGATGTATTTTGAAAGCTACGGGCTGTATTTCCCTAGTAGCCCAAAAAATTCAGTTCAAGTGATGTGATACCAGTCCTGAGCATGAACTGTTTGTAGGTGTTGATTGGAAGAGGACTAGTGCCATAGGACCTCTGGATATCTGGAGGGAACACAGAGTTAGAAAGATGAGCTAAAGAGGCTGATGGTCTTAGCCTCCTGGCCATGGCTCCTTGGTTTCATCTTGCAGATACTGAGGTTCCTCCTCTCCTTTCTTTCACAATTGCTGGTAGTGTCATAAGATTCAGAGACAGGAGTTGGACATTCCCAAGATCCCTGGTGGCAAGTACAGTGATGATAAATAAACGAATGCAAAGGATTTTAGGGATTGTCCTTTACTCAAGTCAAGTCTTTCATACTCCAAGCAGTGTGGTAACCAGTTTCCCTAGAAAGTTCAGCGAATGATGTCATAATCATCGCCACTAAGATTTATATAGCACTTGAAGGTTTTCAAAGTGATTTGCATAAAAAAAGTGCTGACAATTTAAGTCCCCAGCTATATGCCTAACTTGACCATCACCTCTGCTTTGAGAAACAGTAGGATCAGAGCTGCTATGGCATCTCCAGAGCTCCTTTAGTTCTTTGCCTCTGGAATGGAAATGAGAGATAGGGTGGGAAGGACAACATAGGTGACTTTTCATATTGCTGGGGACTCCTTTGCCCCAATATTTAACCACTACTATCTGCAAGAAAACTAGAGCAACTGAGAGATAATCTCTAGGCTAACTCCCCTCCTCCTATCCTCCGCATATATAGTTAGTCTATCCTTTGGAATTTTTTGTCTTACCTTTGAAACCAATTCTTTTGGTATCAATTCACCAGCTAGTTTTTTAAGTCCCTAAAATGTGTCAAGCACTGTGCTGGGTGCTGGGAATACAAAGACAAAAATAAAAATAGTCCCTGTCCTCAAGAAGTTGTATTCTATCAGGTGAAACAACATGTGCATGTATAAATGTATTCAAAGTAAATACAAAATAAAATACAAAGTTGTCTGAGGGAGGAAAGGAGAAGGGGGAGAATCACAAAGAGCTACTGGTGGGGGGAGGAAAGGGGACCAGGAAAGGTACAGTGGAAGTATCTTCTCCACAGCTCCTTGCCCCGTTCTGTTCCCAGTAGTGGTCTTGACAGCTCCAATAAGAAATTCATGTGTTACCATGCTATTGTTTAGAGAGATTCATATTTTTTACAGCAATATAACCCATTTTACCTTTATAGTAATTGTTTTGGAATAAGAAGTAATCATCCAGGACTGACCACCTTGCTTTACTAAAGCGCTCCTTTCTCACTCCTGGCAAATTGCTTTGAGAATTGAACAGAGCCCTGCTCAATCATGCAGAATATCCATTCTGAAGGATGCCGTGGAAATAGATCTATGTTATACTTGCCAGAGTCATGCCTTCTTTTTCCCAGAATTAAAATGGTGAGTGATTGCTTCATTCCACACCCCCACAGTCATGAGGCTGGGCTCATTAAATCCAGAAGCAGGGGAGGGGAGTAGGGCATGAGTGTGTGGTACAGAATTTTTAAGAAATTCACAATAACAAACTGGTAAGTTAAGGGTTCCTGTCCTTTAGACAGATCTCTGGCCAGCAAATTATCTATTTTTTTTTCTTTTTTGGGTGGGTGGAGGGAAATGAGAGAATCTTGGTTCAAATCTAACCTCCAATACTGATTACCTGTATGACCATGGGTAAGTTGCTTGATCTGCCTGGGCCTCAGTTTCCTCATCTGTAAAGGGAGGTTGGGGTAGATAACCTCTAAAACCTCTTCCATCTTTAAATATGTGATCCTATGATCCTATGAAATTAGTTTATCACCTGTCAAAATGGATAAACCTTGAGGTATTGGGGGGAGATAAGAGGGAGAGAGGGAAAGACAGAAAGGCAGAACCAGAGAGACATAGAAAAAGAGAGAGACAGAGAGAAAGAGATAGAGATAGATATCTAGAGACAAGGAAAGAAAGACAGATATTGAGAGGCATCCCCAGAGATTCAAGGAGAGAGAGACAGACTGGAGAGACATTGAGAGACAGTGACAAAGACAGAGAGGGGAGGGGAGAGGATAATGGAGAAAGAGGAGAGGAAACATGCTGGTCAGAAGTGGAAGCATGCCTCCATAAAGAATAAGGAGGGGTTTTCCTCCCTCTCACTATTACTCCTCTCAATGTTTCTATGATTCGTGGGCCTTGCTTCAGGGAAACCATTTTCTTCAATGACATTTTATGGGCTGCTATGAAATTTCCTTTTAAAGATTTCACCAAAGTAATGTGAAGGGAACCAAACAAGACCCTACAATCTATTGATTTTAGGCTTCCCACCAAGTGGTAACTAGTTAGGTTAGCTGGGGTATTGCCCGAGAACAAACATGGGGAATTTAATTTCCTTCCCATGAGAGGTACACATACTCACTGTGCCTGTTGTCCTTCTACCTCAGAGTCCTCTGCTGACCTATAGCATACTCTGCTACTACCCCTGGACCAAACCTTCAAAAGGACTCATTGTGGAAAATGCTATCCACATCCACAGAAAGACCAATAGAGTCTGAATGAGGATCAAAGCATACAAAAACTAGTTGTGTGACCTTGGGCAAGTCACTTAACTCCAACTGTTCTCCAAAAAGCAAAGACAAAAAAACTATACCAGGACTTCAGGGACACTCTGTACTTTGACCCTCTTATTTTCCCCATGTCAGAAACTTTTGTTTGACTTGCAGTAACATTTTTTAAATAGTATTTTTTCCACTTACATGTCAAAACAGTTTTCAACATTTATTTTTATATGATTTTGAGTTCCAAATTTTCCTCTCCCTACCTCCCCTCCACTCTCCTCAAGACAGCATGCAATCTCATATAGGATATACATGTACGATCATATTGAACATATTTCCACATTAGTAATGTTGTAAAAGAAGAAGCAGAATAAAAGGGAAAAACCATAAGAAAGAAAAAACAAACAAAAAAGTGAAAATAGTATGCTTTGATCCTCATTCAGACTCTATAGGTCTTTCTGTGGATGTGGATAGCATTTTCCATCATGAGTCTTTTGGAATTGTTTTAGATTATTGTATTGCTGAGAAGAACTAAGTCTATCAAAGTTGATCATTATACAATGTTGCTGTTACTGTGTACAATGTTCTCCTGGTTCTGCTCCTGTCACTCAGAATCAGTTCATGTAAGTCTTTCCAGGTTTTTTTGAAATTCACCTGCTCATCATTTCTTATAGAACAATAGTATTCCATTACATTTATATACCATAGCTTGTTTAGCCATTCCCCAATTGATGGGCATCCCCTCTATTTTCAATTCTTTGCCACCACAAAAAGAGACACTATAAATATTTTTGTACATGTGGGTCCTTGTCTCTCTTTTATGGTCTCTTTGGGATATAGACTTAGTAGTGGTATTACTGGATCGAAGGGTATGTACAGTTTTATAGCCCTCTGGGCATAGTTCCAAATTGCTTTCCAGAATGGTTGGATCAGTTTGTAATTCCACCAACAATGCATTATTAGTGTTCCAAGTTTCCCACATCTTCTTCAACATTTATCATTTTTTTTTTTTGCCATATTAGCCAATCTGATAGGTGTGATGTGGTACTTAGAGTTGTTTTAATTTGCATTTCTCTAATCCATAGTCATTTAGAGTATTTTTTCCTATATGACTATAGATAGCTTTAATTTCTTCATCTGAAAACTGCCTGTTCATGACCTTTGACATTTATCAATTGGGGAATGACTTGTACTCTTATAAATTTGATTCAGCTCTCTATATATTTTAGAAAGGAGGCCTTTATTAGAGACACTGGCTGTACAAGTCATTTCCCAGCTTTCTGCTTCCCTTCTAATCTTGATTGCATTGACTTTGTGCATAAAATTGTAATTTAATGTAACCAAAATTGCCCATTTTGCATTTCATCATGTTCTCTATCTCTTGTTTGGTCATCAATTCTTCCCTTCTCCATAGATCTGACAGGTAAACTATTCTTTGCTCTTCTAATTTTCTTATGGAATTACTTTATATGTCTAAACTGTATACCCATTTCAACCATATCTTGGTATAGGGTGTAAGATGTTGGTCTATGCCTAGTTTCTGCCATACTATTTTCCAATTTTCCCAGCAGTTTTTGTCAAGTAGTGAGTTCTTATCCCAGAAGCTGGAGTCTTTGGGTTTATCAAACAGTAGATTGCTATAGTCATTGACTACCATGTCTTATGTACCTAAGCTATTTCACTGATCCACCACTCTATTTCTTAGCCAGTTGAGGTAACATTTCTTTGACTGCTCCACAAGCTTTCAAATTTTATGATCCTTGGATATAAATTCAAACTTCTAATGCTGACATACTTTTGCCTCTAGCTTCTCTGCTTAGCATGTCTATTTCTGATAAATGAGCCCTGATGCTTCATAGCTGATTCTGGAATCTTTCTAAGAAGAGACTGTTTGCTTATTCACAGCCTTCAGAAGCTTCAGACTATACTATGGGTTCCTCATGCCCAGAGCATGGCTGATCTCATTCCTATCCCTATTCCAAAGTTGGCACCGCAGAAGTGATAGAATGAACAATAGATTTAGAATGGTAAGACCTAGGTTCAAATCCTGGCGGCTACCATGTGTGTGAATGAGAATTTTGTCTTCCTAGGCTTCAGTGTCCTTATCTATAAAAAGCAAAACAAAACAAGGAATCAGGGTTGGGTCATCTGTAAGACCTTTCCACGCCTAAATCCTGTGGTCCTATCAACATTACATTTGGGGAGATCACATGACTTACAAATTCTCTTTCTCAAGAATATGGTGAGCTTGGTACTGTAACAACACCACCATGCAGCTTAACCAAGTATCATTGATTGGTACCAGCCATGTCAAATTAAAAAGCAAAACAAAACAAACCTAAACCAGAGACAAGAAAATATCTGAAAATTCATCTGTGTTCATGATCTCTCTGTCCTCTCCTTTTCCTTTGACTCACATCACTAAGGGAAATAAATGGAGACCTGATTCCAGCTGGTCAGTGTAACAACTTCCTACTAGACATATAAAAGATTTGAAAATTGGGTATCTTACCCTACAGGAAAGTAGAAGGGAAGGGGATAAGAGGGGGGATGATAGAAGGGAGAGCAGATTGGGAGAGGGGGTAGTCAGAAGCAAGCACTTTTCAAAGGCAACAGGGTCAAAGGAGAAAATAGAATAAATGGGGGGTGGGATAGGATGGAGGGAAATATAGTTAGTCTTTCACAATATGACTACTATGGAAATGTTTTGCATAACTGCAAATGTATAACCTACATTGAATTGCTTGTCTTCTCAATGGGGGTGGGTAAGGAGGGAAGAAAGGAGAGAATCTGGAACTCGAAAAACTCAAAGTTTTAAAAACAAATGTTAAAAAAAATTGTTTTGACATGCAACCAGGAAATAAGATATGCAGGCAATGAGGTATAGAAATCCTTCTTGTACTACAAGAAAGTAAGGGGTAAGGGGGTAAGGGGAGGGTATTGGGGGGATAGAAGAGAAGGCAGACTGAGGGAAGGGGTAATCAGTATGCTTGCCACCTTGGGGTGGGAGGTAGGGGAGACATGGGGGGAAAATTTGGAACTCAAAATCTTGTGGAAATGAATGTTGAAAACTAAAATAAATAAATAAGTATTAAAAAAAAA
This sequence comes from Pseudochirops corinnae, assembly GCA_028646515.1. Taxonomy (NCBI): domain Eukaryota; kingdom Metazoa; phylum Chordata; class Mammalia; order Diprotodontia; family Pseudocheiridae; genus Pseudochirops; species Pseudochirops corinnae. The sequence goes on from CM053586.1 coordinate 226,949,805, forward strand.
AGAAAAAAAGATTTGATAGACTTTGAGCTAAAAGGAGGTTTGGGATTAATTGAGAACTGGAGCTGTCCAGGGTCTACGCGTCCAGGTTCTCCATAACTGTGGGTAACTTGATTGTGGGTCCCAGTGTAGGTCCATTCCTTTTACCTCCTTGTATCTTCTAACATGGGGCAAAACCCAAAGCTATATTGTTGTTTCTTTTAAGCCAGGGAGTTGGTAAAGCCCAAGATGAAGCAAACAGCATCCTTCTTTAAGGCAGCCAAATGTTGAGCTGCTTGGATTAGCTCCTGGGATTTCTAGTTTGAAATATCAAAATCATTAAAGCAGATGAAAGAACGTAATAGTAGTCTAGCTGTAAAAATGTACTTATAAACCCTGTTAAAATGATGAAAAAAATAAAAGGGAAAACAGAGAGGAATGTAAGAACTTGAAAGATAGCATGAACTATAATTCTTATTAAGCATAATGTCTAGCCAAGGCCATCTAGTAAAATTTGGGAAACCTCCTAAGGTGAAAAAATTAATAGAATTAGAAATGAAAGTGACCTTACAGATCACTTAATCTAACCTTCTCATTTTGTAGATGAGGAAACTGAGATCAGGACTTACTATCTGACCAATGTAGCTTGTCAAAGGTCACGTAATTAGTATTAATCAGAGCCAGAATTTAAACCTGGACTCTGTGACCCCATATCTAGGACTCTTTCCATAAAATCATGCTGTTTCCCAACAACTTTGGGAGTTCATCTAATCTAATAGTTCCCCTGCCACAGGTAGAGCTATTCATAAACCATCCCCTGAGTGGAAGCTGGGAAAGTAGTGTGGTACAGTGGAACAAACCCAGAATTTAGAGTCAGAGAGAATGGGTTCAAATCCTGATTTAGGTTCTTAGTATTTACATGACTCTGGTCAAATCACGCAGCCTTTCTGGGTCTCAGTATCCTCAATTGTAAAATGATAGATTTGGACTCAATGGTCATTATTAATATCTCTTCTAATCCCAAATCTGTCATCCTAGATGAGAATAACAGCAATAAAAGTGACAGTAGCTGCACTTATGGTTTCCAATGTGCTTTACAGGAGTTATCTCATCTTATCCTCACAGCAGCCTGAATTAGCAAGCACCCTAGCATACCTAGGGCAGCTACTAGCACAGGTTCTTAGATCTGCTTTTCTAAAGGAAAGCAACTCAAAATGGGTTAACGGTTTCACTTTAATCAATCAAACATATATCATTTACCTAGTTCGGGGGAAAAAGTCAGCACCCTGAACTTCAGAGAATACAAATAGAAGTTA
>CM053586.1:226951196-226997290 GCA_028646515.1 Pseudochirops corinnae
TGACCACATTGAGCCTATTAGGGAACAGATTATACTTTCAAATATCCAAGGGTCCTCAGAGTCACGTAGCCACTTTAGCAAAGGGCCTCAGGGCAGGGAAGATCTTCAGATTCCCATAACACAGCCCTGGGAGGTAGGTGCTATTATTATTCCCATTTTGCAGTTGAGAACATTGAGGCTGAGAGAAGATAATGTCTTGTCCAGAGTCACAGGCTAGTAAATCTGAATGAAGTTAGCTGAAGTTGTGGTTCCAAAACTAAGAACCTGGAATCTAGGGAAACTTCAGATTTCATATTAACAGACTCAATCAATGCAGGAACAAACCTTCATTAAACACCTACTGTGTGCTAGGGCTATCAGATACAAATATAAAGAATGAAACAATCCCTACTTTTAAGGAATTGGAAGGTCCTTTAGGGGCCATTTAGTCCTGCCCATACTGGAGTGGAAATCCTCTCCTCAATATTCGTGACATCATAAATCTAGAGCTGGAAGGAACCTTAGGGCTCATCCAGTCCAGCTCTCTTATTTTATAGGTGAGGAAACTGAGAATGAGAACGGTGTCTTACCCAGAGTCACGCCTCACTAAGTCTCTGAGGCAGGATTTGAATTCGGGTCTTTCTCTGACTCCATATCCAGTGCTTTTTGTTAGAAGACCTTAAATGACAAGCAAGACATCAACTCCCAAGGCAGGCCGTGCATTCCACTTTTGGACCACTCTGGCCATTGGATAGCTTTTCTTTGCAATAAGCCTAAATCATTTTCTCAACTTTCTGTCATTGCTTCCAGGTCTGCCCTTTGTGGATAAGTAGAGCAAATCTAATCTTTCTTCTACACAACAGCCTTTCAAAAACTTGATGACACTGTAAGAGGTGATATTATGGTATCTTGTTTTGCTTCTACAAAAGCTATTGGAAGATAATCAATAACTGTGGGGAAGCTCACTTATCTTATTTTACTAAGATTTATGTTCCTGGAGCCATGACAATGGCCAGAGGGAACTACAAAGGTGGGGGTGTGGCAAACAGTTTGGACCTCAGAGGTCATGCCAGGTCACAAGTATCCTCACTACCATACCTGCGTAAACTGCATATAATCTGCATAAAAAGAGGGAATGTAGGGAAATAAAGTGAGGAATTTGCCTAACCCTAAATCTACCAGGAAGGACAGAATTGTAGAACCTCACTCCTGCTTCTGTATCAGTGTGAGTGTGTTCCTAATGAGCATCATACCCACTTCCTTGCTGGAAGCATAATAAACACCTTCCTCTGCACACTCTGTTTCTAAGTTCTTTTAGTGAGGAATTTGCTGTTTTAAGGGGTACTTCATGTGTATCTTCCTAAGGACCCCAGGAAAGCAGTGGACATTGGAAACTCATCTGGGGTAACTCCTTAAACCCTGCCTGGGAAGTCCTGTGATCCCTACAGCCATGTTGAGGGGCATCCTATGTGCATCTTCCTAAGGGCCCCCAGGGAAGCAGTGGACAGTGGAAGCTTGTCCAAGCTAACTCCCTGACACTGACTGGGGAATACTGTGATCCCTTAAGTGTGCTTCTCACAACACTTATGTCTCCCTTAATCTTTTCTTCTCCAGGTTAAAATATCACCAGTTCCTTTAACTGATCTTATGATATGATCTCAATTTCCATCCTTCTACTGGTCCCACTTTTTTGGATTCTCTTCACCTTGTCAATGTCCTTCCTAAATTTTGGCACCCAGACCTGAATGCAGTATTCCACTTGTGCTCTATATAGGGCATAGGACCACGGGACTGTAACCTACACTATTCTGGTTGCCATGCTAATCTTAGTGCATGGATTAATTACATGTTTGTGTATGGAAGTTTTTTTTTTTTTCCAAACTCTTATAAACACCTAGGGATTGCCCAGATGAGGAAAAAATTGCAACTGTCTCAATCAGGTTCTGGGAGTGAGTCCCATTTGTTGGGTCACAGGACAGATCTCCCCTGAAGCCAAAACTATCAAATAGGCCATTAAGTAGACAATGTACATCTTTTGCAAATGCTGTTAATACTATTCTAGTTCCCTCTGGCTTGGACCAGGGGGGTGGGAAGTGGGGGAAAGGAGGGACAGCAGCTAGTCTTGACCCTGTCATTATAAGAAAACTGTCTTTGCCTCCAGGGTTTGATTGCCAGGTGGGAAAAAATGACAGCAATTAATTTCCACAGCGAAAAATAATTCTGCTAATTGAAAACATCAAAAACATTGAGGTTTATATAAATGTTCAGCTCTGTTTATTTTCTCTAATTTGTTTTTCAGCATTCAATAAGAACTTAATGAGCTCCCATTTTCTGCTTCTTTCCTATTTATAGATATTAAGGACTGGTGGGTTCCCACTGTAGGGAGTGTATATGCTCTGTCTGGGCTGCATTATAATCAGGGGACAGTCACTATCCGTATCTGAGTTTCAGACACAAATCCCAGTCTGAAACTCAGAGAAAACTTTGAAGAGTCATGGCATCTGGGACCTTTATGTTGTTTTCTCATCAACTGAAGGGTTTGGGGTTTTGGGGGGTTTTTTTGGTCCATTCTCCATTTGGCAAACACAGAGCTTGAAAATAGCCTTGTTGTCTGTAGTGAGATAGGAGATAAGAAAAAAGCTAGACTATGTTACCATGGAAGGGAGACTGTGACTCTGCCAGCTGCATTTATTGGGACAATGACAGTGTTAAAAATAACATTTATGTAGTACTTTAAGGTTTGCAAAGCACTGGCCTAGGAGGTAGATATTATAAATGTTATTGTTCCCATTGCACAGTTAAGGACCAAGGCTCAGGCAAGGTTAAGTGACTTGCCTAAAGTCACACAGCTAGTGATGATAGCTAGCACTTATATGGCACTTTCAGGATTTGCAAAGCAAGATTCCAGCTCTAAATCTATTATCCTACATGGGCACGAGGATAATAACAATAGTAGTAATAGTAACAATAGCTAGCATTTATTTATAACCTTAAGGTTTGTAAAGTACTTTACAAATATCTTATTTTATCCTTAACAGTCCTGTAAGATAGGTGCTGTTATTATCCCCATTTTACAGATGAGAAAACAGAGGCTGAGACAGGTTGAGTGACTTGTTCAAGGTCACACAGATACTAAGTATCTGATTTAAACTCAGTTCTTTCTGACTCTACCATACTATCCACTATTCCATCCATGCCTATCAGGCAGCTAGTAAGAAGTTAAGTAAGGTAGTAAATTTCGAGCTTTTGTGTCTGATGATCCCAAGTCCCATGCACTTTCCACCATACTATATTGCTTATGATATGTATTTATGATCCTGTCAATCCTCAAGTGGATCTGTGGTTTTATTGATAGTTCCTACCAATGATAAATATAATAATCCTTCCCAGCCTGCCATTTCTGTTAGAATCTTATGCATCTCCTTCCAAAAGTTTGCTACAGAGAGTCCATGAAACCTGCAGGAAGTCTTTTCCCCTCTTGACATTGTGAGGGTACCATTGGACCACTCTACCTGGTTGTCTACCTGTTGTTCCTCAAGTTTACTACATGATTAGCTCATCTTCTTTTCTTGCCATTCAGCTCCTTGATAATATCTTTTACTCCTAGTGTTCTTTGGAGTTCCTCATTGGTTATATACTATTGCCTCCTTACACCTGCCATGTGGTTCTTTATTCCCCTTTGTGTGAAGCTCACCTTTAGTTCTTCCAAGGTTGTGAAGTTCCATGTCTCACTACCATATAGCAACTTCAGTAGAATGTTGTTATTAAAAGGATGGATCTTTGCTTTCATGGGAAACTTGGGGTCAGTAAAGGAGCTTTGCAATTTTCTGAAGGCAATCATTCACTTTCTCTTTTTTTAACTTTATGCCCAACTTGTTGGCCATAACCTGAATGATCTCTGGGGGAGATAAATACTAATGGAAAGTTCTGTACATCCAAATGCCTGTGAAAATCTGGGCTATCGACTTTCTTCCCTTATCTTTCTTGTGTAGAAAACAGGCCAGAGTCCTTTAAGTAATTCTAGATCTCTTCCAGGAGACTCTGCAGTGTTCTGGGGCTTGATGTGATCAGTACAGTGCCTTGAGCATCTGGAAGACCTCTCCATCCACAGGGAATCCCACTTAGATCTGATCTCTGCTCTTTTACAGGAAACCTTTCTTGATTCCTTCCAATAGCTAGTGCCCCCCTTTTCCTCTCTAAACTATTGCATTATTTATTTTGCCTCTAAATTTTGGGACTACTAGGTGGTGCAGTGGAGAGCACTAGGCTTGGAATCAGGAAGATTCATCTTCCTGAGTTCAAATCTGGCCTCATATACTTAGTAGCAGTGTGATCCTGGGCAGGTCACTTAACCCTGTTTACCTTAGTTTCTCATCTGTAAAATGAGCTGGAGAAGAAAATGGCAAACCACTCCAGTATCTCTGACATGAAAACCCCAAATGGGGTCATGGAGAATTGGATATGACTGAAAAATGACTTAAAACAAATTCTCTACATATATATACATACATATATATTGTTTTTCTATATAGAATATAAGCTCCTTGAGTAAGGGGCTATTTCATTTTTTGTTTTAGTAATGAGTGCAAATAACAGTATCCTCTTGGTCTGCTCTGGCTAGAGTTCATACCATGGAGTGCTGAATTCATGTCCTGGACACTTCTGAAGGAACATGTGTTCAGCTTTGAATGACTCAATGCTTTGGGATGACATATCAAACCTGGGAAGTTCCATGGTTTCAATACTCTCAGACATAGTGGTGAAGGACTCTGTAAAAGGAGACACATCTACTTGTTCTCTCTTCTGTCCTCACTCTTCTCTCTGAGACATGTGGCCACTAACTCTCTTTCTTTATTATTGTCTCTCTTTGGAAATTCCTTTGTGGTGTGTGGGAGGGCTGCATACTCTGCCCCATCCAAGGAGAAATAACATACTGCTCATACATGGCAGCTGTCATATGGGTTGGATCCAGGTGAGCTTGAACTCGCTTCCTCTTTGGCTGTGTTTCTTGAAGGAGAAGATAACTGCCATCAGGAGGATGGAGAACCCAACTCCAACCTGACTTGTCTGAAGATTTAGGTCTTGAGGGAAATAGTTCAGAATGACATTCTCCAATTGGTTGGAGTTTGGCTGTTCCTCTTGATGGTGGTTATCTCCTCCTTCAAGAAATGGTAGAGTAACTCTAGGGAGCACCTTTGATAGTAGGCAATGAGGGGTCCAGGAACTCCCAACCATCTGAAGTCACTCCAGTGAGTGCTGCTCCAAAGGCTAAAAATGTCCAGCTTGGCACTGCTGTTTGGTGTCCTGTGCTCAGGAAACTCTCTCTCTCTCTCTCTCTCTCTCTCTCTCTCTCTCTCTCTCTCTCTCTCTCTCTCTCACACACACACACACACACACACAAACACACACACATACAGAGCCAAAGAGGAAGTAGTCTCAAGCTCACCAAGTTGAAATGTCTATTCATCACTTCTGCAAAGTGCTCTATGTTTGGATGTTTTAAATATCAAACTCCTAGAAGAGTATAGCAGTGTTTAAAAGTTAACTGCTTCTTGTTTAAGGCTTTATCAGTGTGCCCTTGTGAGTCTTTTGTGTTAAGCATTTCTTTTATGTGGGGGAAATAAAGAACTGTGCAACACCTAATTTATATTCTACAATGAGTATCTTTTTATTCTCCCCATTTGGAGAAACCCTAGACATGAGCCCATCTTCAGCATCATGTGATTCTTCATGGGGCTATGGGATGAATGTTCATGGATCCCAGGACCACAAGAAAATAATCTGACTCCTCTCTTTAGGAGCCAAGCTCCTCCCAGAACTGAATCCAGGCCACATGTGTGGAACCAGAACTAGGGGGAATCCTTTAATAGGAGAAGGAGAGGGTGAGGGGCACAGATACCCTAGTTCTAACAGTAACTTTGTGTGTATATTTATATCTGTAGCACCTAGGACAGTGCTTGGCACATAGTAGGGGCCTGATAAATTCTTGTTGATTAATTATTTCAAAAATTCATGATTTCATCAATGCATATGCTTCTTGCATGTGATACAGGTCATAATTCTTCTATGACATGATTACTGGACAGTTTGAGAGAGTTTGTTGTTGTTCAGTTATTTCAGTCATATCTGACTTTTTGTGACCTCATTTGGTTTTCTTGGCAAAGATACTGGAGTGGTTTGCCATTTCCTTTTTCAACTCATTTTACAGATGAAGAAACTGAGGCAGGCAGGGTTATGTGACTTGCTCAGGGTCACAGAGCTAGTACATATCTGAGGTTGAATTTGAACTCAGGTCTTCTTGACTCTAGGCTTGGTACTTTATCCACTGCACTACCTAGCTGACCTTTGGGAGAGTTACCGTGGCCACAAAATTCTTCACTCTGCGGTTAATTCAGTGAATATTAATTAAGCACCTATTACATAGTAGGTATGGTGCCAGAATTCAGTATTACAAAGACCAAAATGAAAATAGTCCCTCTCTTTAAAGAGCTTGTAAGGAGGATGTGCCGGAGTCAGCTGATTGTCAGATTTTCAATGTGAGCTTTTATCCCCTGGAAATTGGCGAATGCTACAAATCAGGGCTTGATTTATTGTTTTGTTGATTGTTTAGACTTAAGAAAGGGACAGAGAAAATTTTAATAATGAAGATTAAGCTTAAAAGTATGTTGTATATACATTTCCCCCCTGGAAAGTCAGTTGTTAAATATTTATCAGCACAGTCTTGCTTACACTCTGTTGGAGAGATACGATATATACATAAATAAGTCAATATAAAATACATTTAAAGTAAATATCATATATGTACACACATATTTTGAAGGCGAAGTGCTAACAACTGGAGGCTTTATATAGGAGCTGGCACTTTAGTTTTGAATGGAGCTTGGGATTCCCAGAGAGCATTTCAGGCATGAAAGGGAATAAGCATATAGCACCTATTACGTGCCAGGAACAATGCTAAGTGCTTTTTATAAATACTATCTCATTTGATCTTTACAACAGCTCTGCAAAGGAGGTGGTGTTACTACTTCTATTTTACAGTTGAGTAAACTGAGGCAAGTAGCAGTTAAGTGATTTGCCCACGGGTCACATGGCTATTAAGCGGCTGGGGCATTATTTGAACTCAGGTGTTCCTGATTCCAGGCCCACCATTCCATCCACTGCACCACCAACTATATGGGGGCAGGGGCTGGAAGGAGTGGGGGCAGGGCATGGACAGGAAGAATTGCCTGTGCAAAGGCTTAGAAATACTGATTAATTGGGGGAACAGAATGCCCTGCAGAAAGAACAGCGAACAGGCTAGTTTGGTAGACATTGAATACATGAGAAGCATTAATATGAAGTAAGCTTCCCTAAGCTTATTGAGCTGGTCCTCAGAGGACAGACACATAGTCCATTTTTGACCATACTTGTAACTTTTCTATTTTTTTTTTTTTGAAGAGGGAAGGCAAGGTAATTGGGGTTAAGTGATTTGCCCAAGGTCACACAGCTAGTGAGTATTAAGCGTCTGAGGTTGGATTTGAACTCAGGTCCTCCTGACTCCAGGTCCGGTGCTCTATTCACTGCATCACCTAGCTGTCCCAATAACTTTTCTATTTTAACAGGTGTGAGAAGCAGAAAATACTTAGGATAGTGAGCAGATAGCTGGTCACTTCTGTTTGCCAGCCCCTATCCTAGTGAGGGCACCGCCACTCTTCCCCAGGTTCTCTCTTGAGCACAAATTTTCTCTAGTCACTCCTTTGGGAGGTCACCAGGGTTTTTCTTTCAAAATTTCCAAGAGAAGAATAGGAAAGGGAAAACATCTCAAGTAGTGACCTCAAAAAGGCTATTCCTGGCTTATTTGCAATCCCTCCTCCCAACACGAACAGCTAAGTACATTTTTTTTACGGCCAGTTAAGATTTGCATTTGTTTTCTTTGATTTTTTGAAGCTATAAAAATAGGAATCAATAAAAGTTCTCTTCTGTATAGCTCCAGCAGTTGCAAAATTGATCTCTTTTCTGTCTAGGTTGTTGTTGTTCAGTCTTATCTAAGTCTTTGTGACACCATTTTTGTGGTTTCCTTGGCAAAGTTATTGAAGTAGGTCTACCATTTCCCTCTCTAGCTCATTTTACAGATGAGGAACTGAGGCAAACAGGGTTAAGTGACTTGCCCAGGGTCACACAACTCATAAGTGTTGGTCTGAGGCCAGATTTAAACTCATGAAGAGGAATCTTCCTGATTTCCAGTCCAGCTCTATCCCTTGCACCACCTAACTGCCCTCCCTCCTAAGTACTTTACTCCTATTATTTCTCCCTTTGCCAGTATTTGCACAAGTATACACGCACAAAGCAGCAATGCAATAGTTAATCATTCTATCTTAGAGAAACAACAAATCAGAAAGCAAAACCTCCATGGAAATAAGGTTTGGGAAAGAAGCCCATTTCTCATCAGGGAGAAAGAACAAAAGTGGAAATGAAGCAAAAAGTGAGAAAGAGCAGATTCACTAGTTCTGTTCTCAACCCCCTGAAGCAGAGTGGCTTGAACCTCTGTGCCTGTTCCACATGGCTCAGCTTCAGTCTTTGCCTTAGCAGATCCTTTCTTGCTCCCCTTCCAGTTCCATCTGTTCCCAGGACCACAGCCTGCTTGACCCTGTCTCTTATTCTCCTCTGTTTCACAAAATGACCTCATTTGATATCCCTGTTCTAACCCTACTCTCTCATGTCTCACTCTTTTCATGATACTTCTTCCTCCCTTAAAATTGTGTTCTGGTCCAGGCCTGACTCAGTTCATTTTGGTGGGTCAGGCTTGGGAATAGAATGAAATGAGACCCTTGTAAATTATCTGACATTTAACAAAAAGTAAGAGAGCAACTAGGTAACACAGTGGATAGAATGTCAGTCCCGAAGTCTTGAAGACTTGAGTTCAAATCCAGCCTCAGATACTTAATAGCTGTGTGACCTTGGGCAAGTCACAAAACCCTGTTTGCCTTACTTTCCTCATCTATAAAATGAGCTGGAGAAAGAAATGGCAAGCCATGCCAGTGTCTTTGCCAACAAAACCCCAGATGGCGCCATGAAGAATTGGACATAACGGAGCAATAACAACAATAAGCTTATTTCACAGTAGCGTAGAAAGAATAAGAAGTAAGAAAGAAAAAGTAAGCTTAACAGTAACATAGAAAGAATGAAATAGTAAAGAGGAATAAAAAGTAAGAATAAGTAAGAAAGAAAAAGTAAGTTTACTTAACAGAAGCATAGAAAGAATGTATAGCAAGGATAGAGCCTTATTTCAGGTAGACACAGTTCCCTTCATTTCTCTTGGCTAAAAAAAATAAATCTGTCCAGCAGAGTGTATTGACTCAATTGGCAGTGGGTCATCCTTCAGGTCTGAAGGACTATGGGTCCTCCTGGTGGAGCCCAGTGGGCTTAGCTTTTTAATACCTTAGGCAACTAAGTAACTACCTCAACACCTTGAGCCCTGGATCAGTCGAGTCTTGGGGGAGGTGGGAAAGTAGACTCTGACTTTTAAGGAAAAATCAGTTCAGCCTAACTGGCAGTTTCTCTAGTAAATACTGCATCTATCACAGATGGAAGAGAGTTCAGGCATTTTTCAGTTGTGTCCAACTCTTCGTGATCCCATTTAGGGTTTTCTTGGCAAAGATACTGGAGTGGTTTGCTATTTCCTTCTCCAGCTCATTTGACAGATGAGGAGACTGAGGCAAACAAGGTTAAGTGACTTGCCCAGGGTCACACAGGTAGTAAGTGTCTGAGGTCAGATTTGAACTCAGGAAGATGAGTCTTCCTGACTCCAGGCCCAGTGCTCTGTCCACTGTGCCACCAAGCTGCCCCAATGGGATGGAGACTAGCCCTTTAATCATAATCTAATGGTTCTCCAAGGATTTGAATAGATAAACCTTGGGGAATTTCTATCTCTCAACAGACACAGGCTCCATAACAGCCTATTACATCAGCTTGGTAGGAAATACTAGGGTCTTTTTAAACTTTAAAAAGGACAAGGGAGAGGGAAAACTACCTGGACATCATTTAGGATGGATATTAAAAGAAGAAGGGTAGTTGTTTGGACATATAGAATTTTACAGAGGAAAATCCAAGGAAGGTTCCATGAATAAAACCTACTTTCTTGGTTGTCTATATGCAAATGAAAAAATATAGACAACAACCAAGAGGAGGCAGAGGTTCCAACACAAGAAGGCCAAGCTGACCTCACAGGTTTCACTGAGATGGGATGAAACTCATGACTGGATACAGCTAGATGTGGATTGATATGCTTTATTCAAAGAAAAAGCGAATGAGGTGGAGTTGAGTAGCATAGTACATTATGATGATATATTCAATGAGGACATCTGGGAACTAGAGAGGAAGATGCTTAGTGGAAAAAGATTTGAGGGAAGATGAATGGAGAGAGAAACAAAAGAGATTTTGTTACTTGGACTAAAAGAGGAAATGGATAAAAAGTTGGGAAAACTTTTGGGAAAATCCCATTGATCATTCATATTGAGATCGGAGTACACTGAAATTTCCAGTTCTTTTTCAGAAAAACTGCTGCTTATTCTGTACTTGTGGAGTTGAGTTTTTAAAGCCAAGTGTAAAACTTCACATTTTGTCTCTGAAATGAACTTCACCTTTTTTCTAGGTTCAGCTTAATATTCTGGTCCAGAGGTGTCAAACATATGACTCATGGGCTGCATGTGACCCACAACACTTCTGAATGTGGTCTGAACCAGATTAAAATGCAATTGGGAAATATTTAACAAAAGGAATAAAAAATACAATAACATTAAAATTTAAAACTAAGTCAATTTGTGGCCTGCATGAATGGATTATTAATGCCCATTTCTATTTCTATGCTCAAGAACCTTTTTGGAATGTTTCTCTCCTGTGAAATTCTGTATGTCCAAACAGCTATCCTTCTTCTTTCAATATCCATTCTAAATGATGTACAGGTAGTTTTCCATCTTCCTTATCCTTTTTAAAGTTTAAAAAGACCCTAGCATTTCCTACCAAGCTGATGTAATAGACTTTTATGGAGCCTGTGTCTATTGAGAGAGAGAGAGGAATTCCCCTCTTCTAACTATTCTAGCTAAACACCACTTTTCTAGTCTGTCAAGTTCTTTTTGAATCCTGACAGTCATTCAAAATTGTTAGCCCTCCATCTCATGTTTCTGTATCCATAAATGGGAAAAGCATGCATTCCATGCCTTTATCTGAGTCGTTGATAAAAATATTATTCATCCCAGATTGGCTCCATTTGGATCTAATGCCAAGTTGACATTGCTCCATGAATGGCTTTTCTTTGAGTGTGGGCATTCACCAAATATTTAGTCCACCTAACTTCATTATCTTCTAGTTTCAAATCCCCTTTTCTGTTCTGTAGAAATAACGTGATGCTCTATCAATGTTTTGCTACAATCTAGTTAAGCTATAGGTTCATCATTTCCTTGATCAATCAGTTGAATGGCTCGATCAAAAAAGGAAATAAGATTAGTCAAATCAACTCTATTCTTGATAAAGCCAACCTGCTTCTTTGTAAACATAATTGCCTTTTGTAGATGTCCACTTATATCTCTTTAATGATCCATTCAAGAATTTTCCTAGTAATGAAAATTGAAATCAGTAGCTTATAGTTTGTAGACAGAGTTCTCTTCCTTTTTATGAAATTTGGGATAACATTTGCCTTTCTTCAATCCTGGAACACCCTTCCCATTCTCCCTGATCCTTTAAGATCTTGATATGGCTAGTCAAGCAAGGGCAATATGATCAAAAGATATCTTTACTTTTGACAAGGCTGCAGCAGTGATATCCCATGCATGTGGGGGCTCCCAACAATGCAATAGAAAGGAACACTGATTCTGCTTCCTGAAATTCCTTTTATCCACACACCAGGAAAAGAAAGACTAAGATCAAAGAACAAGTAGTTCCATTTCAGATGTGAATTCAGACTTGAAAAAAGAATTTCAGAAAAAAAAATAATGATTTTTTATTACCAATTATTATCAATTAGAAGGAAAGGATCAGCAGTAAACAAGAAAAGAAACTCAAGGCAAAAGATAATCTGAATATGAAAAAGACAAATGATGCTTCCTAGAATCTTTCCACCATTAGAGAATTTGAGAATGGGAAGAGAACTCAGTAGCCATGTAGTCTAACCCATAAATCCCCACTCTCACATACCAACCAAGTATTCTTCCAGTCTTTGCTTTAAGACCTCTAATGAGAGAAAATCCATCTGCTCCTGAGGTAGCCCACCCCACTTTTAGATAGCTTAAGTCACAAAAGGGCTTTCTTGACATTAAGCCTAAATTTGACTCTTTGTAACTTCTACCCATTGCTTCTAGTTCTGCCCTTTGGGGCCAAATAGAACAGGTATAAATCCTCTTTCCCTTAAATACTTGAAGACAGCTATCAATTCATTTCCCCACTGCTACCCTTCTAAAACTCCACTCTACCAAAATGCAACATCCGTAGACCCACCCACAGGTCCTCCCTCCAGTTCTATACAGTTTTCTCTTTTCTTTTTTTTTTTTTAATTAAAAACATTTTTTCTTTTTGCTTTTGGAGGAGGGAAGGCAGAGCAATTGGGGTTACGTGACTTGCCCAAGGTAACATGGCTAGTAAGTGTTAAGTGTCTTGAGGCCAGATTTGAACTCAGGTCCTCCTGACTCCAGGGTCAGTGCTGTATTCACTGCACTACCTAGCTGCCCCCAGTTTTCTCTTTTCTAGGGCAAACATTGCCATTCTTCTTTTGGTCCACATACAAAAAGGGTTCAAGACCTTTCACCATTCTGGTTGCCCTTCTCTGTATACTCTCTAACTTACCAATGTCCTTACTCCACTGTGATACCTTAGCACACCAGATGTGTTCTGACAAGAGCAGAGTACAGAAGGACTCATATCACCTCCTTATTCATGGAAGTGATGACACTCTCAATGCAGCACTTAAATATAACATTCAAATTACACTATTTTTCACACTTATTTATGCCTTCTTTTACTGTTTTGATGTGGTGCTTCTGCTTCTCTCATTACCACAGAGTATTAGATTTAGAAGGTACTGGAAAGGTCTCCTTGTCTTCTTTCCTTCTCAGTTTTATTTATTAGTTCAATGGTTTTTCATACTTTTGATTCTATTAATCTTTCCTTTGATTTTCAGGTTTTACAATTTGGTATTCACTACTTTCCTTCTCAATGAGGAATTCTTTCTACAGTGTCCTATCCAGTCTACTGACTAAATAATATCTAATAACATTAATATCTAGTAATAGAATAATATTCTACTTTTTTTGACCTATCTAATCTAATGCAACTTAACACATATTTATTATATGACTATTATATGCAAGGGGCAGCTAGGTGGCAGTGGATAGAACACTGATAGGGAGCTAGCAGGATCTGGGTTCAAATCTAGCCTCAGATACTTACTAGCTGTGTGACCCTGGGCAAGTCACTTCAACCTGTTTGTCTCAGTTTCCTCATCTGCCAAATGTGCTGAAGAAGGAAATGGCAAACCACTCCAGTATCTTTGCCAGGAAAATTTCAATGGAGTCATGAAGAGTTAGATACAACTGGAAAATGACTGAACAACAACAACAACATTATATTCAAGACATTATGCTAGATACTGGGGATACAAAGATAGAATGAGAAACAGGCTCCACTCTTAAGGAGCTTACTTACATATTACTTGGGGTGGGTGGGGGATACAGCATGTAAATTTTATACTTGTTAATTGAGGGGGTAAGATCAAGTACTAACTGCTAAGGAGATCAGAAAGTCTTCTTAATCCAAACTTTGGAATCAGCTAGGGAGTTTAAGAGGTAGAGGTGAGGAGGGAATGTTTTGTTGTTGTTCAGTCATGCTCAACTCTTCATGACACCATTTAGGGTTTTATCGGCAAAGATACCAGAGTGGTTTGCCATTTCCTTCTCCATTTTATGGATGAGGAAACTGAGGCAAACAGGGTTAAGTGACTTGCACAGGGTCACACAGCTAGTGTCTGAGGTCCGAATTGAACTCAAAAAGATGAGTCTTCATGACTCCAGGCCTAGCCCTCTGTCCACTGTGCCATCCAGTGGCCCTCAGGAGTGTTCTAGGGATGAGGTATAGCCTGTACAAAGGTATGGAGATGGGAGATTGGGTTACAAATTTGAAGAATAGGAAGTAGGACAGTTTGACTGGAATGTAGAGTTTATGAATTGGAATAATGTGAAATAATCTTGGCTCTATTCTGAAGACTCTCTTCTTCAGTCTTCATTTTGCCAACATCATCAGCTCTCTCTGCAATTGCTTGGATTCATTAAAAATTTCCTATAGGCTCATTCAGGGATCATTCTGTTTCCATAGTCAAGAAAGCAATTCCATGAACTAATGGCTTGATTTTTATATGTCTCATCTTTCTTGAGACCCTGTTGTTCATAAGAGAAAAAACTTCCTATGACAGGCAGGCATCCAACATGGTCCAATTCATTTTGCCCATTTCAATGAGGCTTACCATCTTGCTTTCCCTTAAGGAGCTTATTAGGAGGTCACAACATGTGAATGTAGGATATAAAAGGTAAATACAAAGGGATTTTTGGGAAATTTGAGCAGTGACAATTGGGTGAATCAGTACCAACCTCCTGAAGGAGGTGAAACTTGCACAGAGTGTTAAAGAGAACTAGAGGTTGTGAGCTACCAAGGTGGGAATGGAGAGCATTTTCAGGAATAGAGAGACAGCCTTTGCAAAGGGATGGAAATGGAAGAGGGAACATCATATATTGGGAATAGCAAGCAAGATAGTTTGATTGGAACATAGAATGTGTGAGGGGGAGTAATATGTAATCAGCCTAGAAGGGTCATCTGGGGTCATATTGTGAAAGCTTTAAGAGCTAAATGAAGAAGCTTGTATTTTAACTTAAAGGCAATAGGGAGCCATGGAAGCATCTTGATCCAGGGGAATGATACAGTCAAACCTGTGTTTTAGGAATATCACATTGGCAGTCTCATGAAGGATGGAATAAAGGGGGTGGAGACCGGATATAGGAAAACTGATCAGAAGGCTATTTCAGTAGTCCAGAGGAGAGGGTATGAGGGCCTGAACTGGGATGGTTGCTTATATGTTGCATTCCTTATTATACTGCAAACTTTTCGAGAACAGGGACTGTCTTTTACTTTTCTTTGTATCCTTAGCACTTATTACAATTCCTGTCACATAATCGGCACTTAATAAATATTTATTGCCTAACTATAAATACAGTGAAGGTAATGGATATGAGAGATATTGAGGAGGTAGAATGGACAGGATTTGGCAACTGATTGGTTCTGGGGCGGGGCTGATGAGAGGAAAGAGCTAAAGAGGACTTCTAAGTTGAAAAGTTAGGTAACTGGAAATACAGTAGTGTCCTCAGTAGAAATAGAGAATAAGGAAGAGAGATGAGTTTAGAGGGAAATAATGAATTTTATTTAGAATTAGTTATTCTGAGATCCCTATTTGGCAGTGTCTGAGGTGGTATGTGGAGATTTTAACCAGGTCGTTGTAATATACTCCTATATCACAACCTAGCTCCAACTGATCTTTCCAGACTCATACATTTCTCTTCTTTCTGTACCATCTAATCTAGTCAAACTGGTTTTTCTCTGTTTCTCACTCATGGCTCTCTACCTCTCATTTCTGCACTTTTGCTCTGGTTACCCTGGTGCCCCACTCTCATTAATCCCCTCATCTCATGCCAGAAATGTACTCTTTCCTTGCATTTGCTTCAAAGAATGCCTCTTTTCCTTCAAGACTCAGCTCAAGCAGTGGCGTCCTCATTGGTCTTCAGCCTCAGTTCTCTCCCCACATCGGTCTATCCTCCTTACTGCTGTCAAGTGTTTTTTTCCTTAAGCTTAGATCTGACTCTGTTAGTACCTTACTTAATGAACTCCAGTGGCTCCCTATTGCCTCTAGAATAAAATATAAATGCCTCCACTTAGCTTTTAAGGCTCTTCCTAACCTGACTCCAAATTAATTTTTTCTCCAATTATATATTGTTCTTCTTCTGGCTCCCTACAATCCAGACAAATTGGCCTTCTCTGAATTCCTCACATACGACATTCCTTCTCCCATTTCTTACCCCTGTACAACTTTACTGGCCATCCCTCATGCTTAGAATTGATTTCCTTTTCATGTTGGCCTACTAGAATCTCTCTCTTCCTTTAAGACTCAGCTCAGCTACATGAAGTCTTTCTTGATCCTGCCCAACTGCTATTGGTGACTTCCCTCCAAAATAAGCTTGTATTTAAATACTTGTATGTATTTGCTTTATTTTTATTCTGTTTACATTCATATATGTTGCATCCCCCATTAAAATGGAGGGCATAACGTAAGCTCTTTGAGGGTATGGCTTGTTTTGTTTTTTGTCTTTGAATAACCAGTTCCTAGTATAGTTCCCAGCACACAGTAATTGCTTAATAAATGCTTGTTGGTTGATTGATTGGTAGCATCCATCCTCTTTCCTGCAGTCTCATACTTATCACTCTAATTTAGTCCTCATCAAATCCCATTTAGACTGTTGCAAAAACCTATGTGTCATTCTCCTTCTAAATAAACTCCATTGGTTCCATATTGACTTTTGAATCAAATATACATCTATCTATATAGGATATAAAGCTCTTCATAACCTAGTCCCAACATACGTTTATAGTAGTATTATATATCACCTCCCTTTCTTCATTTTATGGTTCAGTCAAACTGATTGTTTTACTCTTCCTCACACAGAATATTTTGTCTCTCATCTCTTTGTTTTTTCACAAGCTGTTTCCCATGTATGGAATACATTTCCTCCTTATCTCTCTTTTAGAATTCCTTATTTTCTTCACAAGTTTGCTCAAGCACTGCCTTCTACATAAAGCCTGTTCTGATTTCCTTCCTAAAATTTTTTACTTTGCATTTCTCTTGTATAGATTTTGCAAATATTTATACAACCCCAGTTAAAATAATCCCTCTCACAGAGACTTTGGATGCTGTTTCTGCACCAAGAACAAAACACAGGATCTTGGGGACTGACAGTTAACTTTCATCCTTGAAGGAGTCTTGTGAGACACTGAGAAAGGACTAACAGAGAACTTTTTCCTGAAGAGATTTGTACAATATTTGCTTTTGGAAAATCACCCGGAGAGGGACTGGACTTGGAGAGTTAACTGTCATCTTGGAAAGAGTCTGAAGAGACACTTTAGGAGAACTGAGTTTAATTGTCCTTCAGAGGGGAACTCAATGAATTTAATGTCCTTCATTACTGATGAGAACTAGACAACGCTAACTCATTCTGTGGTGAAGACATTCTGAGAATTCGTGAAGAGAACTTGAGAGTCTTTACTGTTATTCTGAGTTGAACTCAGCCACATTTTGTAATTTTTATCTTTGTAACATCTGTCAAGTTTGTCCTCTTCTCTCTGATACTGCAAGTACCCTGGTACCAGTCTTCACCATCTCACTCATGAACTGTGTGGGTTGGTCTTCCACAAGTCTCTCTCTGCTCCAGTACTTGCTGTACCTAGCTGCCAAAGTCATCTTCCCAAAACTCAGGTCTGATCGTGTCACCTTCCTTATTAATAAACCTTACTAGCTCCCTATTACCTCGATTATCAAATATGAAATCCTCTTTGGATTTTAAAATCCTTTGCAACCTGGTTCCTTCTTTCCTTTCTAGTCTTCTTACATTCTACTCTCCTCTAGTAACATTGGTTTCCTTGCTATTCCTTATACAAGACACTCCATCTCCAGCCTCTATGCATTTTCACTGGCTATCTTCCACAGATGGAATGTTCTCCCTCCTCATCTCCACATCCTGGCTTTTCTGGTTTCCTTCAAGTCTGAGTTTATATACTATCTTCTGCAAGAAGCCTTTCTTGCTCAAACTTAATGCCTTTGAGATTACCTCCAATTTACCATGTATTCTCATTTGTTTGTGTATTCTCTCCACCATTAGAATGTGAGCTCCTTGAAGGCAAGGACTGGTTTCCTCCATTTCTTTGTGTCTCTAGCACTTAGTACAGTGCCTAGCACACAGTAAGTGCTTAATAAATGTTTGTTGATTTGACTTCTGAGAAGAGATGGAATGTGATTTCTGAGAACTGAGTAAAAGATCATTCTGAGGGGAATTTGTTTCAGAGTCAGCTACATTCTAAAGAGAAATGAATTATTGGACTGTGATTCCTGTATTTTGGAGGAAGCAGCAGTTCCATAGAGATCTCACATCAACAACTTTCTTCTTTTCCAGAGCACAGAGTTGACTCTGACTATGATCTTTCTCAGAGTTGATATATTGTTTAAATATTTATCTACATCTTTATATGATTTGTTTTTGTCAATAAATTATATGGACAGTAGAAATGGTGTTTGCTTGAGCCTATTGTTCCAAGTTTGAGCCTGAAAGAGGAGAAATAGCTTATGTGAAAAGAAGTTTCTCCATTTTTAATGGAGTAGTAACTTGATGCTGATTAATTAGAGAGATTTTTCATAGTAAATAATTTCTAAGGTAGTTTTAGATTAGTTGATTTCTGCTAGATCGCTTTTGAACCCAGTGAAAGAAAAATAATTTATAAGGTAACAAGCCAATAGCAGACTGAAAGGTGGAGACATATATATATATATATGCATGTATATATATTCTGGAGGTCACTCAAAAAGTATTTCTCACTTCCTACATCACACATACACCCCTTCCAGGAGGATCCATACCTGTGGGGTCTTGTACATGGTACTTCTACATATGGGTTAGTAATGTCTGCTATATATACTTATACATGTATTTCTTATACATCTGTTTCTTTCCCAATAGAATTTAAATTCTTATTGAGAGGACATAGAGTCTTTCATTCTTGTCTTACTATCTCTATAACCTAGCACAGTGCCTTACTCAAGCCACTGCCTATTGATTGATGAAATCTTCCTTCTTTCTTCTCTATTTTCATTTTGCTTTCCTTTATCCCTACTTTATCAGGCAGAGGGCTAGGCCATTTCCAGTTGTCTTGATCTATATCTGGCCATTGGACCCAGATGGCTCTGGAGGAGAAAGTGATGCTGGTGATTTTGCACAGCCCTCCCTCACTTAAATCCAATTCACTTACAAGTCATGGAATCCTCTCCCTGATGTCATGGTCCTCTTTGAGAATGAAAGACAAACAACAACAATCAGGCCCAGAAATGTGCTGACTTGCTTCCCCTTGTGTACCACATTTGAGCATTCCCCGTGTAATGCTGCCTCATACCACAGATGCTACTCTATTTCTTGCCGGTTTCATCTTTCCTGCCCTTGTTGCTATTACTCATCCCTAGCAGAGTACCCAGGCTCACCTCAGATGCTATTTCCTCCTTAAGATCTATTCTGATTTTCCTGTTGCTAGTGCCCACACCCCCAAAGTATTTTGTGTATGTATACACATACAAGTATATCCACACTTATATATGTATATGATATGTATTTATGCTTTTCTATTTGTGTACACGTTCTTCTCCTTCTTCTCTTCCCCACTATAAAATGTAGGGTTTTTGAAGGAAAGGATGGTCTCACTTTTGTCTTTGTATCTTTAGCACCCAGCAAGGTGCCCTTTAATAATTGCATATTGAAAATGCTTTCAAAGATACATGTTTTCAAGCTCCTAGTCAATGCTTCAAAGTTGTCTGGTCATTACTTGTGATATCAGAAACCTAAGTAAGAGCTGATGAAGGGGGCAGCTAGGTGGCTCAGTGGCCCTGGAGTCAGGAGGACCTGAGTTCAAATATGACCTCAAACACTTAACACTTACAAGCCGTGTGACCTTGGGCAAGTGACTTAACTCCAATTGCCCTGTCCTCCCCCCTCCAAAAAGCAAAATAAAATTAAAAATTAAAAATTAAAAAAAAGAGTTGATGAAGTAAGAACACATCATTGTATGGTGAAAAGAGCAGAAAGGCAAAATGATATAGTGGATAGAAAACTGGCCTTGGAGTCAAGAAGAGCTAAGTTCCAGTGTTGCCTCAACTGTGTCCTGGTGGCATGACCCCAGGCAAATCACTCCACATCTCAGTTAGAGATTGTTGCCACTAGAAGCACTCCACGGACTGGACTCCACCGGGAAAACTCATCACCAAGAAACTCATCACCCTGCTAGATTGCATCAGCTTTGGTATACTCACATCTCATTAATACCCTGGTATCCTTTACCCCTCTGATTGGAGAACCTGAGCAAAAAAATTCCAAAGCTCCCAAGGGACATAAAATATCATTTAGTCCAATGCCTTTATTTTGCAGAGGAAGGACCTGAGGCCCAGCGTGAACTCCTTGAGAGCATGGACTGTCTCTTTTCTTTTTATCCCTAGCACAGTGCCTGGCACACAATAGGTACTTAATAAATGTTTATTGACTGACTGATTGATCAATAACTCTATAAAACGGGTTGCAAAGTAGGTGCTAATCACCACTGGTAAAGGAATTTTCACACTATGCCAATGAGATCACAAGTCTAATCTCAATAAATAAAAAAGGACTTTGGCATTAGAGGCCTCAGGTTCAAATCCCAGCTCTGCTTTTGCAGATGCTTTTGCCATCCTGAAAAAGCTGTTTAAGCTTTCTGTGCCCCAGTTTTCTCATCTGTAAGATGAAGGGAATAGGTTTTGTGGAGTCATGATTCTAGGTCTATTAGAATTTCTTGTTTTTGTTCAGTCATTTCAGTCATGTCCAACTCATTAAGCAGATAAGGAAACTGGGGCAAATAGGGTTAAGTGATTTACCCAGGGTCACAAAGCTAGCGAGTATCAGAGGGCACTTTTGAACTCAGAAAGATGAGTCTTCCTGGCTCCAGGCCAGGCACTATGGTGCCACCTAGCTGCCCCTACTAGACCTTAGGCTTGTTTTTGTTGTGCCTCTAGAATCATATTGTAACTACAAGGGATTCTGGGTATTTTAGGCATTGCGCCCCTGACAGATTCTGGGAAAGTTCATTCCCCCAGGGGGAACAATGGAAGACTTATGTAACCTTCTTGTGTAGCATGCTATAGTCAATTTCTCATTAATATTTTACTTTTTTCTCTGAATATTGTAAAGACCCCCACAAAGTTGCTAATCCTTAGTGGTTTGGTTCTTAATGAATCCATTAATTTTGTGTGCTGTTTTATAGATTCATTAATCTCCAAACTTTCTATACTTTGTCCTTCCCTCCACCTCTGTACTTGCTCTCATCATTGATTATCTTTTTCCAAGGTTATGTAAATATTTTGCTTTTTTCAAACCAACAAATAGATTCATACTGTTCAGGCTTGACTTGGAGTCTATGGTGAGTCTCCCCAGACATATATAACCTTTCTGGCTCAAGGATGGTATTTGCATAAGACTCTCCTTGGTTACTGAGAAAGTGATTACTAGATGCTCTGTTTTGCCACCTTGCGTGGCCTCTCAAAGCCTAAAGCCAAAAAAATCAAGTATCTCTCCTCTCCTAACCTCTTGCCAACTCCACCCCTCACTCAGGCACAGAGGTTTGAGTTATGGGTCTCTCCACCAATAAGGAGAGTCATATGCAAATGCCAACATTGAGCCCCAGGTTACAGTTAATAAGCAAACATCTATAGAATTATTTCTTCAACGGTCTCTAAGATTGGCAATCATGTCTGAGTTCCTCTCTAGCTCTAAATCCCATGATTCTGATTTTACAGATGACTCTCCAAGTGGTCCAGTGACAAACCTAGGATTGCACAGTTAGTCAAAAGTGGAGGTGGTACTCCATTCCAAGTTGTCTGACTTCGAGGTGACTAATAGCAGAGTGGGAGAAGCAAAGCCTAGGAAGATTGATGGATGTTGTCAACCCTGAACTGCAAATGGGTATACTAAGGAGGAATTGGACCTGAATTTTCTCATTTGGTTCCCTTTGGAGCAGATGTGCTGAGTAACTGAATTAATATTTCTATTAACTGCAGAGTATCTTAACCCTAATATTTCCGTACCATTATAATAAAAATTACCAGGGACCAACTGACTTGAATGCCTAAATGTTGAATGGCTGAAGACTGAGGAAGGGATTAAGAGAAAATGGGAACAAAAGTGCAGGAAAAATTGGAGGAGGAGAGTGTTGGAACTCAGGGTATGCAATTCCACTGTATTCCTCTTCTGGGAGTGTCTTGAATAGCCTAAGCCTCAGTGATTAACAAATACAGTGTGTGTAGCATTTGTACTGCGCCATTATACCATCATTCATAAATCCCATAGATGCTGAAATTTCAGCCCATCTTTTTCCAACACTTTGGAGAGTCATAATCTTGGCTTCATTGTTTTCTTCCACTTCTAAATCCATGCCTTGTCCTACAGGCCTTGGAGGGAATGTATTTCCTACTTTCATTGCAAAATAAGCAACTGAAATCAAGCCAAGGGAAAGACACACAAAAAAGAGAGAACTGAACCTGAATTTTCTCATTTGGTTTCCTTTGGAGTAGATGTTTCTTATTGGTCCTCAGTGTGACCACCATTGCTTATGTATTCTCAGTTACCACTCTTCCAGGGGATAGGGAAGGAGAGCTGAAAATAGAGAGAAGAGCGACCAAGATTAAGGGCCCCCAACACCCAGCCCTGGGGTTTTATGGGATATCATACCACATAACAATAATTGTTCATACTTTCATGGAACTTTATGGTTAAATAAAATGTTTTCCTTACAACAACCCTGAGAGCGAGGTAATTTAAATATTATTACATTTAATGTAAATATTATGAGTCCTATTTTACTGGTAAGAAAATTGAGGCTTAAAGAGGTTCCATTGAATAACTAGTGTCAGAATAAGGGCTCAGAGTCAAAAAGAAACAGGATTCAAACCCAAGTCTTCTGATCCCAGGATGGATCTTCCTTCTCATATGCCATTCTGCCTGATTCTCAAATGGAAGTTATCCTCTTCCCACCCTCCCACCAGCCATTTTTTTAGTTACTTATATTTGTATGTGCCACATAACTATTTCTGAGACCCCATTACAATATAAAATTGATATATAAGGACCTGGGAAAAAGAGATAAGTTTATTTATGTGTTTATCCAAAGGGCTGGACTTCAGTGCAGGAGGCCAAAGGGTTGCAGCCTATGTCTTCCTTATTGTACTATATTCTGTTTTCTCCTCTGGGTACTCCTGTGTCTCCAAAGCTGTGTTTTGGCTGTCCATGGGAAAAATTAAGATGGAGTACGTAACAGACTGTTCTTGAGCAGTAATCTGTAGAAAGAAAAGGAATATGTTTACGGGGCCAGGGGAATGAGAGAACAAGAGAAATGAATAGTCAGCTTAGATCAGTGTTTCTCAAGCACCTATGGAAAGTGTGAGCAGGGATGACCTAATCAAGACCTCCTCCATAAGACATCGCTGACGTGCTACCAGAGATTTCCCCAGTATTACTGGCTTTTTTTTTTTCTGAGATAGTTGGCTGATATGGCTGTTCCTCCCCATTTTTCTCATCCCCTTCCTTAGTCCATCTGTATCTATCCTTGATTTTTAAGTGGGAGATCACAAAATATGTTACAGAAGCAACCTAACTTGTCCTCATTAGTCCCTTGGCCAAGGCAACTGCTGGATGGACATACTGATTTGGGGTAGGAGAAGAATCACATAGTACAGATGGGACAGGTGAGGAAACACATAGAGAGGTTAAATGACTCATTCTAATATCACACAACCAGTGACGGATTAAGGGAGAAGCAAATTTAGGAATCCCCCATTGAATCAGCACCTGTTTCAGGGACAGCAATTCTGCAAAGCTCCTAACCTGAGCCTGGTAATCAAAACTTCACAGTCCCTGTAACTGGGCTTTCTGCCCTGCTTTTCTTCTCATCCCTCATCATTATCCCTGCCAAGCTATTTTTTGAAAGCCCTCCCCCATATCTTTCCTTTTCCAGCACAGGAACCTATTACTCTCAGTTTTCACCATATTCTCTCCCCAGCCCACACGCTATAGAAGAGTTAGAAATGTACACAAAATGAAAGGCTCTAAAGTCCCTCACTTAGAAACCATTGAGAGTTTTGTCTGATGAATCAAGCTTCATTGATTCTAAATTCTACAATAAGATTAACTAGAGTCTAACTTGGTTTTTTGCTCTTGGTTTATTGGGTAGGCAGTTCGAAGGGGAGTCCCTCCAGAGCACTGGGCTGGGAATGGGGCCTCCTTGGTGAGCTTCAAACTTGATCTCTACTCTTTTTTTCCCTGCTTTTTGGAGGGGGGAAGGCAGGGCAATTGGGGTTAAGTGATTTGCCCAAGGTCACATGGCTAGTAAGTGTTATGTGTCTGAGGCCAGATTTGAACTCATGTCCTCCAGACTCCAGGGCTGGTGCTCTATTCACTGCACCACCTAGCCAGCCCTCCAACTTGATCTCTGATTTAACTGTGATATTGAGGAAAATCATATAACCTCTCTGTGTCTCAGTTTCCTCAGCTGTACCATGGGGAGAATACCCTACCCCTTCCCTCCAGAAGGAATCTCATGTAAGGAAGCAAATAATGTCAGACTACTTTAGAGAACTTGAGGACATTTCCTCCATCAAGGACATGCTCATCCAGGTCAAACCCACTCACTGTAGGTGCACCACAGGGTTCTATCCTGGGCCCTTTTCTTTTTTCCCTCTATACTACTTCATTTGGTGATCTCATCAGCAACCACGTAATTTAATTGCCATTTCTATACTGATGATTCTCAAATCTACCTATCCTGCCTAACCTCTCTGTTGACCTCTGGTCTCACTTTGTCCAACTTCCTTTCATTCTTTTTGAACCGAATATCTATTAGAAATCATCTTAAACTTAACATCTCCAAAACTGAACTCATTATGTTTCTTCCTAAACCCTATACTAGGGTTTTACACCAAGTTTTATAGAACAAATCCTTTTATAAAGGGGACTTGTTCTGTTAAGTTTGGATTCAGTCAAAGGACTACCCTTGGGGATCTAAAGGGCCACACATGGCCTCAAGGCCACAGGCTCCCCACCCCTGCCCTATATTCTTCCAAACTTTCCCATTACTGTGGGGTATACCACCATCCTCCCAGTCACCCAGGCTTGTGACCTAGTTGTGATCCTCAGTTCCTCACTATTTCTCACCCCTCATTTCCAATCTGTTGCCAAGACCTGTCAATTTCACCTTTGCAATACCTTTTTAATATGAGTTCTTCTTTCCTTTGATATAGCCAACTGTGGGGCAGGACTTCATCACCTCATGCTTGGACTATTACAAAAGCCTACTGGTGGGTCTTCCAGTCACAACCCTCCCCATTTCCCATTCCCTTACTCCAATCCATCCTCAATTCAGCCACCAAAATGATTTTCCTGAAGTGCAGGTCTGACCATGTCATCTCCCTATTCCATAAATTCCGGTGGCTCCCTATTACTGGATAAATGCCTCTGTATGGTTATTAAAGCCCTTAACCTAGCTCCTTCCTACCTTTACAATCTTCTTACATTTTGCTCCCTGCCAGGTACTCTTTGATCCAGTGATACTGGCCTTCTTGCCATTCCACAAACAAGACATTCCATTTCTCGGCTCTGGGCTGTCATCCATACCTGGATTACCACCCCTCCTTACCTACTAACTTCCCTGGCTCCCTCTAAGTCTCATATAAAATCTCATCTTCTATAGAAAACCTTTCCTAATGCCATCTTAATTCTAATACCTTCCCTCTGTTAATGATATCCTTATAGCTTCCCCTATTGTATTGTGAGCTCCCTGAAGGCAGTGACTGTCGTTTTGTATTTTTTTAATACTCTTTTTGTATCATCAGCACTTACTTAGCACAATGTCTGGCACATAATAGATCCTTAATTAATTTTTATTGCCTGATTGTTCTACATGTAGAAGTATAGCCAGACTGTGCTAATCAGTGCCAATGGCATTGGATATAGCCAATTTAGTGGTGAAAGAACACCTCCATGACTCCCTATTTATGATCTAGAAGAATGTTCCTATCTGAGAGTTAGGACTAGAAATGCCATCTTTTTTTTTTTTTTTTTGCCAAACTAGGAGTTCAGAAGTGATAGAGGATCACCCCTATGGCATGAGTCCTTGACATTGGAGTAATTTTGTCCTCCTCCTGACGCAGAAACAATGGCACTGTGGAATTCCATGCTGTATGTAAGTCTGCTGCTATCCATATTTTTCTAGCATTTGGAGGGCCAATGTGAACTATTATTCTCAGTTTGCCTCTCTATGACATGACATATGATGTCATGAACTCCCGGAGTTTTCACTCTCCTAAAAATTTCACTCATGAATCAGGGTATTTTATTTAATTTTAACTTTAATTTTTTTGGAGAGGGGAAGGCAAAGCAATTGGGGTTAAGTGACTTGCCTAAGGTCACACAGCTAGTAAGTGTGTCAAGTGTCTGAGGCCAGATTTGAACTTAGGTCCACCTGACTCCAGGGCCAGTCCTCTATTTACTGCCTCCAAATCAGGATATTTTAAAAGAGGTCTTTCTTCCTCTCCAGAATTTATCCAAACTTCCTCCAGAAACCTCTTCTTCCTGGAAGCTCCCACCAAGAGCTCTGGAATTCATACATTGGAAATACCCTCTACCTTTGCAGCATCTCCCTCTGACTGATAGGCTCCTCCAGAATCTCCATTTAAGGAGGGCACCACCAGGCCATCCATGTCTTCATTCCTCTCCAGGTTGTGCTCTTAATTTTCTCTACCATACTTTTCCCATCCTGCCACCCACTCCAGCCCGAGGGTTGGGTTTTCCCCATTTTGGCTTCTTTTTATGTGTTGCCTTCCCCCATCAGAATGTATATACCTTCAAGTAAGCAGCTCTTTCTGCTTATATGTGTATTCCAGGTGATTATCACATAGAAAGCACTTAATGAATGCTTATTGACTTGAGAATATTAGCTTCAATTGTAGGGTACCCACTTCAGGGGGAAACAGGCAGTGGAAAGAGAACTGGATTTAGAATAATAGGACCTGGGTTCAAATCTCACTTATATTACTATCAATGTGAGATCTTGAGCAATCTACCTAAGCTCTCTAGGCCTCACTTTACTTATCTGAAAAGTGATGGGGTTGAGCTGGATGGCATCTAAGACCCCCCTTCTAGAACTAGATTGATGTAGGTGATCTCCTCTGTTCTCAAATAGAACTTAAGTTGAACTTGAATGAAAGTCAGAGATCAAAGTGAATCTAGGCAAAAACAAAAAACTGAAACTTCAGAACAACAACTAAAACCCGAAACAGGCAGGAACACTGGCAATCCCTAACTAGAACTTGTGTTGACATTCTTAAGCCGCAGGCAGGACTGTATTCCTTAGCCATCCCCACCTTTCCTCACTGATACTATAACTCAGTCTTCAGTCCCAGTCCCTTCTCAAGGCATGGGCACCAAGCGCAATAAGGCACATCATGTGTGGCAAAAATCCATATTTACTATGCTTTTTTTCATCCTGTGTTGGCCATACCAAAAGTTGCTGTAGTCCATGAAATCAAACCTACTCAAGTTTTGTGGATATTCCCTTTCCCAGATGCCTTTAAAATCCTTAATACTGGGAATAGGGCTAAGAACATATATATATAGAGAGGAAGGGTCCAGTACTTACCACAGGGCTGTATGTTATACTTGGATTGCTTTGAATAAGTGGATCGTGATTAGAGGGTCTCTCCTGTAGCTCCATATTTGAGTAACAAGGTTCATTGGGTCCCTCCTGTAGCTCCAGATTCAAGTAACAAGGTTCATTGTTTGGCTGCTCAGGAGCAAGGTACAGGGGCTTGTCAGCACATTGGACAGTATCATGTCAATGGCCAGACCCAGAATTCTCACTGAGGATTATCTCCTCCACTGGCTGACCCAGTCATCTCTGCCTATTGACTCTGCCTCTGAATGCCCCATATACCTTCCCATAGCCTTTGTTTCCTTGCCTCCAAATTCACCCCAGGTCCATTCTGGCTAGGCTAGTTAAATTGTTATTCTTTATTGGCAAATTTCTCTTAGAGTAAGAGAAGAAGGTGGTAACCTGAGCCCCTGAGTATGATGTCTATGGTCCTGATTGGGAATTATTGCCACACCTTCTTTGTTAGGCATAGGAATAGAGACTGGGTCTATGATTGATTCCATTAGTGTAATGAACTTTTCTTTTTTTTTTACTGAGGCAAGGTCAATCCCTTCTTTGCAACATGGAGTCTTAGAGATGCTCAGGGCCGTGACTTGCTTAAGGTCACACAGATAGTATAATTCAAGTGTTCTTGACTCTGAGGCCACCTTCTATCTACTAGACCATACCACCTCTCTACAGGAATGAATCAAAGTAAAGGAAGACTCCACTGTGCCATGGGACATTATATAACTGTATTCTTTGCTTCTTGGCTTATCAGGGAAAGAATAGGGGGAAGGGAATCTCAATTTCCCTCAGACCATAAGTTCTCTTGCCTGATTAGAATCCAGAAACACCATGGACTTCTCACCAGCTAAAAAGAAACATAGATGGTTAGGAGTTAGTGTGTAGAGTAAGGATGGATTCAAATAGAATCACTAATTAAAAGGAAAAAGGGGGAACAGGATAGAGTGGAGGAAAGGCAGGAGCAACCTACACTTGAGAAAATATGTTTGTCTTCAAAGAGGCGTGCCTTGCAGAATTTGAGACTGATGTCTCTTTTTATTTCTCCTTATAATCATGGGTCTAGAGTTGGTTGGAACATCATGGGCCATTTAGTCCAGTTCCCTCAATTTATAGCTGAGGAAACTGAGGTCCAGGGAAGGGTTTAGGTAACTTGCCTAAGATCATATTAAAAGTAAGTGTTAGAAGTAGCATATGAACCCAGATTCTCTAACCAGTACTTGTGCTCTTTTTTGTATACTCTGCTATCTCCCTTTAAAGAGGACTCATGATTTCATTGATATAGAGAACTCTCAATGAGGAAATTCTCTTTATCAATACAGACCAGCACCCTTTCTACAACTTATCATCTTGGAGCAGGAGTTCTTAACCTGAGGTCCTTGATCTATTTTTTGTGTATGTGTGTGTTTTAAATTGATGACTTCATTTCAATGTAGTTTCCTTTGAAATCCATCCATATCCACTCACATATATCCATATGTATATACACACATATGCAATTTTATTCATTTAAAGACATTATTTGGAGAAGGAATCCATGAGCTCCTCCAGAGTACCAAAGGGGTGCATGTCATAAAAAAGCATTAAGAACTTCTAAATTAGCAAGTTGTCCAAGGGCATCAAGAAGTCATGTGACCTGCCCAGAGGTTACACAGCCAGTCCATGTCATAGGTGGGTCTTGACTTTATGTCTTCCTGACCCCCAGAGCCCGCCCCCCCCCCCCACTTATTTTGAGACAGATCTCAAGAGGTTATGTAACCCAGCATGACTACCCCTATTTCTTTGGCCAGTATACTACTGAAACCATTCAAGCTGGAGGGGTCCACATTCTTTCTATTGTTAAAGTTTTCTCACTTAATCATCTCTCTTGGGTCACATTTCAAGGAGCCATAATTATGATTTTCCCTGATGTCCAGCAAAAAGCTTTCAGAGCTTTTGCCTATAGTAAACCTTTAAGAAATATCTTTTCATTCATCCATTTATTCACTCATTCTGTCATTGTCTTAGAGCTGTCCATTTTTTCAGCATAGCTCTGCTCTCTCACACCTCTGTCTTTCTTGGAGAGGAGGATGAAAGACTTTCAAAGGCAATTGTGATGAGGACAGGGTAGTTCACAAACTTGTCTAGTGAGATACAATTATGTACTTAATTCTATAGCAGAGTATCATATTGGGACTTAGGATGGTGGCAAGGAATGTGTTGGTGTCATGACAACACTTGGGAGTGACAAGGAATCAGAAGGGAAAGATATGAACCTTGATGTCTAGTGGTCCTGATCTAAAAAGTGAGGCATTTCATCCATATATTTAAAATATAAAATATTATTTTATATAAATTATATAATTTATTTAAAACATATATATATGGAGAGAGAGAGAGAGAGAGAGACAGAGAGAGAGACAGAGAGAGAAAGTGAGTGTCAATTTTAGATAGGTTCATATGCATCTTGTTGCCTCTCACTTTTCTTAGTGATTTCCCTGATGGTCAGACTCCTAGCCTAGTAGTTCACATGCTTTCATTCTTCTTTGTGTACTTTTTAGGGAAGTAATAATAATAACTAAAATTTCTACAATACCTTCCACATATCTCATTTGTTTCCCACAGCAATCTTTGAGGTAGGAACTATTATTAACCCCATTTTACAGATTAGGAAACTGAGGCAGTCAGAGGTTAAATGACTTACTCAGGGTTATACTGCTAGGGAGTGTCTGAGGCTTGATATGAACTTAGGTCTTTCTGATTCGAGGACCTGCTCTCTAGTCTCTATGCTGCCTAGGAAGTAGTCTGCCTTCTTGGGGTTATTTGACACGCCAAAGGGCCACTACTGCCCCTGCCTGGCAGCTAAGCCCATGACACTCTCCTGTTTTATTTTCCCTCCCAAATTTTACAATGTCTCACTTAGGGATACCTTCTTAATTTCAGAGTCCTGAGTAGTGCATAGGTTGCTCTCTTCCCTCCTTGGAAAGCTGGCCCCCAGCCATTGTTCATGGTAAAGACAAAGATCTAATTAAAGATCATAGGGTCATCTAACTGACTCCTCACCCTCCTATTCATGATTACGCCCTTCACCCCACTGCCAACCTCTATAACTGACCAGGATAGGCTGGTATTGGGTGGGATTTACTGGAGTGATTGGGCTGACCAGAGCTGAACAGTGTACTCTATTCAGGTTTTCTGCAAGAGGCAACTTTTGAGTAATAATATTCTTGAGGATGAGTTTAGGTGAGCAAAGAAGGGAAAAAAGATATTCTCAGAAGGAAGGAGGAGGTAAGAGTGAATTGAGTATGAGAAACTTCAGGTGGGTTGAAAAAGTTTACATAACTATAACTGGGACAAAATAAGGGTGTCAACTGGCATGGGAGTCTTGTAGCCCTAAATCAGGAATTTAGCAGTTTTACTGAGAGCTACTTTTTCCAAACAAGAGGAATGGGACCATTGAACTCTTAGAGAAAAGTGCCCAGGCTACTCAGTGCCCTAAAGTTAAAAGGATCTGAGAAAAACTTCTACATGATTGATTAATAGTGAAGTTGGAGAAAAATGATACAAGCCCAGCTACCAAACAGAGGAAATGATTCTTCTTCAGTCTGTAAAACAGTTTCTGAGAACCGACTACTTCCTTCCCCAAAGGCCAAAAGTACACTGTGGGAAACTGGAGCATGTGAGTGAGACTGCAGTGTGTGATGTGGAGGGGCAAGGAAAATTTCCCGTGTGAAGTACAGTAAAGATCTATTTCTTTCCTCCTCTGAAGATGACTGAGTCCCCCCACTTCCCAACTTCTCATGGTTTTTGTGTTGAGTTTCTCCTTTTGGAGAGTCTTTGAAGTAGAGAGGGGCTATGGTTATGGTTATAGCTAGGGGTTGTGGTTATCAAGGTTCACAGTTGTATCTTCACATTTCTGAAGTGTAATTGGTCTTATCAACCTGGCTATACTTCTCCCCTAGTTGATGTTCATATTGAGGACTCCATTAACCTTGGATCACTTGTCTCTATGGCAGATCCGCTAATGCTCCAAGGGGCTCAAGATAAACTTAGGTGGTTTACAACTGGATATACATCCTAGGAAAGGAAGGAGGAAAGATAGAGAGTCCTGGTGGAGCAGAGGGGAAAAGACACATGGTATCTGGAAAGCAATTTGAAAAAATTACTAAACTGTGCATAACCTTTGACCCAGTGATATGATTATTTGGCTTATAAAACAAAGATATCAGAGAAGGAGGAAAAGGTCATATATGCACAAAAATATTTATATCAATTTGTTTTATGGTGGCAAAGAATTAGAAACTAGAATCTAAGTCAATTAATTGGTAAATGACTGAACAAATTATGGTATATGAATGTAATGGAATACTATTGCTCCATAAGAAATAATAAAGTGGATATTTTGTATGAACTGGGAAGATTTGTATGAATTGATGTAAAGTGAGAAGAACCAGGAAAACAATTTATACTAAAACATTAATATTGTAAAAATGAACAATTCTGAAAGACTGAAATCTAATCAACTATGATTTCGGAAGACTGGATAAAGAATCCTATCTCATAACAGAAAGGTGAAGAGGCTAATAGACACATTTTTGGACATGACCAATATGAGTATCTTTTTTTTTGTTTGACTATTCATATCTCTTACAAGGTTTTTTTTTTTAATGGAGGGGGAGGAGGGAAGGGAGAGACCAAAAAATACTATATAACTGAAAAAAAATTAACAGAAAAAAGTAAAAAAAAAAACAAAACCATGGACTGGGGTGGCATACTCACCCTTCTTCTGTTTCCTCATCATTCTCCAAGCCAAAAACAAAGCTCCTGACAATGAAATAATTAAGAGACTCAGGATCAAGAGCAGTATTCCAGGCTTGTCAAGAATCCCAGGTCTACTAAAAAAAGAAAATCCAAAGTAGTTGACGGTCTAATTCCTTCTTCCACCCCTCCTTCTTTCATGTCCAGGAACACATCCCATGTCCCACCTGCACTTGGAAAACTGACCTGCCAGAGCTAGACTGGTGATTATAATCAACACTTCAAGAATGATGCAAAGAAATACTTATTGGGAAATGAGAAGGCTCTCTTGTTAATGAATAGCCAATAGAGTCAGGGTCTGGCCCTATAGTTGCCACAGAGGCAAGTGATTCAAAGTTAATGGGGCCCTCAATATGAACATCAACTATGTGAGGATACAACTGTAAACCTTGATAATCATTTATCAGAGTAAAAGTATGTGCCCATTTCTGGACATAAATGTACTCTCCACATTGGGACACGTAGTAGAGATAGTGTTGGACTTAGGCCTAAGAGAACCAGGCCTTCATCCAAGCTTTGCCACTCAATAGTTGTGTGACCTAGGCAAAATAACTTCCTCGGCTCTAGGACTTAGTTTCTTTTTCTTCAAATTAAGTAAATTTAAATTAAGGTTGCATTAAATAGTCTCTAAGATCTCTTCTACCTCTGACATTTTATGGTTTTGTGATTCAATCAATCACTAAGAATTTTTAAAGTACCTCTACCAGGCATTGCGCTAAAGATACTAAGAAAGGCAAAAATATAAAAAAAAAAAATAGTCACTGCTCTTCATGAATTTAAATTTGAATGCAGGAGACAGCATGTAAATAAATGGATAAATAAGATACATAAAGAGAAGGTAGTCTTAGAGAAGAAGGCTCTAGCAGCTGGGGGGACCAGGAAAGGTCTCCAGTAGAAGGTAGCATTTGAGCTAAACCTTGAAAAAATCCAAGGGATGTCAAGAGGCAGAGGTGAGGAAGAAGAATACTCCAAACATGGGGGTGGTTTGGTTGTTGTCCTTCACTCTCAAAGAGGACCAAAATGACATTACTATGCTAAAGTCAAGTTTCAATGTGTCTGACTATGGTAAGAAGTTAAAGAAGATTCTGAGTTTGCAAACCTAGGAAATTAAGAGGAGAGTGATGCCTTTAAGAATAATAGGGAAATTCAGAAAAGTGGATGATTTGGGGGAAAGAGAATGGATTTATCCTTACCTGGGGGGTTGCTTGGGGCCAGAAATCTCTTTTGAGGTCTTCTTTTCACCTATTTCAATTTTTTCCGTCACTGTTATACTTGTTGGTGATGTAGTTGTATATCTATTTGAAGTCACTGTGGTTGCTAGGAAAAGGAAAATTCAAATCAAGTCCAAGACATTGTCCCTTTGTCTTTTCTCATGCAAACACTTGTATATTTTCATTTTATATGGAGTTTATGATTCATGACAGCAGCCAGATAGATGACTCTGAGGGATAACACCTGCTGGAAAAGGAGGGGCTACCCTTCAAGTCCCATAAAATGTCTCTAGATCAAGGGTTCTTAACCAGGTCTCTGTGACTTTGTTCTTAAAAATTATTTTGATGGGGTGGCTAGGTGGCGTAGTGAATAGAGTACTGGCCCTGGAGTCAGAAGGACCTGAGTTCAAATATGACCTCAGACACTTGACACACTTACTAGCTGTGTGACCTTGGGCAAGTCATTTAACCCCAATTGCCCTCCAAAAATTAAAAAAAATTTATTTTTATAACTGTATTTCAATACAGTCGATTTCCTTTGTAGTCCCATATATTTTGTTTTAGACCTTTAAAAATATTACTAAGAAGGGGTCCATAACCTTCACAGCCAAAGATATCCAAGACTCAAAAAACCCCTGGCCTAGACCCAGGCAAAAGGCCACTTAGATAAATCTCGAGGTTCTACATTCTTCTACTTCTCAATCTTTGCCTGATGGGTTGAAGGACAGAGGGCTTATACAGAGAACCCTCACTGGATTGATGGGTCATTCAATGGGGAGGAGCTGGAAGTCAGGGTAGGGAAAGAGTTAACACACTGTTTTCAGGTGATCAGAGCAGCTTCTCTGTTGACTTTGGCTCCTTTTTTTTCTTTTTCTGGCAACAGCAGATAGCACTTGTAGTGCAGTGACCATTGGCATGCATCCTTTAAGAGGTCTAGACAACCTCTTCCTTTGTTGCTTCATGACAATATGATCCAATATGGCGCATTGCAAACAGCATTAGAAGACCAGAGTTTGAATTCCCCTCCTGGGACTTATTAGCTGTGGTGGTGACTAGAACAAGTAACTTAACCACTCTAACACTCAGCTTCCTCACCTGTAGATGGGGATAATAATGCTTATATGACCAAGTACTTTTTAATAACACTTGGGGAGAAAGTCCTTGAAAATCTTAAAGCCCTAAGGAGATGTAAGATTTCTTAATGGTTCTGGGATTAGATGATTAAACACATAGTACAGGAGGTGGCTAGATCTTTGGGTCTATCAAGGTTTGCAGAGAGATTAGAGGGACTTGGTTTGGAATTTCATGGAGATAAAAATCAGGATAGAGCTGGAGCCCTGGATTTTTCAGAGCCGGGGAACATCTTCCAGTTCTTAATTATGACTAGGCTATAGTAGATATCATATTCCTCTCCTCCTTTCTTGCCCAGGAGGAATATCAGCCTTTCAGGATGGAGGTGGGGCTAGTACAATTCTAGAGGTCCAGGGGCCACTTCTGGGTAAGTTTCCCAGCTCAGTCCATGCGCATGATGGAACAGAATGGGACTGGAGGACTCAGCCACTCCAATACAGCTAATGCAGTGGAGGTCTTCTGGATTCCATTAATAATGACCTCAGGAACTTTGGGACTCATGCTCAACTTACGTGGATAAATAGGTAAACAGGTACATACCTGTACCCAAGCACACACATATATGTTATCTGGAGTTGCCAATAACTAGTTTTGGACTGGTTTTACTGTCTTAAATTGTGGGGGTGGGATGTGGGCAATAATTCTTGGTTTCATAAGCTCCGGAGGCTAGGAGAAATATCCCTCTTACCTGGAGAAACAGATATAGTAATTGAGAATTTGATATCAAACACACTTTGTTCTATCCTACATTGGTACTCTCCTGCATCAGCTTCAGTGAGATTTTCCATGGTCATTGTGAATGTTTGGTTTTCAGGATCATCTCTGATGGACACTTTTGATTTTTGAGTTTCCATAATTGTGCTACATAAAAACATCATTCTTTCTTTGCACCATATTTTCTTTGTAGTCTTGTAGTTTTCTTCATAGGAACACTGCACAGTCAGGGATTCTCCTACAATGCCTCTCACCTCCCTGGGGCCAGACAGAGCCAAGCAATCTGGAAAACACAGGCCCATGTTGTCATTCCATGTGCAAGGTCTAAACCATAGTGGATGATACCCCATAAACTTATTTCCCCTTAAAGATTTCATCAGAAGCCATCACCCTGATGTAGAAGCGAGGGAGACACTGGACACTATTATCAGATTCAGAGACAGAGAGGACCAGATGATCATGCCCTGGTCTAGGAGCTGAAGGTTAGAGTCTCTGTTCTTGTTTCTTTTGCTTTTCTGAGAGAAAGCAAAAGGGGAATACTGCTCCCTTAGGAGAGGTGTTAGATACCATAGTACAATGACTATACTTTGTGACTTTACATAGGAAGCTGTCTTTAGGAGACCAAGAGACAAGATGGTGAATTGGACAGAACATAAGAAAGAACTAAAAAACAAGAGGCCTGGGTCGAAGTCTTTAATTCTATCACTTTGACTTTGTGAAGTCACTACTCCCCCTCACATGCTCCAACCTAGCTTTCTCATTGGTAAAAGGAAATGTTTGTGGTAGAGCACTTTCTGGCCCCAACATCTGTAGCACCTGAGGCACCCCTCTTTCACACATGGAATGTTCAGACAAAGAACTTTCAGTTAAAGTTGTTCTGTGGGTACACGTCTAGTCAAAACCACTTTTCTTTAGTCAGCTAGAGGATAATCTGTTCAAAGCAAAGGCCCTTAGTGAATTAGCGTAGTGAGAAAAGTTACATAAAACATTTCTATCTGCCTTCCTCTCCACCATGAACCTAGAGCATACTGTCCCAGAAACACACAGCATCAATATGGAGAATGGTCACACCTAGGCATCAAATATGAAGGTTGCACATTTGGAAAATACAGCCTTCATATGGAGGGGCAATTCAAGCCTTCAACACTGTAGGACCAAAGATGCAGTCTAGTGATGATGCCATTTAACTGCTTTCATTGGGCCTGCTCCCCATTGGGTGGAATATTTCCATGTTTCTATTTCCCATTGATCTCATGGTGATTGCTGGTATTGGCTGTTAGTGACTGCTTGGCAGCTAACCTCAGTTGGTCATGGTCTCATGGTGCCTGCTGGGCATTACTGCTTGGTGTTAATCAACTGCTCCGTTACCCTACTGAGACAAGTAGGTGACACAGTAGATAGAATCAGGGACCTGGAGTCAGGAAGACCTAAATTCAAATGTGGTCTCAGATACGTACTAACTGTGCAATCCTAGGCAAGTCACTTGATGTCTGATTGCTTTAGTCTCCTCAGTTGCAAAATGGGGACCATAATAATATCTACCCCCCAAGGTTATCTCAAAAGAGGTAATGCTTAGCATAGTATCTGGCACATAGTAGACACTTAATAAATGTTTCTTTTCCTGGAGAGCAGTTTTGGCAGAAACTGGGCGTAGACCAACATCTAATACTTTAAGTTAAAGTCAAAATGAGTAAATGATTTAGACTTAAAGAATGATATAAATAAATTAGGGAAGCATGGAAAAATTTATTGGTCATATCTATGGATGAGGGAAGAGTTTATGAACAAAGAGATGGAGAGGATTATGGGAAATATAATGAATAATCTTGATTACATGAAATTAAAATTTTTTTGCACAAACAAAACTAATGTGGCTGAAATTAGAAGGAAAGTAGGAAATCGAGGGAAAAATTTGTAGGAAGTTTCTCTGATAAAGGCCTCATTTCTTGAATATAGAGGGAACTGAACCAAATTTATAAGAATATGAGTGATTCTCTGATTGATAAATGGTCAAAGTATATCAACAGTCAGTTTTCAGAAGAAATCCAAGCCATGAATAGTCATATGAAAAAACGCTCTAAATCACTATTGATTAGAGAAATGAAAATTAGAACAATTCTGAAGTATCACCTCACACTTACCAGATTGGCTAACATGACAGAAAAGGAAAATGATAAATGTTGGAGGGGATGTGGAAAAATGGGCACACTAATGCGTTGTTGTTGGAGTTGCAAACTGGTCTAACCATTCTGGAGAACAATTTTGACGTATGTCCTAGTATCTATAAAACTGTGCATACCCTTTGACTCAGCAATACCACTGCCAGATCTGTATCTCAAAAATGTTAAAGAAAAAAAGAAGAGAACTATATGCCCCCAAATATTTACAGAGGCTCTTTTTGTGGTGTCAAAGAAATTGAAGGGGTGTCTATCAATTGGGGAATGACTGGACAAGTTGTGTTATATGATTATGATGGAATACTATTGTGCTATAAGGAATAAAGGAAATGGTTTCAGAAAAATCTGAGAAGACATAGAATCTGATGCAAAGTGAAGTGAATAGAACTAGAAGAACATTGTACACAGTAACAGCAATATTGTTGATGATGATCAACTGTTAAAGATTAGCCACTCTGATCAATACAGTGATCCAAGATGACTCCGAATGATTCAGATGAAAAATGGTATTTACAACCAGAGAGAGAAAACTGATGAACTCTTATTTTTTAAAAATTTTTTAAATTTTTTTGCTTTTTGGAGGGGGGAAGGCAGGACAATTGTAGTTAAGTGACATGCTCAAGGTCACACGACTAGTAAGTATTAAGTGTCTGAAGTCGGATTTGAACTCAGGTCCTCCTAACTCCAGGACCAGTGCTCTATTAATTGCACCACCAGGCCACTCCAGAACTCTTATTTTTAAATTTTTTTGGGGAAGGGAGGGCAGAGACCAGGCAATCAGGGTTAAGTGACTTGCCCAAGGTCACACGACTAGTAAGTATCAAGTATCTGAGGCTGAATTTGAACTCAGATCTTCCTGACTCCAGGGCCTGTTCTCTATTCACTGCACCACCTAGCTGCCTCTAAATTTAAAAAAATATATTATTTATTTTTCACATTGTTTTTTTTTTGAGTTGCAAATTTTCCCCCTCCCCTTTCCATTGAGAATGTAAGAAATATGATAGAACTGAAGAACTCTGAGTTCACCTTGAAGTATACTTTTTTCAGTTTATTTATTTTTTGCTCTTTTTCCAATATGGCTAATATAGAAATATGTTTTTCATGATTTTACATATATAATTGATATCATATTGCTTCTTTTCTCAATGGGTGGGGGAGGGATTGGAGTGAGAGAGTTTGGAACTCAAAATTTTATAAAATAAATGCTAAAATAAAGTATGATTATTATTATTATTTTGCTTTTTTGGAGGGGGGAAGGTAGGGCAATTTGAGTTAAATGACTTGCCCAAAGTCACATGGCTAGTAAATGTTAAGTGTCTGAGGGCAGATTTGAACTCAGGTCCTCCTGACTCCAGGGCCAGTGCTCTATTCACCGTGCTGCCTGGCCACCCCTATTTTTAAAATGCTTGTTTTGTTTTTTCATTCCTTTCTTTCTTTTTTCTTTTCCTCCCTTCTTTCTTCTCTCTCTTCCTTTCTTCCTTCTATTCTTTTTCTTTCTCTTAGAGTATAATTAAGGTGGTTGGGAAAGGGATCTCTCTCTCCTTTTCTCCCCTCAAGAGCAGCTAATACTGACTTGCAGCCAAGGCACATAGCAGACTTCTTTTACTCTCATGCTTCAGTTTGCTTCAAACAAATTGTGTCCTTAAGTTGACTGATAAATGGCAGAGACAGCTCTGTTTATGTCTAAGAAAGTAGATTATGGATATTGTTTTTGAACCCCTAAACTCTTCTGTGAATGATGGCGAATTTTGAGTACTCTTGGCAATGTGATCCCCAAATCTAGCTTTTGAGCCAGAGAAGGGAGATTTCCTAGGTGGTACCAGATTTGGGAACTACGAAATGGATAACGTCAGAGGTTGAGAATTTCTGACTTTGAGCTTTGAGGTGTCACCTTGCTAGAGGAAGAGCTCTCCATCATGCTTTTTGGACAAGGAAGAGTGTTGCTGATAGAGGACTGCCCTGTAATTGAAGGACTAAAGTCATGGTGGGTGTGTGTGTGTGTGTGTGTGTGTGTGTGTGTGTGTGTGTGTGGGAAATGAGAGGGAAAAGATCTGAACCTTACCAACCCTGCTATTGCTGTGAGTTACTCACATAGTACACGTTCATGGGAAAACACAGCTTACCTAGCATCTCATCTCCTAAAATATGTTTATCTTTTAGAGATACTCTAATAGACCACTTGAGTGTTTTATGTGTTTCTGGGCTCTCATGTGGCATTTTCTGTGGGGGACAAAATAAAAGCTGTTCCATACCCAATATACATTGTATATTTTCTGCCTCTGTAGGAGATCAAAATCCTGCTATGTATATTTAGGAGATTTTACTTTGAATATTTCCCCAGAGTAAAACTGAAGGCAGAATCTAGTGAGCTGAAGAGGGAAAATGAGCATCTTGGGGTCAGATCCCCAGGATTGGACCTGGTTTCTATGAGTCCAAGGTCTTGGGGGTAGGTGGGTAAGCAAGGGCTGGGTCATGTGTTATATAAGGTTAATGAACTCCCGGGTTAGAAACTAAACATTTTAGGTAGGTAATTGTTATTTCCATTTACACTGGTAAGGCTTCAGAAGAGAAAATAGGTTTGAGAAATGAACAGCTAAGTTGGTATCTGATAGTAGAAGAGAGACTTCTAGACCATAGATTAAATTATAGGAATGATGGGGCACTTAACCATAGATAGAGTACCAGGAATATATATTTGCCTGAAGTTTGATCAAGAGGTTATTAGGCTGAAAATGAAGAGGGAAGGGGAAAAATTCCCCAGATAGCTACTGAGTTAGTTATTTAGAGAGTAGCACATTCAATGTAGAAAAAAAATTTGAAGGTTGAAACAGAAATGATTCTGATGAGGAATAAAAGGTGGAGCTGTCTTAAGAGACTATTGTAGCTTCATAAGGAAGTCATGAGCCAGCTCAGTTCTTAAAAGGCATACAGAAACTAAAAGCAAGAGCAGGTAATAGAACCTAAATACAATACTGTGGCATAGTCTTGGAAGAATAATGTCAGAAGCACTATAGCCTGGAATTAGCTGTGGCTGGTAATGAGTACTAAGAACAATGAAAAAGGTGGTGTTATTTTTTTTAAACTTATGAGAGGGACAGGAGAAACATCAAATAAAGAATAGTACTATTTCTGCAAGTGGATGGAAAAAATGAGAATGGAAGATGAGAAAGCAGAATGACTCCATTTTAACTTTGCTTCTCAGAGTTCTAATGAATTACGTCCTGGGATAACTGTTGAAAGAATTGACAGATAACATTACTGAAATGTTTTCAGTGATTTTTGGAAAGATCATGGAGTTGAAGAAAGTGTGATTGTAGGACAAGAGAAAAGTGTCATAAATTTTGAAAAAGGGGCTGAATTTGGACTCTGTAAACTATAGATCAGCAAGTCTGAATTCGATTCCCAACAACATTCTAGGATACATTGCAAAAGGGATATTTATAAACATCTAAAAGTG
The DNA here is from genome assembly GCA_028646515.1 of Pseudochirops corinnae. NCBI lineage: Eukaryota > Metazoa > Chordata > Mammalia > Diprotodontia > Pseudocheiridae > Pseudochirops > Pseudochirops corinnae. The sequence continues at coordinate 226,992,209 of CM053586.1, forward strand.
GAAGTACTGACCACCAAGCCAAAATGGTTTTCAACAAGAACAGACTAATTTCGTTTCCTTTTTGACATAACTAGACAGATCTCTCTTTCTTCCTTCCTTCCTTCCTTCCTCTCTATCTCTCTCTCTGTTTCTCTTTCTCTCTCTCTCTTTTCCTCCCTCCCTCCCTTTCTCCCTCCATCCCTTCCTTCCTTCTCTTTCTCTTTCTTTCTTTCTTTCTTTCTTTCTTTCTTTCTTTCTTTCTTTCTTTCTTTCTTTCTTTCCTTTCTTTCCTATCTTCCTTCTTTTCTAGGCAAGAGGTGATAAAGGCCTTGATTAGCATTGATCATTTGAGTGGAAAAAAGGCACTAGATAGATGTAAGGAGATATGATGAAAGTGGGATCAACAAGATTTGGTAACTAATTGGATATGGGATTGAAGGAGAGTGAAGAGTGAATCCCTTTCCTTCCCCTTAAAATGATTGTAATTCTAAAAAGTTGTATGCCTCTGCAATTCACATCCGCTTTCTGGAACTCAATATACCTTTCTGTAAAAACAAAGGCAAAAGATTCTATCTCGAATATTTATACCCCTAGTATACCAAAGTTTAGTGCAGGTATATCCAGAAGGTGATAGAAACCTATGTTCCCTGTGAAGTAAACCTAGATATGCAGAAATGTAAAGTGATATAAATCTAGATAAACCTAGATAAAATGGTTCTATTCTTAATGGTAAATGTAAATAAAGTCGTATACTTAGGTTTTTAAAAAAAATTAATTTTATTTTTAATTTATGGAATAAAACAAGCATTTCTATAACACAGCATAATAAAAAAGATGATTGCACATGAAACTGCAAATCTATTCTATACAACTTGCTGTTCCTTTTAAATATATAATAAAGTTATTATGTACATTTTTTCTTTTTTTTCTTTTCCCTCCCCCCTTTATCCCTACCCCCATCCTAGAGATGTCTACCATGAGGCACAAATAGGTATACATACATTCAAACGTTGTATATATACATATACACACATATATATATATATACACACTATATTTATATATATACATATACATCATTATATGTATATATGTAAAATTATACTTAGTTTTAAGATATAAGTTTATAGGTATGAGATGAAAGATATGTTAAGACAACTGTGTGAATGAACAAACAAAACAGAGTCAATAAGGTGACGTGACAACCAAAAAGAGATCATTCTCCTCAAATTCCTTTAAGAGAGACAGAGATCTGACCGCCTCACTATACTCAGCTGTGGTCAGACCAGTGACACTGGTCTCTTTGCTGCTTCTCCCACAACACACTCCATCTCCCAGCTCTGAGTACTTTCAATGGCCTGGAATACTCTCCTTCTTTATCTGTATTCTGGTTTCCCCCATTTTCCCTGAAGTCCCAGTTAAAACCCAGACAGCCTTTCCTGACCGTCTTATTTCTATGGGCTCCCTTCTGTGGATTATTTCCAATTTATTCTGTCCGTGGCTTTGTTTGTACGTAGTTGTTTGAATGTTCTCTCCCTTATTAGACTGTGAGCTCCTTAAGAACAAGGATTGTCTCTTGCCTTTCTTTGTATTCCCATCCCTTAGCACAGAGCCTAGCACACAGTAGGAATTAAATAAATGTTTATTGACTGCCTGACATTTTAGGAAAGAGATTGATAAGCTGGAACATATTCCAAAGGGATCAAGGTGGCCACTCAGTATTTCTCTCCAAAGCCATCTCTTGCTTCTACAAAGCCAAGTTAGTTTTCAGAGTGTGAGTCCAGATACATATGGACCGCTTTGAGTATATCCTCATTTCTCTGGTGCGGATCCATCTGTCTCTGGTCTATTCTAGGTTCTATATAAAGCTTAGTTTCTAGTTTCTCCTCCTAGAATCTGCTACTGCCTCCTCTTCCCCTCACCCTACCAGAGGGACTTTCTAATGATCTGCCTCACTCACCGTTTGGGCAAAGAAATAGCAGGATTGAAGGTAGGGGCAGCAGCAGCAACAGCAGCGGGAACCTCTCTTGCTTGCTCATTTCTCCACTGGGTGCTCAAACCACATTATCTCCAGTTCACTTCTCCAGTCCTTGTGATATGCCCCTTGTGAAAGCCTCTGCCTTAGGTTTCTGGGTTTAAAATTTTTTTTAAAAAAATATCATGCTTCCTGTTTTTATGTAACTGTTTAGTGGTAAGACATCCACGTAACTCTTCACAGGTAAAGAAGAAGGGGTGGGAATAAGCAATATAGAGTGCCTACTACGTGCCAGGCACTGTACGAAGTACTTCATAGATTTGAAAGTTTACTGAGAATTAAAAAGTTGCCAGGGAGAGGAAACTCAGTGTGAGTGGTTAGAAGAAAAGGTAGAAAGATGTTGCATTTGGAGAAAAGGGAAAGGAAGGGAATAAGTATTTATACAGCATTTACTATGTGCTAGGTTTGATGCTTGCACAGGTTCTGGATAATGGACGATGCTCTTGCACTTTCCCAGGCAGCAATGGAGTAAAGCAGGATTGTGTGCTTGCTCCCGTGCTTTTTTTTTTCCTTTGGCGTGTTTTCAGTGATGTTGTCAGGCGTCTTCAATGAGGACAAAAACAGCATCAAGGTCAGTTACTGCTCTGATGGTAAGCTATTTAACTTGAAAAAGCCTCAAGCCAAAACTAAAGTGGAGGGAGACTTGGTACATGACATTTTGTTTGCCGATATTGTGCACTCAATGCTCTGAGGCTGAGATGGAACAGAGTATGGATTGAATTTCTACTGCTTGTGTTGACTTTGGTCTGACAATGAACAGATACGGGATTTGAACTCAATTCTTTCTGACTCCAAATCTAGCATGCTGTCCATTAGGCTACCTACCTGTATCATGTACCGTGATTGCTTCTTTCTCAGTGGATCCAGCGGCAACATTCTTACAGAATGTGTCAGCCATGATACACATCTTTGTAAGGAGGCTTCTGGGATGCTTTTGCTCTCAGAGATACATGGTTGAGGCTGTGTCCTTGTCTGGGTTACCATCAAACGTGGCAGCACCCTCTTTCCTTTGAACTCTAAGAAGATAGCATCTGTTCAATAAGACATGTTCATGTTCATGTATATTTAGTTGTTTTTCAATTATATCTGACTCTCTGTGTTCCCTTTTGGGATTTCATTGGCAAAGATACTGGAGTAATTTGCCATTTCCTTCTCCAACTCATTTTACAGATGAGAGAATTAAGGCAAACAGGGTTAAGTGACTTGCCCAGGGTCACACATCTAGTAAGTGTCTGAGGCCAGATTTGAATTCAGAAGAAGGAGTCTTCCTGATTCCAGACTAGCATGCTATCTGCTGTGCCACTTAGCTGCCCTCAACAAGACAGTTTGTCTTGTCTTAAATATTTTCATGTCTGGTAGTCATGTATTGCCACTAGATTGTGAGTTCCTTGAGACTATGTCTTTCCTTCAGGCATGTGTCTTCTCAGTTTTTCACAGTTCCTAGCATTTTGCTGAGTATTTGGTAAATACTTAAGCAGTGCATATTCAATTTAATTTTGTTGGCACACTAAGGAAGGTTTTTATATTCCCATTTTTTTTTTTTTTTGCTTTTTGGAGGAGGGAAGGCAGGGCAATTGGGGTTAAGTGACTTGTCCAAGGTCACACTGCTAGTAAGTGCTAAGTGTCTGAGGCCAGATTTGAACACAGGTCCTCCTGACTCCAGGGCTGGTGCTCTATTCACTTTACCACCTACCTGTCCCTCCCACTTTCTTCTTGGAAATATATGGAGTTATGCTACATTTCAGAAAGATTTTCCTTTAAAAAGGAAAGCTAGACATCTAAATAGTCCAGCGGATAGGTTGCTGGGCCTGGAGTTAGGAAGACCTAAGTTCAGATCCAGTCTCAGACACTTACTAGCTGTGTGAATTTAGGCAAGTCATTTAACTTCTGTTTGCTTTAGTTTCTTCATCTGTAAAATGGGGATGATAATAATAGCACCTACCTTGTTGGGTTGTTGTAGAGATCAAATGAGATCACCATTGTAAAGTGCTTTAGGAAAAGTAAAACCATTTCCCAAAGGAAAGAGCTGAAGGAATGAATTAGAGACAATCAAGTTCTCAGGGAGGAGTTGGGAAAGAGTAGTTCTTTTCCCATAAGGGTTGGGGTTAGCCTTGCTGACCATCCTAGGTGCCATCTACCCTCCTCTCTCCCATCGTATGCTGCTAGATAGATACAACCCACCTGGTATTTAAGGACGAACAGACCCAGCTCAGTCTAGGAGACATCAGAAATAATAATATACTCCCTGTTCTCCTAGGAATTCACTTCAAACAAAGGCTGAAAGCCTCCCATGGAGACTTGATTTAGGGAAAAATGAAAACCTGTCCAATTTCTTCGGTGTGACCCCCTGCTCACTTCTTCCATATAACTCACTTCCCTGGGTTCCTTCAATGATTTTTTTTTTTGACATCAGTTGCTTTTTTTCAAAACTTTTCTGGTATTGCTTCAGCCTTTGTGTGTCAAAGGACTTCCCACATTTTAGAAATGTTGTAATGTGGTTGTGAGGGGGAAGTAGGACAAAGGCCACCCGCTTTTTAAAAATTTTTTTAAATTTCTACCCAGTTCCCATGATTTCCATGGTCCACAATTAGTATTAGATGTGTGGAAAGGAGCAGACTTAAAATGTAGCCTCTCTTGCTACTTGACTGGGTGTGGCTGGCTGGGGTTAGGTTAGTAACGGTTAAACTATGACTACTGCAATGAGTTTCCATGATGTCTGCTTTGGTGCTCTTTTTTATAATTCATACACGGATATGTTTGTTATTTTGGATGGTTATAACTGCAAAGTACCATTCTCCCACTATGAATGTAAATGAATTGATATTCTGTTTTAGGGAATGTGTTTGTGACCTCCAGCCTCAGACTTCTTTTTCTTTTTTTTTTTTTATTTTTTTCTTTTTTTTTCTTTTTCTTTTTTTTTAAAATTTACTCATTTACTTTTAATTTACAAGATTCAGTTCCACATTCACTTGAGTTTCAGATTTTCTCCCCTCTCTTCCCCCCCCCCCCATGGTGGTGTGCAATCATGTATAGGATCTGCAAATATTTTCACATTGTACAATAGTTTG
>CM053586.1:226997790-227037818 GCA_028646515.1 Pseudochirops corinnae
CCTTCTTCTACATCAACAGGGGAGTTCATGCCTTCTCAACAATGGGACAGAGTTTGCACCTTCCACACTTAGCACTTAGTACTGTCTATCCACTTAGTACCAAGTGCTAAGTATCCTGCTAAACCAATTACTATTACACTGATGCAAAACCCTCTTCTCTTTACTCCTCTTTTTGCTCTATTCTACTTCAGGGTATCTGTCTCTGTTGGTTGGTTTGACAGGAGACTTCTAAATCACTCCAGCCCTGTCCATTAGCTCTGGATAACTTGGCCATCTTGTTCACAGTTCAAACTGGGATTCTGTCCAAGTTACGGCCTCTGGGTTTGGAGGTTGTCAGAACTATGGCATGTTCATATTTCATGCTGAAGCAAGACCGAGATGCACAGAGGACTCAGGAACAGGAGTCAGAAGGACTGGGAGGTGACACAAAGACATTGTGTTCTGCATGGTTAATTCCAAACCTGCACCAAAGAGGACTCACCTTGTTTCTAATTTGTAATGTCTCATCCCATCCTCCTCATCAGAAAGCTGTTATTAGGTACTTAATTGACTATAGCAATCTAGGGTCTGCTGATTCTTTTCCACTACTTCCTCTGTGGAGTAGGTCAACACTTATCTCTGCTTAAAAGTCTTCTCTGACTAACCTTAAATCCACTTGGTGAGATACTGGTAAATATTTAACAACTGGCTCTCTAGGGAAAAAAAGGGACACAGGACACACTTTTAAGTTTTGTTTGACCTTTACCAAGAATGAATGAAAAAGCACTTATTAAGTGCATATATTAATATTTTCTCTATAATATTCTTAAGTCTAGACAATCAATAAAATAATAAATCAAACCCTGATTCATAGTGTTTGCCAATTTTCAAGATGTAAATGATCATACTCAACTTTAACGTTTAGCTCTGGTGTACTTACAAGGTGGTTGCCCCACCTTGAAAACTCTTATAGTCTACTTCCTTTTTGCACTGTTAAACTCAGTGGAGACTGGGTTATCCTGAGCTTATTCACATATGGCTTTAAAACTGGTTTACTATATTCAAGATCAGAATTTGAGATTTGAGGTCCCCTGTATCAGTCAATAAATCAATAAAAATTTACTAAGCACCTACTATTGCCAGGCAATGGTAAGTGCTGGAATCACTTACTAGGTATGGTGGGCAAATTATTTATGCTCAATTTCCTTATTTGTTAATAATAAATAACAAAATGCCCCTGGGGTGGCTGTGGTGCAGTGAATAGAAAACCGGCCCTGGAGTCAGGAGGACCTGAGTTCAAATCTGACCTCAGACACTTAACATAAAAACTAGCTGTGTGACCTTGGGCAAGTCACTTAACCCCAACTGCCCTACCTTCTCCCCTCCAAAAATAAAAAAAAAATCTTCCCCTACCTATCTTTCAGGGTGGTTGTGAAGACCAAATGAGAGCATGGTTTTGCATATAATTTAAAAACTGGAAAGTATTAGAGAAAACAAGGAATTATTGCAATAGTAAAATTTATAAGAACCAAATAATTTGAATATTGTGATTATTCAGGACAATGGAAGAAATTATTTTAGCATTGACAATAAGAGGACCTGAAAAAGGTAAAATTGACAGCTAGGCAGTACCATGGATAGAGGCCATGGGGTTGAAGTCAGGAAGCTCTGAGCTCAAATGTGGCCTCAAATACTTACTTACTGTGTATCCTTGGACAATCAATTAGCCTTTGTCTGCCTCAGTTTCCTCAGCTATGAAATGGGGATCATGATGGCACCTACCTCTCAGCATTGTTGTTAGGATCAAATGAGATACTATTTGCAAAATCCTTGGTGTATAATAGGCGCTCACTAAACGTATTATTTCCTTCCCTTAAATATAACTGAAAGGGAGGATATTTACTTAACTAATTAAGAAGATAAACTATTTTAAAACACATTAGAAGTAACTATTTATAAGGATACAATGTAGCCACAAAACAAGTAGACAGAAGGAATGAAGGGAACAAACATTTATTATAAGTGCCTACTATGTGCCAGGCACTCTGAGCTAAACATTTTATAATTATTTTCTCATTTGATTCTTGTAACAACCCTGGGAAGTAGGTGATATTATGACTCCCACTTTACAGTTGAGGAAAGTGAGGCAGATAGAGGTGAAGTGACTTGCCCAGGTTCACACAGCTCATAAGTGCCTAAGTCTGGATTTGAACTCAGTTCTTACTGATTGAGTCCATGTCCCATGCTCTATCGACTATACCCTCTAGCTGCCTAAAGGACATTTCTTAGGCTTGGGCTTTGATATTGCTACTTTGAAATAACTTGTTAAAGCAGAATTGCTAGTAGGCAACTTGCCTAGTTCTAATTATTTTATGTATTTGAAAGTCATAAGGTAAATTTCCTTGAAATTGTTTTCTAATTCAGACTTTATCACTTAAGAGAGATATTTCTTCTAGTGAGACCAAAACTGTGAGGTGGTTATTCATTCATTCACTTAACAAATATTTATTTAATGCCTATTATATATAAAGTACTGTGCTAGGTACTCTTGGGATATACTATTAGAAATAATCCAATCTTTTAAAAAAGCTAGGCCAATATTCTCTACCAAATTATTAATTACATTGCTCTGGGAAGAAATTTTAGGGATATAATTGACTCTCCTTCACAAGCAGCAACTTGTGGGATCTTTCAGCAAGTGATTAATAGGAAACTGTAATTTTACTGAGTGAATCTCACTTAATAAAACAGAAACAAGAGAAGGAAGCATGTTTGATGAAAACTTGCATGTGGATGGACTTCTAGGGAAATTACTGGTTTCATGAAGATGTTGTGCATGGTCTGGGGCTACTCTTCCATTTCTTAAGTTGGTTCTCAGAGAATAGCTACTTGACCCCCTCAGGGTTTTAGGATTAATCTAGAGCAGTGATTCTCAACCTTCCTAATGCTTCGACCCTCTAATACTTGTATGTGGGCGTATCTGCATGTGGGTGTATCTGCATGTGGGCGGACCTGCCTGGAGATGGATAGAGGAACGGTGTCTTGGTTCCTAAGACCATTGGAAATATGTGTTTTCTGATGGTCTTAGGCGACCCCTGTGACCCCTGTGAAAGGGTCGTTTGATCCCCAAGGGGGTCGTGACCCACAGGTTGAGAACCGCTGATCTAGAGGGTTTGGAGGGGGTGTCTTTTGAGTACTAAGGCTCACAAATTTCCAAAGGTCTTATTTGAGCACCCCATCCCTGACTTAATTAACTTAGAAATGGGTATTTTTACAGTGGGAAGTTAATACAAAATATCCTTACCACACACACACACCCTCCAGCCCCAAATCTGTGACATATTTTCCCATAAGTATATACAGAGCCCAGAGAAAAATGGGCTCCAGCTTAGAGATCACATGTGGCAAAGGGGTTACTTACAGCTTCTGGAATCCTTTTGTTGGAATCCTTGCAATATATAGTATAGCTTTTCTGCTTAGCTTCTTGTAGAGCCTTGATCTGCCTTTCTTCATTATGTCTATCTATCCTTGGTCCCTGATGTTGGTCACTGCTATTCTAGGGATATTACTAGGGTGCTGATAAAAACTTGAAATCTCCTGATCCTTTGAAGTTCATCTGAGGATGAGGAAGTTCAATCAAGTCAAGGGGGGGAGGATACTGAGATTGGGGCATCCTTCCCCCTAATCCCTCCCCACCAAGTGATTTCATCTCAGGGGCTTGTCTAGAGGCTTCCAATGGTTGTGGTTTAGTCTTTTTAAAAATCATGTCTGATTCTTCGTGACCCCGTTTGGGGTTTTCTTGGCAAAGATAGTAGAGTGGTTTGTCATTTCCTTCTCCAGATAATTTTTACGGATGAGGGATTGAGGGAAACAGGGTTAAGTGTCTTGCCCAAGGTCACACAGCTAGTAAGTATCTTACGCAGGATTTGAACCAGGAAGAAGAATCTTCCTGACTCCAAGCCTGGCACTCTATCTATTGTACCACTTAGCTGCCCCCTTATCTTCTAACACTAAACTGTTAAATGTTTAAATCTTTGGTTCCCAATTGACTCATTATTTTATAGATACCCCACAAATTGTGACCAAGTTTCCTCTGCTGGTTCAAACATACTTCCTATGCAAAATCACTCTAATTCATCCAAAGGCTTTCAAAGACATTTAAATTGACCAAAGACTTTTCCCCATTTTGTCTAAAGCCTATAATCAATTGATTCAACAGAAGAGTGTTCTCACCTGGTTAAGATATCAGGGCATAGCCAATCTGACTGGTGAGATGTGGTACCTCAGAGTTGTTTTGATTTGCATTTCTCTAATCAATAGTGATTTAGAGCATTTTTCATATACTTATAGATATCTTTAATTTCTACCTCTGAAAATTGCCTGTTCATATCCTTTGACCATTTATCAACTGGGAAATGACTTGTGTTCTTAATAGATTTGACTCAATTCCCTATATATTTTGGAAATGAGACCTTTATCAGAGACACTGGTTGTAAAAATTCTTTCCCAATTTCCCACTTCCCCTCTTAATCTTGGTTACATTGGCTTTGTTTATATAGAAACTTTTCAATTTAATATAATGAAGATTATCCATTTTGCATTTTATAATGCTCTCTAACTCTTGCTTGGTCATAAAGTCTTCCCTTCTCCATAAATCTGGCAGGTAAACTATTCCTTGCTTTCCCAGATTGCTTACTGTATTAGCCTTTATACCTAGATCGCGCACCCATTTAGATTTGATTTTGGTATATGGAGTTAGATAATGGTCTATGCCCAATTTTTGCCATCTATATTCCAGTTTCCCCAGCAGTTTTTGTCAAATAGGGAGTTCTTATCCCCAAAACTGGGGTCTTTGGGTTTATCAAACAGTAGATTACTATAGTCATTGACTACCGAGTCTTATGTACCCAATCTATTCCATTGATCCACTACTCTATTCCTCAGCCAGTACCAAGTAGTTTTGATGACTGCTACTTTATAATACACATTAAAATCTGGAATGGCTAGGCCACCTTCCCTAGCATTTCTTTTCATTAATTCCCTTAATAATAAATTTTGTTACTATTTTTTCTAGCTCTGTAAAGTAATTTTTTGGTAGACTGATTGGTATGGCACTAAATATGTAATTTAATTTAGGTAAAATTGTCATTTTTATTATATTAGTTCAACCCAGTCATGAGCAATTGATGTTTTTCCAATTAGTTAGATCTAACTTTATTTGTGTGAAAAGTATTTTGTAGTTGTGTTCACATAGGTCCTGGGCTTGTTTATGACAAAAGAGGAAAATGACAAATGCTGGAGAGGATGTGGAAAAATTGGAACACTAATGCATTGTTGGTGGAGTTGTGAACTGATTCAACCATTCTAGAGAGCAATCTGGAATTATGCCCAAAGGGCTATAAATAATTGCATACCCTTTGACCCAGTAATGCCACTTCTAGGGTTGTATCCCAAAGAGATCATAGAAGTGAGAGGAAGACCCATATGCACAAAAATATTTATTGTAGCTCTTTTTGTGGTGGCAAAAATATTGGAAATCAAGGGATGCCCATCAACTGGGGAATGGCTAAACAAGTTGTGGTATATGAATGTAATGGAATACTATTGTGCTGTAAGAAATGAGGAGCAGATGGACTTTATATTTACCTGGAGAGGCTTATAGGAACGATGCTGAGTGAGAAGAGCAGAACCGGAGAAATTTGTACACAATTACAGACACAACATATGTGTGATGACCAACTTTGATGGACTGGACTCTTCTCAGCAACACAAGGTTATAAGACAACTCCAAAAGACTCATGATGGAGGGATATGTTTACATTCAGAGAAAGATCTAGAAAGAACAGAGTTTAAATGCAAACTGAAGCAAACTACATGCTCTCTTTCTTTTTCTTGTTTGGTTTTGTTTCCTCTTTCCTATTGTTCATTCCATCAGTTAACAACCCTTCTTTACAACCTGATTAATGGCTAATGTGAAAGTATTTGCAGATCCTATACTTGATTGCATACTGCCATGGAGGTGGGGGGAGGGAGAGGAGAAAATTTGAAAATCAAGGGATTATGGAACTGAATCATGTAAACTAAAAATAAACAAACAAATCAATAAAAAAAAGGAGAAAGAAAAAAAAGATATCAGGGCATTGCATCTTGACACTTACTGTAATGGAGTGGAATAATTCTAGGATAATTATATATATATTTTTATTAAGAATGACTTAAATAAATTTAGTATGCAATTCTTAATAATGAACCCAAAGATTTTAAAATCTTTTTATTTTATATTATATTTTAACATTAAATAATAATATTATATTTTAAAATTTTCCTACAAATGGAATAGGATTAGATGAGCTCTCCTAGTCTACTATCCTGCCCACTAGAAAATAAAGTTAGCATTCTTTTTTTTTTTTGAGGGGGAAAGGCAGGGCAATTGGGCTTAAGTGACTTGCCTAAGGTCACACAACTAATAAGAGTTAAGCATCTGAGACCAGATTTAAACTCAGGTCCTCCTGACTCCAGGGTGGGTGCTCTATTTACTATACCACCTAGCTGCCCCAAAGTTAGTATTCTTTGAAAAATAAAAAACAAAAACAACAACCTGTAGCACAGAGTGAGAGATAGGGGAACTATGTTTGGGTGAGATAAATGCTAGAGTGAAAATTTTGTATGTATTTTTTCTATGTTTTTCTCTTAACTTCTTTTTTAAATAAAATTTTTATTGGTACATTTTTGTTTTACATTACCGACATTTTTTAGTGTACTATTTCCTCTTCCTCTTCCCAGAGAGCCACCCCTTATAAAAAAGGATTAAAAAGAAGGGGAAAAAAAACCCCAATGGAACAAATTAACCAACATATAGACAAAGTTTGTGGTGTTGAGATCTGTAATCCCCCATCTTTGCAAATAAGCAGAAATGCTAACATCTCTTATTTGGGGACAAGCTTGGTCTTCATGATTTCTCAGCATTCAGTCTTGATTGTTTTATTGTTCTTTTCATCTAGATTGCTGTAGCCCTTGTGCATATGGTTTTCCTGTTTCTGCTCACTCCAACTTTTTATTAGTTCATGTAAGTCTTCTTATGATCGTCTGCATTTGTCATTCCTTCTAGTAAAATAATATTTCATTACGTGCATGTGCCATGAGTATTTTAGCCACTCCCTAATGAATGGGCACCTTCTTTGTAGATGTAGGTAATGTTTCTAGTTCTTTGCTTTCACAAAAAGTGCTGACATAAATATTTTTGTGTATGTGACACCTTTATTTTGTCATTGACATCCTTGAGGATGCCAAGCAGTGAGATCTCTAGGTTAAAGGGTATGCACATTTTAGTGACTCTGTTTAATTCTAAATTGCTTTCCAGAATCATTGAACCAATTCATACCTCCACCAATAGTACATTAAATGTATACATATTTCTGAAACACTGGCTCTGTCCAACATTGGCTCTGCCCATCTTTTGGCCAATCTTTGCCCATCTTTGCCAATTTGCTGAGTGTAAAGTGAAATATCAAAATAGTTTTGATTTGACTGTTTCTTATTATTGGTGATTCAGAACATCCATTAATATGGCTATTAATAGTGGGCAATTCTTTGGAGAACTCTTTGTTCATATCCTTTGAGAGCTTATCGATTGGGGGATAGCTTTTAGTTTTATACATTTCTGTTAGTTGTCTATACTAGAGATATTTGATACAAATATTTTTTTCCAGTCAACTGTTTCCCTTCTTCTCCTAGTTGCAACAATTTTGTTCATATAAAAGCTTTTTCATTTTTACATAATAAAAATAATGTTTTTTATGTTTTGCAATCATTCCCATCCCTTGTTTGACTAAGAATTCATCCCCTTAGTCATAGCTATGAAAAAATACCTAATCTGGTTCTCTCTTAATTTTTTATGGTATTATATTCAATATTCAGGTCATGTGTCCATTTAAATTTTATTATGACATATGGTATGAGATGTTGATCTAAAATGAATTTCTGCCAGAATGTCTTTTTTAGTTTCCTTGCAATTCTTGTCAAATAGGTAGTTCTTTTCTAGGTAATTTATGTTTTCAGGTATATTGAACACTGGGCTATTGAGTTCAATCATTTTTGGTTCTTCTTTTTCTATTTAGTTTCATTGATCTGCTTTTCTGTTTTTTTAAAAATCCAGTATCAAATAGCTTTGATGACGGTTGTTTTATAATATAGTTTGAAGTCTCGAAGTGCTATTGTTCATTTATTGCCACCTTTTTTCATTATTTCACCTTTTCTCATCTTGTAGTCTAGTCAAGTTACCTGCAATTACCTTCCTTCTTGTTAGAATCTCTAAAGCCTATTCCTTAGCTCCTCTTCAGCATTGGAAACAAAATTCTACCTTTTATGTTCCAAAAATCCATGCCATATTTAAGAAAAATTTTGAGGGTGCTCCTTCTCTTCTCCCTCTTTAAGGGACAATATAGTTTTGATCAAGGAGATCCTGCTATGTTAACTGCAGGAAGCTGCCTCTTCAATCTAATCAAATAAATCGTTGATGTTCCCTTCTCTGAAGCTTATGTTGATGAAAGCTGAAGGGGGATGGGTGTATACATAGTGAACTCAGAGGGTTCTGGGATATATTGTTGAAAAAGACTTTTGTAATTATATAGTCCAATCTCCTTATTTTACAGATGAGAAAATTGAGACCCACAAAAGTAAAATAATTTGTTTGAGATGACATAGGGAATAAAAGAGGTGGGATTCAAACACAAGTCTTCAAATATCAGGTCTAGGCTTCTTCCTGTTATACCACACTATTATCAATCAACAATGACAATAGCATCAAGTGATACAAGCAGGATATGAATAAGATACAATCCTTGACCCCATGACACTTTTACTTTAGGTGGGGAGATGGTGGGTTCCATTAGGATTAAAGGAGATTTGCCAAAGAACCAGATGTTGAAAGCAATAGGCCCACTGATTTGGCCCTTTTAAGGAAAATGCACATGGTTTAACTGGAAATCCACCAGAAAACACCAGAAGAGACACAGGGGCAATAAGGGATGCTAGAGTAGCATGCACTGTTCACAATGGGGTAGCAGCTGAAGCAAGGTTAGGCATTGAAATTCGGGAAATTAGACTAATACACATGAAACAGTAGGCAGGATTGTTGTTTTGTTTTGTTTTTTGCTTTTTGGAGGGCAATTGGGGTTAAGTGACTTGCCCAAAGTCACACAACTAGTAAGTATTAAGTGTCTGAAGCTGGATTTGAACTCAGATCCTCCTGATTCTAGGGCCAGTGCCACCTACCTGCCCCTAAAGGAAGTTTTTCTTTCTTTTTTTTGCTCTTTTTTTTTTCTTTTGGAGCGGGGAAGGTAGGGCAATAGGGGTTAAGTGACTTGCCCAAGGTCACATGGCTAGTTTTATGTTAAGTGTCTGAGGCTGGATTTGAACTTGGGTCCTCCTGACTCCAGGGCCAGTGCTCTATTCACTGCACCACCTAGCTGCCTCAGTAGGCAGGACTGTTAAAGAAATCTTGGTTTGGGTCTTGCCCTGGTTAATTAAGGCAAACTCCAGAAATGAGGCAAAAGGAGTTTATTAGCACACCAAAGCATCAAGCTCTTAGAGTGTGGCTGCTCCTCAAACTGCTCTGCTTTTACATGGAGGAATCAAACAGTTTTCATATAAGGGTAAGGCAATCCTTATTGGTACACATTTTCATGAGGAGATGGGATTAGTGCCACCTCAGCTCCTCTCATATTATAGCATCATAGAGTGTATGTGGTGCCCAGGGAGGACTAGTACTTTGGGTATGAGGGCTTGCTGAGCCCCTTTCAGGGCTGCTTATCCCCCTTTTATGTCCACCTGTTACCCAACTCTCACCTGTGGCTCCAAGAAGCTGTAGCATGGGCAGTAGCCAACCCCAGGAGATCAAGGATGTCCATTGTCCATCTATGAAAGTAAAGGAAATAGACTGTCCTGTGACAATCATAGGGAGGTCTCTCTCTTAGTCATTGCTGGCAAGATTTGTGCCAGAGTCCTCCTTAATTGGCTAATCCTTTACCTGGAAGATGGGCATCTACCTGAGAGCCAATATGGTTTCAGAAAGAACTGAGGAATGGTTGACATGATCTTTCCAACAACTCCAGAAGAAACACTAGGAACAGAACAAATATCTGCATACAATGTCTGTCGACCTGACCAAGATCTTTGATACTGTCAGTTGTGAGGACTTGTGGAAGATTATGGTGGAATCTGGTTTCTCAGAAAAGATCATCAATATCATAAGCCAATTTCATGATGGCATCCTTGTAGGGATTCTGGATGAAAGACATTTTCCCCATCTCCAACGAAAGAAAACAGGGCTCTATGCTTGCTCCCATGATTTTTAGCACGATGTTTCCCACAATGTTGTCTGACACCTTCAATGAGGACAAAAATGGCATCAGGATCAGCTATGACATTGATAGTAAACTAACTTGAAAAAAACTACAAGACTAAAGGAGAGTTGGTTGTGTGGCTTTTTGTTCACAAACGATTGCGCACTCAGTGCAGCCTCTGAGGCTGAGATGCAACAGAATATGGATTGAATGTCTGCTGCTTGTGCTAATTTTGGCTTGACAATTAAAACCAAGAAAACAGAGGTTCTCTACCATATGTAAAACCATTGATTACAGCAAATAGAGAACTTTTGAATGTTATGGATAAGTTCACTTCCTTGGCAGCATAAGTTCCAGGGAAGTCCACACAGATGATGAGATTGACACACACATTGCCAGAGCTACCTCACTGTTTGAGTGTGGGAGAGAAGAGATATTAGACTGTTTACCAAACTGAAGGTTTATAGAACTGTTGTGCTAACTTTATTGTTGTATGCCTGTGGAACCTGGAGAGTATGCCAGCACCACGACAGGAAACTGAATCACTTCCATTTGATTTGTCTTAGGAAGATTCTGGCTGGATAAGGTATCTGACACTAAGGTCCTTTCTAGAGTTGAATTGCCAGTATTCAAACTCTATTCTCTCATTCTGATGGAATGGTTACATTGTTTGAATGCTGAATATATGTTTACCTAAAAGACTATTTTACGGAGAGCTCACAAAAGTCAAGTGCTCACACGGAGGTCAGAAGATGTGATACAAGGACACTTTCAAGGTATCTCTAAAGAGCTTTGGAATCAATTGTGAGGCATGGATGATGCTGGCACAGGACTGTCCAGTGTGGCATGCCCGCATCAAAGGGCACTGTGCATCTATGAGATGCACAAATCTAGAGACATCTCTATCCCAAGTGTTCAAATGGACTATTTGTACCCAGACTATGGTAGAGTTTTCCCTGCTGCTATTGGTCTGATCAGCCACAGAGGGAAGGACACAGTTCACCTTGACCCCAATGGTATAATGTAATTCTGGTCAGCAGTAACAGTATCATATGGAGATGGGATCAGTGATAAGAAGATGAGATTATTGCTAAGTATTCGTGCACCTGCAGAGCACCCTCTCCTGCAGGCTGACTGCTGACATACATGAAGGTCAAACAATGTGAAAAGTTGGGGTTGCTCAGACTGACTCTGTAGCAGTGGCTGATTTTGCATAGTATATGTTGTCCATGTAGGTTATGTGTGTGTCCACATGGGCTGTCTAGATGAGGCTTTACAAGGAGGCATGAGTAGATATTTCTGGAATTTTTCTCCGCCTTCTCCAAAGAGATTTTGATTCCTATCTGGAAGAGAACAAGAGAAAGGGTCCTGAGGCTGACTATCCTGTTCTCTAAGAAGGGTTCCTGAACCAGATTTCTATCTAGCTGTCCCCCTAAATAATGCTAGTCCGAGAGAAGGATGTTTTTTAGTTTCAAGTCATTAGCTTCTCTGGTCACTACCCTTGAGGGAATAGGGTAACCCAAGTTTGTATTCCTAGGTTTAACTCCTTCCTATCAAATAATAGTTACACAAAAGATCATCACAAAGAGTGTATAGTGAATATACCCATTTATCCAGGCATATAGCAAATGGAAATCATAGAAGTTCTACAAATTAAAATTTACCAGAAAATACAAGGAGTGAATGAGCTTGAGAGAAGGGGAGGGAGAAAAGGGGAAAGGGAAGAGGAGAGGGAAAGAGACCCTGATCTTATCCAAAGGGAAATTCTTTGAAGTCTGTAAAGAGGCAAGGGAGCATGGAGATCAGATGCATGTTGAAGACCTGACTTCCCTGTACTTGTCTGCCTTCCAAAGTCCATTCTTCTCTCTTCATGTTCTCTTTCTGAAAAGAGTCTGGAGCTTCCTGTATCCTTCTTTGAATGAGGAAGGAAGAAGAATTTCTCTCTTCTCCAAAAGTTCTTGTGCCAACTCTTCTCTTCATGCAGGTGTTGAGTTATCATTTTCTCTGCTAATGAGGAGAGACTTATGCAAATGCTCCAGGCTGGCAGCCAAGGTTACGCTATATAATTAAATGTATAATTGTGTGGTATGGAGTAGTTGAGAAAAGATGGCCTGATAAAGCATTTATTAAGTGCTTACTATATACCAGGCACAATGCTATGTGTGGGGAATACAGATACAAGCAAGCAAGACAGTCCCTGCCCTCAAGGAGTTTATATTCTAAAAGGGTGCTGAAGAAGGGAGAGGGACAGGGGAGGTGTGGCATGGTACAAAGTGTCATGGAGGCCTGGGTCCTGGCAATGCTAATGGGTCACTTCATTTTCCTGTGCCTCATCTGTAAAATAAGGGAATTGGATCAGATGGCCTCTAAGACCCCTGAAAGCAATGATCTTATGAACTGTTCACTAAATATCAACTTGCTCCTGCTTCAGGGTTTCTTGCTTTAATTATGGACCCTTTGGGTAAGTTGCTTCTGCTGCCTGCTCACATGCTAAGGCTTCCCGCTTACCTCTCAGACATCATCTGAACTAACATTGGTAGTTAACCTTTCCATGGAAACTCTACCGTCCTTCTAGAACTACCTCTCTCGCCCCCTCTTCCTGCCCACTCTCTGGCTCAGAGGAGAGCTGGCCCCACTGCTTCTTAACCCTCCCAGCTGCAAGTGGTCTTTACTATTTCAAATTTCTCAGAGTACTTTGGACTACTCTTTGCATTCCCATTCTGCTTCTTACATTATTTATTACTCTACTAGAGTGTAAACTCCTGGAGGGTAAAGCTGTTATTTTATCTTTTTCTTTGTGCTCAGCGTAAATCAATATCTGAATATGAATTCCTATTGCACTGAATCAAATCTAAGGTTGCAGTGAGATAGACAGTGGTGAAAAGTAGAAAACTCTCTAGTAGAGTTAACTGGTGTCCAACGTCCTGAGGGTAGAATGCTGGTATATAGGATTTCTTCCAGAGGTTTCAGGGGCAACACATTTTTAAGGGAAATTAATTTAAAAAAAACTTATCTTTTTAAATCTCAAATATTATTCAATTAAAAAAACACATCTATCAAATGCCTATTACGTAAAAGTGTTCCTCCTCGCTGTGGAACATCTACTTCATCTCTGTGACCTTCTCATCCTGGAATATCTCTCTGTAAAGCTTCCTCCCTTTCTTTCTTTCCCCTGACTTGTTCCACTGGTGAATTTCTCCAGAAACCTCTGTTTTGTGGAGGGCTCCAGGACAGCTTTCATTATCCCTCCCACCCTTTTCCTGGTTTCCAGACTTTAAAACTGTGATCTTGCATTGTCTACCTGGTTCCTCCCAGATTCAGCTTCCTTTTCCCATTAGAATGTAAGTTTCTTGGGGGCAGGGATTGTTTTTGTTTTTGCTTGTATTTCTATCCTCAGTTGGAGAACCAGGTGCCTTTGTGGAAGAGATGGAGACAATTCTCATGTAAGGCTTGTCCCAGGAGGCTCAAGCTGCCTAGGCAAGGGCTTACCGAAGAGATGCCACACCTAGAATAGTGCCTGATGCATAGTAAATACTTCATAGTAAGTACTTCCTGGTGTATAAGCCTTTTTTTCCTTCTCCCTCTCTTTCTTCCTTCTTTCCTTCCTCCCTCCTTTCTTCTTCTTCTTTTTTTGCTTTTTGGAGGGCAGTTGGGGTTAAGTGACTTGCCCAAAGTCACATGGCTAGTTTTTGTGTCAAGTGTCTGAGGCTGGATTTGAACTCAGGTCCTCCTGACTCCAGGGCCGGTGCTCTATTCACTGCACCCAACTAGCCACCCTGGCTCCTTTCTTCTTAATCAGAAGCACTCCTGAGGTCTCAGAACTTAGAAAAACTGGGTTAAGTTCTGTGGGCATGACCCCAAAGGATCAGTTTCTCATTTTGATCATTATGCCTAAACATGGATTTCTCCAGGAAATTTCTAAAATATTGATTAGGTTTGGCTCAAGTCCTGGGCAACACAAATTTGGGTAATAGGGTTTCTTCCAGCAAAGCTATCTAATGTACAATATAGATGTCAGGTGTGGGAAAACTTTTATTTCACTCACCAAAGGAAATGTATAAGACACAAAGGACTCCGAGGCATGCATGAACAAACAGAGAAAGCACAACACTCAAATAACTCCTTAGACTCATTAAAGGGCCAAGACCCTTTGTAAGATTTCTGGACAAATATTTTCCATTCACCTCAGTCCTGCATTGTCTGAGCACCTTGAAGGAGATCCCTGTGTTCTTATTTGTTTATCTTTAGCAAGGGGTCTTTAGGACACGTGTCTAATCCATGACAGGTAGCCCCTTCCTAACAAAAATTTGGTCCTTTATAATCTCATTAAGATGGTTAATTTGATCACACGTTAACTTGAGTGCCTCCATTGCTATTCCAATTTCATTCATATACCACTGTTTATTTAGCTATTCCTTAGTTGATTGGCACCCATTTCTAAAGGGAACTTCCATCTAGAGAGTTCTCTAGTTGAAGAAATAACATCTGAAGTGAAAAAAAAAAGAAAAAGAAAAAGAAAAATACAAGGC
Organism: Pseudochirops corinnae; assembly: GCA_028646515.1. Classification (NCBI taxonomy): domain Eukaryota; kingdom Metazoa; phylum Chordata; class Mammalia; order Diprotodontia; family Pseudocheiridae; genus Pseudochirops; species Pseudochirops corinnae. The sequence goes on from CM053586.1 coordinate 227,012,642, forward strand.
ATGATGCTTGGTTGTAGGGATAGAAAGAAAAAAAAAACATCAACAACCCAATTCCTTCCCCTCAGGAACTTAGAATTCTTTGCCTTTATCTTTTCCAAGTGTTCAATGGGCACAAGAGGAAGAAATTGTCACAATTCAGTTCACATCACTGCAGTCTACTCTTGATGATTTGTGTCACTGTAGGGGAAGCACTGGCACAGAAAATATCAAACAATGGAAAATCCCCAAACAAGCTCTTTGTTTTTGAGAAATGAATTAAATGGTCTTGTTTGGAAAGAGAGGGAAGAAGGACAAGACCTTCATAGCTTTTTAAAAATCCATTCATTAATTCACTCAACATTTATGAGCATTTACTAGGTGCAAGACACCGTACTAGACACTGGGGGAGGCACAAAGGTGCATAAGAGTTCTTGCTTTCAAGGTGTTTATAGTCTAATAGGGGAGGCATGACACATATACATGTGTGTGCATATATATATGTATATATATATATATAATACCATTCTAATTCATATATTAATTTGTATATGTATGTTTGCTTATATAGCTGTACTAAAAAAATAGAATAAAAGTGTTATGAGATCAGTTTAATAGAATGATCACTTCCACTTGGATATAGCAGGGCCTATGTTATTCTAGCCCTTCCTTTCTATTCCACTTCTCATATTGGCCAATCTTCTGGAGAACTACCCAAGGGGCATAGTAGATGATGAGAGGAACCATCTTGGAATTAAACACAATGCTTTGCACGTAGTAGGTATTTAATAAATGCTTATTGGATTGGATAGGTTTGTTGGGTTGAAAACTGGTCCTGGAAAATAAAGAAAAAACAGATGGCTCAGCACAGCAAGGAGTTAATTGAGGGTTGACTGTAGGTTAAAAAGAGCTCTTGCCAATGTAGGACAAAATGACTTGAGCAGCAGCTCAGGCAGATGACCTTCAGGTTTCAACAGAGTCCTCTGTTCCTTGTCACTTAAATGCTCTAGTTTCAGGAAAGCATCATTGCTTTTAGCTACTCAATAACCTCCACTCATAAAGCATTAGAACTGGTAAGAGCTTTGGAAATCATGATCCTCTTCCCCCATTTTACAGGTGAGGAAACGGAGTCCCAGGAAGGGGAAATGATACAGTTTGTTGGTGGTAGAACTGGAAGTAGAACCTTATGAGGTCCTAAGTTTTCCCAGCTCCCACTTGGGGGAGTGTTCCCATGATAACCTCCTAACAGTCTGCTTGATTTGGCATCCTTTGGCCACAAGATGGCAGTCACAGAGCGAGGATGAGGTGTCCTTTCTCCCAGGCAGGCTGCAGAGCCTGAATGAGTATGGTGTGTCTTGGGACCACAAAGATGTCTTCAAAATGTCCAGTGGGAGGAAAGAGAGGGAGGAAGGATGGGAGCCAGGGAAGAAGGAAGGAGACTCCTCAATAGGGAAAAGCCAAATTGTGACCACCTGCTGACCCCCAACTCCTGGCTATTGCTTCAGCTCACATGGAGCCACTTCTCTCTCCCTAACAGTAGATCCTTGTCAGTCTGACTCCCCAATGAAAGGGGGAAGTCAGCTAATGCCAGGGAAGTTTACGTGCACAGAATGTGTGTCTGTGTATCTGGAGAGCTAGTTATTTATAATCCTCCAGGTTATTTATCCTGCTCCTTCTGTAGGTTCCTTTCATACTCTGGAAGGGAATTTACTTTCCTAGGTATGACATCTCTTAGGCGAGCCCTTGCCCAGGCAACTGGAGCCCCCTGGGAGATGAGGATGGTCTCCATCTCTTCCACAAAGGCATCCAATTCTCCTACTCTCCAACCTCCTCCCTCCCAAAAAAACCCCCACACCAAACAATTTTTGTACTCATTTTAAAAATGATGACAAAATTTAAACTCAGATTACTAGGGGAGAATCCTTCCTCAGTTACTTGAATTGGATTCTGGATGATGTTGGTGAGATGGAGGAGTGTGTGTGTGTGTGTGTGTGTGTGTGTGTGTTGACTTTCACAGAAGGAAAAGAATCATGCCTCTGTTTCCTCTTCTGTAAAGTGAAGAGATTGAACTAGAAAAGAGGTTCTTAATATTTTTGTGTCCTGGACCCCTTTGTCAGTTTCCTGAACCCTATGGAACCTTTCTCAGAATAATATTTTTAAAGGCATAGAATAAAATACAAAGAATTTCAAAGGGCTATATTGAAATTCAATGTCAAAAAATTAACAAAACAAGGTCAAGGACTCAAGGTTAAGAACACGTGGTAGCTGATCTTCCATCTCTCAAGCCCTTTCCAATTTTAAGTCTTATGATCCTACATGTCTCTGTGATGTAGAATTGCTGCAAATCTATAGATTTCGAGTTGGGACTTTGTCTAATCCAACCCTATCGTTTTATTGATGGGGAAACTGAGGCTCAGAAAAGTTAGGTGCTTTGTTTGAGATCAAACAGAAAGTTCACAAAATGGCTCAATTCCTTTGACTCCACCATGGCGCCTCCTTCCTGCACTCTGGAAAGTGGGGAGGGCATCACTGGTGATCTGACAGTCGGGAATCAGGACCAGCTCTAGACAAAATTATGAAGATTGAAACATCAGTCTTTAAAATCTTTCAGCCTCTCTTTTTTTACAGCTTCCCTTCCCTTTCCTGGTTCCCTTTCCTATCTTCCTTCTTTCAGGACCTTGGTGCCATCATCCTCTCACTTGTCCCCTTCTATTGAAACCTGTTTGGGAAAGGATCTCATATCCAACATCTTGGTGTGAATTTAGACTAGTGTGCTGCTGTGGTGATAGGAGCACTGGTTCTGCAGGCAGAGGACCTGGGTTTGAATCCTGCTTCTGATGTTTACTACCTGTGTGACTTTTGGTAAGTCACTTAAACTCACTGGGCCTCAGTTTCCTTATCTGTAAAATGAAGTTGAACTATGAACTCTGAGGTCCTTTCCAGATCTAGTGGGATGGTAGGATCTATTAGCTCCAGAAGAGACCTTAGTGTATCTCCAGTTCGACCTCATTATTTTGGAGATTCCAGAAGTAAAGCTTGACCCAGATAGTAGTAGAATTAGGATTTGAAACTAAGTCCTCTTTTTCTAAATCCATTGCTTTCCCCGTGACAGACTACCCTGGATAGTCACATTGCAAGTGCTCTGTCTGATTTTATAATGGAAAGCTTTGATCTATGGATGCTGGCTATTTGTAAGTCCAAAGGATATTTATTTTTTAGAGAAAGAAGCCCTTCCCTCACCCCTAAAAGCCATACTATTCTGCCTAATTCTGAAGCTTGCCAGGAAATTATTGGGCATATCTGTATGTCTGGCCAGTTTGGGTGAGGTCAATCTATCATAGTCTGACAGTGCCCTCTTTCACTTGGCCCTATTCATCTGGATTGGCTATGGCTATACTGGGTCTTATCCCAGCCATTAAGGCCCACTTGCTCTTTTGGAAATCAGTTTCACCACCATCTGTCCTTAGTTATTTCCAGGAGGTGATGGGAACATCATTAGATTGTGGCCTCTTTGGGCCAAGCACTAGTTTTGGCCAAACTCCCTGATCTGTTGCACTCTGACACTAACTCTCATGGAAGCCTTTCCTCATTGCTTGGATCTGATTGTCTTTCTGATTTTAGTTATTAAAGGAAAATACAAAATATAATTTCTTCTGACTGTACTCCCTGCTGAACCTCTTGGTTAAATGGAAAATGAGGATGTTGAGGTTAGGGAGTATGGGATGGTATGCTACCTTTGTGTGAAGTTCCATGGGGAGAGTTTAGGGTGGGAAGTTGGAGAGAAGGGGCATGAGGGTAAGGAATGGTGGGCAAAAATGCCTCTGAAATTTCAAACTCAAAAATTTCCCTTTTATCATAATCTCTCTCTCTCTCTCTCTCTCTCTCTCTCTCTCTCTCTCTCTCTCTCTCTTTCTCTCTCTCTCTCTCTCTCTCTCTCTCTCTCTCTCTTTCTGTCTCTGGATCTTTCTCTCTCAGATGTTAAATCCAGATTTTTTTTTTTTTTTGGCTTTTTGGAGGGAGGAAGGCAGTGCAATTGGGGTTAAGTGACTTGCCCAAGGTCACATGGCTAGTAAATGTTAAGTGTCTGAGGCCAGGTGTGAGCTCAGGTCCTCCTGATTCCAGGGCTGGTGCTCTATTCACTGTGCCACCTAGCCACCCCCAAATCCAGATTTTTGCTGTTCATTAATTTGCATATTCTATTAAGTGAGTTTACCACTGGTTTAGATAATTTCCCTAACATCAGGCCTAAATTTGCTTCTTTGTAACTTCTAATTCTTGCTTCCAGTCTTGCCTTTTGGGACCAAACTGAATAAATGAATTCCTCCTCCACGTGGTAGCTCCTTAAATACTTGAAGACAGTGATCACATTCCTTCTGAATCCTGTCCTCCCCAGAATAAATGTGCCAACATCCTTCAACTAATCACCCTATGTAATGAATTTAAAGTCCTGTGTCATCCTGGTTGCCCTTCTTTGTGTAGTTTCTAGCTCATTTAAATCATGGTGTCAAGAACTGAACTTAATAGAGTACAGTGAGATTCTCACTTCCTTGCCCCTGGAAGCCGTCCCCTTCCTAATGTAGCCCAAAATTTCATTTTCTTTTTTGGTGGCTCATCAGACTGATTACTTATACTGAGATTGCAGATCCTTTTGTGAGCAACTCTTATCTATTTATGCCTTCCTCACCTTATATTTAGGCCAGTTAGGTGGCACAGTGCCAGGCCTGGAGTCAGGAAGACCTGAGTTCAAATTCAGCCTCAGATACTTACTGTGTGACCATGGGCAAGTCACTTTACCCTGTTTACCTCAGTTTCCTCATTTATAAAACTAGATGGAGGAAGAAATGGCAAATCATTCTAATATCTTTGCCAAGAAACCCCCAACTGGGGTCACAAAGAGTTGGAAACAATTGAATAACACCTTATATTTATTGTTGTTTTTTCTGCATCCAAGCACAAGACTTTACATTTATATATCTCTTTCACTAGGCATACGATCTCAGTTGGGGAAAAGGCCTTTTCTCTTATCACATGGCTTCTAACTACTTGTTGTGAGTGAAACAGCTACTGAGATCCCCTCAGAGCAACTGAAGCAAAAGGAAAGATGACATACTAATGGTCTTTTTGAATGTCTCCAAAGTCAAACAAAGTCTTTGCCAGGTATTATTGAATACCTACATATCTTCCACAGTCTCTCCAAAGCATTTCTCTTACACACCATCACAGCTTGCTGTCCCAAGTACTATTTTCATGTTGTAGACCCCTATTTCAATTAGAGAATGGGGATGTGGGAATGCCCTTAATGTGGTACTGGCTGTGTGAGGCAGACACAATATCCTGAGAGGCACTTAAGAATGATGTCAGGAAGAGACTGACTGTGGGTATGTAGAAAGGAGAAGAGGAGGTACTGTTTCTAGACAGTTAGCCTCAACCCCTCCTAGAAGGTAAAAAAATAAGAGCCCCTGACATTTTTTCCTTGTAGCTGCTATGGGTTAAACGTCCTTCCTCCCACTGCCACCATCCCAAGTCACTCTAGAACTCCAGATACCTGCTTCCAACATCAGCACAGAGAAGAGTCCAATAAGGTACAACACCCAATGTGATTTCTCCAATTTTCCTTGCTCTAAGAATGGCCCCAGGCTCTTCTCAAAAGAAAATCAGTTTTCATTTACTTTATTTTGTTTAGGTTGGTCTTGTGGAAAGAGATGTAGTGATAATCAGGTGACCTGGGTTTAAATCCTGGAACTACTGCTTACTACCTGTGTGACCTTGGGCCATTTGCATAAATGCTATAGGTCTCATTTTCTTCATTTGTCAAATGAGGGGTTGAAAGAACTATATGCTCTCCAGGGATCCCTTCCAGCTATAAAGCTATGTGTCTAATATGCATATGTAACGCATCAATTTTCAAAAGGGAGAGGGTGTTGCAAAATCGAATAAATAGCAGTGGGATTTTGCATCTCCCAGAAGGTTGGGAATCACTGATTTAGATAATTGACTTGGCTGCACACACCTTTTTAGCTTTGTTTTCCAGGTGTGAAAGTTGTGTAAGGCTGTCCTGATTTCTCTAAGCTTGGACTCCTTCCCTCTTCTTCCAATGTGGGGACTGGGCCAATTAACTCTGGGTCACAAAATACTGAGCTCATGGCTTCCCTTGGCAATGAACCTCAACATATACAAAGATGGTAAATGCAACCAATGTAACCAGGACATGGGAAACAATCGGAAGGGCATTTGGTTTGGCAGATTATGCAAACTTGCATCTATTGCCCCTTCAAATATTCCTTTTATCTCTCTAATCTTTGATCTCTTCTATATCCTTACTGCTGCCCTGATGCCTATAAACATGCCCCTGTCCTTAAAAATGCCTTCATTGGATCTTACTATATTCTCAAGTTATATTCCCTTCCTTTCTCAGTCAAATTCTAAGAAAAAGTAGCTCACACTTATTGCTTTTACTTCCTTTCCTCTCACTCCCTAATCATTTGTAATATGGCTTTCAACTTCATTCTTCAACCGAAATTGTTCTCCAAAGTTACCAATGATTTATTTATTAATTGGTGGATCTGATGGCTTTTTCTTAATCCTCTTCCTTCTAGATCTCTTTGTTGCATTTGAAACTACTGACCTGCTTTTCCTAATTACTTTCCTTTCTTTGGGTTTTCATGATACTTATCTCTCCTGGTTCTCCTTCTACTTCCCTGATGTAGGAGGTTCATTGGTTTCTAATACATTGTCTATATACATTGTGTCAAACTGATACTGACTCAGAAAACTACATTATCTAGAATGTATTATATTTTAAGAAACATCTCCCAGTTATGTTTTAATCTGGTTGGGAGTTGCAAGCCTTGAGTTTGACATCTCTGATCTATATCATGCCCACTAACTCTGGGTATACCCTAAAGCATGATCCCTGGCTCTTTTTTCTCTTCTTTCTATATTGTCTCACTTTGTGAACATATTAGCTCTGATGCATTTATTTATCAATTCTATGAAGATAACTTCTAAATTACATATCTATCTCTAGTCTGTTTCATGAGTTCCAGTGCCTCATAACCAACTGCTTATTGGACATATCAAACTGAATGTCTCATAGGCCTCTCAAACTCAACATGCCCAAAACATGACTCAAACCCAATTTAGAACATCTCCATTTCTTCCAAGGGCACCAACATCCTTCCAGTCACTCAATTTCATAGCTTCAGCATTATCCTCCACTCTTCAGCCCATATATTAAATCAGTAGCCTACTGTTGCAATTTCTAACTCCATACCTTATATCCATATCTTATATCCATCCTCCCCTTCTTCTTACTCACACAGCCACTACTTTAGTCCCAGTCCTCATTATCTCTTTCCTGAACTATTACAATGGCCTCCTAATTCCTCTCCCTATTTCCAGCCTCTCCTCACTCCAATCTATGCTCTACATACCTGTCAAAGTAATTTTACAAGGGGTGATCTGATTATGTCACTTCCCTACTCAATAAATTCTACTGGCTCCCTATTGCCTCTAGAATAAAATGTAAACTATCCAGTTTTTAAAGATCTTTACAACCTTGGCCCAAACTATCTTTCCAGACTCTTTTTAAGTTACTCCCTTTCACACTTTCTATGGCTCAGTTCAAACTGGTATCCTTCTTGCTCTTCCCTATCTCTGTACTTTTGCAGTGTCCACAACCCATTCCTGGAATGCACTTCTTCAAATGTCCTTTGAGACTTCACTACCTTCTACATAAAGCCCTTCCTGATCCCCTCATTCACTAGTATCCTCTTTCCCTAGAGTACCATCCTTTGCATTTATTCCTTCTATTCAGGGTGTTCTAAAAGTCTGGTTCAGTTTTAAGCTATTAAAATACTATGCAAGCTTAAAATCAAACTAAGATTTTTGGGACATCCTGTATTTATATATGTACATGTTATCTCTCTTGGTAGAATATAACCTTCTTGAAAGCAGGGACTGTTTCATTTTTGTCTTTGTATCCCGAGTGCTTGGCATCTAGTAGGTGCTTTCTAAATGCTTACTGACTGACTGTTCTATGCTCTTCTGCTGGACAGCTCCTCAACTCCCCAGCCCAAAATATGTATTGTAAACTCCTTAAGGTCAGGGACTGTCTTTTGCTACTTTTTGTGCCTCCAGGGCTTAGCACAGTGTTTGGCACATGGTAAGTAATTCATCAATATTTATTGATTGATTGAAACCACATTAAGCTGTACACACTGCACATCACCCCCAAGAAGCTGGTCTTCAACATTGGGTAAGTGGTCTTAAAGAAAGGAAGAGGGCAAGTTTTGTTTGTCAAGGTAGTTGCTAAAGCACTGTGTGATAGGATCAATATCTACCAGTGTTCTCTCTCCCTCCTCTTCCCCTTGTAGATTAGGCACTATTTCTTTCCCTAAAAGGCAAGTTGTCTCTGAAGACTTGATTGGTGTAGGGGGCTGGAACTTAAGTCTCTTTCCTCAATTTCCTGATAGCTTTAGGGCATCACCTGAGAAAATTTTCTTACCCACGCATTCCCAAAATCAAAGAAATCACAAGTCTAGCCCTATCTCTCATTGTCTGTACCCTCATTTGGTCTTTATTCATAGTCTGTCCTCTGACATTTCTTGGGAAAGGGGTGTATCATTAATGATACTTGCAGTTTCTGTGAAGGTGTAAGTCCAATAACACCAGCACACAGAAGGGCTGCCAGCACAGGTTCTTTGATCTGCTTTTCTAAAGGAAAGACAGCTTCAAAGGGGTCAACAATCTTACTTTAATTAAACAATGCAGACGGATAAATAGAGAGAAGTGAGTATCCAAGAAAGAATCCAATAGACAGGGCTCCAGCTGTCTAAACAAAGTAATAGATACATAATCACCAGACCGGGGAACACCATCTGGGTTCGCAAAGCCAAGGGTCCCTTAACAACAGTTACCTAGAGTCTCCTCTGGCCATATCACAAAGACCTCAGATGAACATTCTTCCCATGAGTGAGCCCCAAAGTAAAATATCAACATCCTAGAATATATATAGTTTTGACTAATAGGTTCAGAGTCAGAAGGCATCACAACCCATGTGACTTGATTATATATAGCCTCCCCCAAGGCTATATAAATTTCCTTGAATATATAGATATAGATATAGATGTAGATATAGATAGATATAGATATAGATAGATATAGATGTAGATATAGAGATAGATATAGAGATAGATATAGATATACATATAGATATAGATATAGGCTCTATGTGACTCAAGATGTTTCACAGCTGTGAACTGAGCCAGAGCTCAAAGCAGAAAGACATCTGTGATTGAAATATCAGTGCACCTTTAGACCTGGGAACACAGTCCCTGTTCCAAGGTAAAAAGGGAACATACAAGGGCCTATTCTGAAGGTTTACCTCAAAGTTTGGGGACCAGAGACACTTTGATTAAGAAGGCTTTTGGAGAGCTGGAACCAGACAAAAAGAAGCAGAGATATGATGTCAATGGAGAAAGTTGCTCATCATTACTTAGTTTGCAGTGCTTTGCCAGGAAGTCCCAGTCTCTACTGGCCTGCAGGGTCAGATGGAACAGAAAGGCTTCTGGCTCCAGTGATAGAATCATAGAGTTATTAGAAAAGAAAGCAGCTTCGGTATTCAGTTTATGATGAACAGTATTCTTTATCCTTCTGGAATAGAGAGAAGGGAGATCAGAGTAGAGCAGACTTTCTACTACAATATTTGCTTGTGAGCTGACTTATTTGTACCCTTTTCATTCTCATTCTCATTCTCATTCTCTTTCTCTCTCTCTCTCTCTCTCTCTCTCTCTCTCTCTCTCTCTCTCTCTCTCTTTCTCTCGCCTCCCACCCCCAAAAGGAAATACCAGATTGATTCATCCTGAGTTGAGACTCTGTATCTAATACTGCTCCTGAACCTTTAACTTAGAGGAGTAACTCCAGATTCTTCATTTCCTATCTCTTTACCTCTTTACTTATTCTCTGTGCCTAGAATACTATCCCTCTTCATTTCTGTCTCTTAGAATCCCTGGTTTCCTTCAAGACTCAGCTTAAATACCATCTTCTGCAAAATACCTTTTCTGTTTCTCCCAAGAATGCTAGGGCTTTCTTTTCTAAAATTATCTTATATTTTCCTTTCATGTATTTTTTGTTTATTTAGGTACCTGTTATTTCCCCAACTAGAAGGCAATCTCCTTGAGGATAGGGACTGCTTTTTTTCTTTATATTTATAGAACTTAAGACTCTGCTTACTTATAGTAAGTGCTTAATAAATTCTTGTTGATTGATTTTTGCTTTTTTTTAAAAAAAAACTCTAACTATAGTAGATTGAATATAGTAAATATGACTGAGAAAAGGGAGTCTCTAGGATATAGGCTGGGTAGCTTATTTTAAATATATTTTTAGCAATATTTCATGTAATCCTCTAGCTAAATTCAGAAGCTGACCAGTATGGGTTTTAAACAGTCCAGTAGCATTGTTCAGATCCACATGGAATAGTGGTATAGGAAGCTCTCTTGTGTATGAACCAGAGAGACCTTGATGAGACCACTTGGCTTGTAGTTCTAAGTAGAGCACCAACAGGTGGATAATTCAGATATGACTCTTCCTCACTGAACAACTGTGACACTTTGTTATCCTATAGAATCCTGGAAGTCAATGAACAAATGGATGTGTACTCTGTGCACTATAGCATCTACATGCAGTACTCCAAGCATCACGTGAGACACACAAAGTGTTACACACTATCCACAGATGAGTGTCACAAATGACAGAAAAGCAGGAGGTTGTGCATATCCTAACATGCATCCTAGATTCTGAGAAAGTGGATTTCAAATGGTTTTTAAAAAAGGATTTGTAGGATTCAATCGTCTAAAATGCTACAGAAAAACGGGAAGTTATCAGGAATGAAATTCTGAAGATATAAGCACAAAAGATTCCAACGAGGAGGGAAAGAGGATGCTTTCTAAACAGGTTGATGGGGCTCCATAGGGAACTCACTGAACTCAGATTGAAAAAAAAAGATAGTAATGAGATAAAATCAGAAAAGTTGATAGTGCTATAAAAAAATGTCAAGATCATTATAGCCCAGAATGAGCAGAGGCAACGTGTGCTCAAGACAACAAAAAGGGCTTTTTAAAAAATGCTATGTTGGGAACAAGAGGTGGATCAGAGAAGGGAGGTGACTTCTGCCAAGGGTGGATAGAATGATGATAATAGGCAGGGGTGAAGAGGCTGAACTATTCAATACTTATTTTGCTTCTGTTTTCTCTACAAAGGAGAATGAGTTTTTGACCAGGAAGAATAGGGGAAAATGTGGCTAACAAGGAGTAGAACCAAAGATAAGTGAGGAGATGATAAGAGCACTTAGCCAAACTACATTCTCAAATACTAAAATGACATGTTTAGATGTGATTGCTGAGCCCCTGTTGGTGATCTTTGAAAGATCATAGAGAATAGGAGATGTGCCACAGGACTGGAGAAGGGGAAATGTCCCAAATTTCAAAAAAAGGGAGGTGGATAAATTTTGCAAACTGTAGGCTGATCAAGTCAAGTCAATAAGCATTTACTAAGTACTTCTGAAATGCCAGGCTATGCTAAGTGCTGAGAATATACACAAAGGGGAAAAAAAGACACACTCTACCCTTAAGGAACTTATATTCTAATAGAAGAGGAAGATGGGGTGAGTGGAGAAAGAAGTCTCAAGAGTTGGGAGTGTAGCCTAGAGATGAAGGAGTGAACATAACAAACCTGGACATTTTCCTTAAAAAAGGAGATTCTTAGAGGAACTGACCAATCAGAGGAAGGGACCACAGGGGCAATGTGATCTTCCAGGCTGTGCAGGTTGCAGGGACAGAGTGATCTTGCAGAATGAGTTTCACTTTGACTCCTGGCAAAATTTTAGAATTTATTTTATTAAAGGGATTTTATTAAGGGTTTTATTATTAGAGGCATATTTTGTCAGCATTCATAAAGGGAAATGGTGTTTATTAAAAACCAGCTTTGTCCAAGACAGGATATCTGAGAGTAACCTAATTTCCTTTTTTGAAAGATCAATGAGACTGATAGAAAAGAGGAATTCTGTAGGTAATAGTACACTTAGATTTTTAGCAGAGCATTTTATAGCATTTCTCATTCTCTTATAGATAGAAAAGAAAGATGTGGGTTAGTTCTTCCTTGGGTGGTTTTACTACTGCTTGAAGGGCAACACCCAAAGAATCATTATAATCTATCTGATTAATATTGATCTAAAGCAGGAGCTCTTAAATCTTTTTGTGTTGTGGACCCCTTTGGAAATCTAGGGAAACCTATGGATTCCTTCTCAGAATAATATTTTAAAGGCACAAAATAAAATACATAAGATCACAAAGAAAACCAATTATAATTAAATAAAAATGTATTTTTTCCCCATCCAAGTTCATGGACTCCCTGCAAGTCATTCACAAATTTGGGCTTCCACAGACCCCAGAGAGCGTGGTATCTTGTGGAGTACCATATAGATATATCCTTGCCTCTTTGTTTTTCAATGTTTTTATAGATAGATGAAGCAAAGAGAGAATGCTTATCAAAAGTTCAGGTTAAATGAAACTGGGACAAATGGCTAACAAACTGGATTTATGGTGTCAGGATCCACAATCTATAAAGGCTAGAATCATGGGCTGAAATGAAGAAGGAATTTAATCTGTCAGTTCTGTACTCAAAATTCCCATTAGCAGCTTCACCAATATAGAATGGGGACAACACGTCTAGTTAACATCACAGGATCATAGATTTAGAGCTGGGAGGGACCTCAGAGAATTCATCTAATCTAACTCCCCAATTTTATAGATGAGGGAACTGAGACCCATAGAGCCACATCACTTGCTTAAAGTCACACAGGAAATCAGGAGTTGAGTGAAATTTGAGCCCAGGTGTCCTGACCCCAAATACAGCAAGCTTTTTACTGCATATAACACCTCCTTGTGAAAGAGATTGGGGAATTTTAGCGAACTATAATTTCAAAAATGGTGAATGGTGTGACATGGCAGTCAGAAATGCTTAAGAGAGACATGTTGTCCAGAATGAGGAAGTTGACAGTAGCATTGTTCTCTGCTCTGATCAGATCACAAGTGCACCACTGGGTTCAGTTTTGGGTACCACATTTTAGAGTTTTTTTTTTTTTTGGAGGGACAATTGGGATTAAGTGACTTGCCCAAGGTAACATGGCTAGTAAGTGTTAAGTGTCTAAGGTCAGATTTGAACTCAGGTCCTCTTGACTCCAGGGCCGGTGCTCTATTCACTGTGCCACCTAGTCACCCCAAGGCACCACATTTTAGAAGGGTTATACTGGAGAACGCTCAAAGAAGGGTGACCAAATGGTGCACAGACTGGAGACTATGTCATGTGAAGATTGATAGGAGGTACTGAGGATATTAGTCTAGAGATGTGATAATTTTCTTCAAGTATTTAAGTGTTATCATTAGAAAGGAGACTAAACCTGTTCAGCTTAGCTCTAGAGGTAGAGCAAAGGCAAAAGAATGGAAGTCCCTGAGAGGCAGATTTTGTCTTTTAATTCAAACCATCCAAAGTGAAATGAGCTGGCTCATGAGGTAATAGGTTTCCCCTTTACTAGAATTTTTCAAGAGGAGATTGGATGATAATTTGTCAGTAATGTTGTAGAAAGTCCAGTGTTCTTGCTCAGGTATAGGAGGAAGAGATGGTCTTCTGAAGTCTTTTCTAACTATGAGATTCTGTGACTATAAATTTCTTGAGAGCAGAAACGGAATTGTTCTCATTTTGTATCTTCCCCAGAAGGTCTAGCACAATTCTGAAGAAAGAGTAGGTACTAAATACGTTTTTATATAATTTTGCATAAGAATTTTTGTAGAATCAAGGTCCCCAGAACACCCTAGGGCCTCCTCACTGAGATTCATGATTGCTCAAAAAAGATCAACATGACAATTCATACAGGGAAAACCCAATGGATGAAAACTCCATGCTATCAAAATTATGAGATAAAGTTGGAAGGCTAGTCCATTGAAGCAGTATCCTCTGCAGACACTGTTGATGGACAGGAAATTGGATCAAGAATTGAATCAGAGGAAGGAAGTGGGGTAGATTGCATTTGGGAAATTGTGCAATGCAGCCCAAATTACATAAAATCCCATCTTTTAAATTCACAAGAACACAAGGACATCGATTTAGAACTGAAAAGGAACCTCAGTCATGTATTTTAATCTCCACATTTTATGGATGAGGAAACTGAGGATTAAAGAGGTTAAATGACTTGCCCAAGATCACCCAGTCAGGTCTTTTAACTCTAAATCTGGCACATTTTCCAGTCTACCATGATGTCTCTAAGGGCCTCAAATGTCTTCTTGGTAATGTTTCTAGTTAATAATAATAATAATAATAGCTAGCATTTATCAGTACTTTATAGTTTGCAAATTGCTTTACATATGTTATCTCATTTGACCAAAATAACAGCATTGTGAAGTGTAGGTGCTCTTATTATTACCATTTTACAGATGAGGAAATTGAGACTGAAAGTTGTTAAGTGACTTGCCCATGGTCACAGAGTTAGGAAGTGTCTGAGGCATGATTTGAACTCGGATCCTCTTGATTCCAAGTCCTGCACTCTATCCACTGTACCACATCACTGTAAATTGTAGAATGCCACAATCTCTAAACAATCAGAATTGCTAGCAACTCAAAAGAATTGTGGAAACATGCACAACAGATGCAACTAGGCCAGCAGTTCTCTACCTGTGGGTTATGTTCAATTTGTAACAATGAAAATACATCCTGCATATCAGATATTTACATTACGATTCATAACAGTAGCAAAATTACAGTTATGAAGTAGCAACGAAAAAAAATTTATGGTTGGGGGTCATCACAACATGAGGAACTGTGTTAAAGGGTCACAGCATTAGGAAGGTTGAGAACCATTGAACTAAACCATTGGTTTCTGATAGTTACCTATAAATAAAAAGTAGCACAAAATATATGTTGAAGGTAATTTATGATTTGGACAAGGAGGTAGGACAACATTTTAGTGAGATGGAGAAATAACAGATGGTCAACCCAGTTGTTACATTGATATCCATACAATACCAAAAGACCTAAAGGAAGGCCTCTAGTATGCCAGCAGAGGAAGGATCCTTGGGAGAACATGGACAAGAAATGCAAAGAATGAGAAACATTCTGGGCTTTGATTTTCACCAGAGTGATTACAGGTCCATCATTGTATGAAGTAAATGAATTACTAGTTGCCTGGAACTACACTTAGAATCCCTGACCTGTGACTCCAAGTCATAAGCGTCCCATGATGCTCCCTCTGGTTTTGGTGCATACTATAATTTTGCTTCATTAAAACACATCTTTCCTTGTATCCCATCCTTTCAGGGGAAGCTCTTAGATACTTAATATGGGTGATAATAGCTTAAGCCTCCTTCGTTTAGCAGTTTAAAAAAAGAATAGTATTGTCTGGGCACAAACGGGGAGGTCCTGCTTATAGGCAGAACATGCAAGCCAACTTAACTATATTGTAAGATATTAGGGACTCTGACCAAACTACTCTAAACAGACATCTCATTCACCCTATTAGGGTTTTGAGTGAATGCCTTATTCCCAGACCCTAGAGGATGAACTAGATCTCTGGGAGTCTCCTTGTCCCCTTCCCATTACCCGCTACAATTGATTCGGAGGATATTTCATTGCTCTCTGGTTTGAATCCTTAGATTCTGTTAGTATTCTAGAGAGCTCATCTACTTGTCTTTAATCTCAAGGTCATGCATTCATTTTGAGTTTATTGTTTTATATGGTGTGAATTGTTGGTCTAAACCTAATTTCTCCTAGAATTTCTCCTGTCCTCTCCTCTGCCTGTGAGAAAAAGCATCAGCTTTTGCTGAAGTCTTTGCTGATCTCCCCATAGAGTTTCCATTAGATTTATCTTGTATTTTTTTTGTATATTTTTAAAAATTTTGGAGAGCAGAAGAGATGCCCTATACCTGGCAATAATTGGAGAGACATGTGATAAGCATTGAGAGTCATGAGCAAGTCTATCTACCCAATGCATTCCACCCAACTGCTAAAACATACATTAGCAAGGGAGCAAGAACATTTAAAACAAAATAATCAGATATCACATTACAAATGTCTCAATAGCAATCAATCAGATATTATCCACAACATAAACTTAATATTCTAATAGCTCTTGATTACCATCAGCATGGATATTCTTTACATTCTCCCCTTCTTCCCCACCTTAATAAAGCTATAGCTCCTCAATGCTACTTGAAAGGTCATAAGAACACACTTCTAGAGCTTAGAAGGGGCCTCAGAGGTCATCTAGTTCAACACCCCTAATTTGCAAAAGGGGAAGCTGAGGTCAGGGTAGGGGAGGTTAAGTGACACTCAAGGTCACACAAGTAGTAAGCATGGGAATTGGAGTTTGAACTTGGGGTCCTCTGACTCCAGAATTAATAAGTACTAGATGTTATCCATGGGCATTATGGATAACCTAAACAGAACTTGTTAGCCTTTTTTCTCTTCTCCCTACCTTCTTCAAGCATACACAATACATGACAATCATGCATACAATAATACATAATGTTAACACCAAGAATATGTCTCTCCAATTATTGCCAGGTATAGGGCATCTCTTCTGCTCTCCAAAAGACCTGTAGAGGTTATTTTTTTTTACTCATAAGACACAAGATAGCATTTATATCCTGCCCTTTTTATGTGACTACTCACTCTCACCCCGTGGATTGTCATATTAACAATCTTCTGCAACTACATCTTAAACTACATATGTTTAAACTACATATGTAGTTTACGATCTCAAAATTTGCCTTAAGCACTAGGATACAAATGTAGTGGTGTGTGCTGGCAATTAAGGCAATAGGCCCTTAATTGTAGCAAGGTTGTTTGGTTAATGCCTTCCTATAATCTCTGTTTTATACATATCTTCCATCTCTTCATCCATGTCAGGTCTGTTTATGGACCATCATGCAAAAAGGCTGGGGAGTTCAAGCAGCCTTTGGCCTTAGCTGTTGCTTCGGTCTGTTGACTGGTGCTGTGCTCCTGTTTGATGGTGGCGTGTTTTTATGGACATTAAAACAGGACCAAAAAATGACTAAATGGCAACCCTGTTCACTGAGAGCTTCCCAAACTGGCCCATTTCATCTCTAATCTTTTACTTTTCTGCTCTTAATACCCCTTATCTAGCTACGCCATTTCTCGTGGCCCATGAATCAATGCAGACACATGCCCCCACCAAAGTTTTAGTCTTAAAGCATTGGGAGCCATTGTAAGTTCAGCCCATTTTTATCTCATGTCATTATTGGTTGAAAAGCAATGGCGAACCCTTTTTGAATGAGTTATTTCTTTACTCCTTTCCCAAGAGGCAATATTGCTTATAGTTTTCAAGGGCAGTTGGATGTTTTCTTGGCTTTCATTTCTCCAGGCCTCTCAGAATGCCTCTGACATTTTGCCTCAGTGGGGGTCATGCCAATTACTCAATAGAATTATACTAATAATGTACTTGGGGGCAGGCAGTCATTATGGGACATCATCTGGGATCCACTGACTATAGTGAGATAGATACTGCCTTCCCTCTGTAGGCTCCTAATCTAAAAATAGGGCCCAAGTGATTATTTGGGTCCCATGGAAATAGTATCACTTCTGAGCTTGTGTCTAGGACTCTCTTGAAAATCTGTTCATTTTCCTAGTCCCAGTGTATGGTAACACATAAAAGGATGGGCACTAGGTACAGCATAAATTGTTGTTGTTCAGTCATTTCAGCTGTGTTTGACTCTTTGTGACTCCATTTGGGGTTTTCCGGGCAAAAATACTGGAGTGGTTTGCCATTTCCTCCTCCAGATCATTTGACAGATGAGAAAATTGAGGTAAACAGGGTTAAGTGACTTGCTTAAGGTCACACAGCTAGTTAAGTGTGTGAGGCCAGATTTGAACTCACAAAGAGAAGTCTTCCTGACTCTGGGCCTGAAACTCTTATCTGCTGTGCCACCTAGCCACTCCACAGTATAAATTAGTCATGGTTAAATCCTTGCATATTTGGGGGGATACTATTTCCCTTCCCCATATTTGTACTGACTGTCCATAGACCATTCATATCTGTGTTTTAGATGAAGACAAGTAAGTGGTTCATATCAGAGGATCAGCTAGGTATGGGTCAAAGGGATTAGAAATATCAGGCTTCTTCAAATTGTGTGGCCTCCTCAATATTCTATCAGAGACTCTTTTCTAAACTTCAGGGTCAAGGTCTTTCCCACTGAGGAGCTCAATCTTGAGCAAAGAGAACTAATTAACTTGGTTATAAGTTAGCTTTTCTTTGCAGCACTGCTAGCCTCATAGGCAGAATTTAAGTCTTTCTGCTATCCCAGGCCACTTTTGGTGCTGCTGTAGGGATTCTTACAAAGTTAACTTATGTGCTTTTAACTCTTTCCACTTAACCCAGCCTGCTAGGCCTTTCCCTATGTAGATTTCAAAGGGCTGTGGGCAATAGCTTGCCACCCTTCAGTCCATGGATTCTCACTTTCTCATAATGTTCCAGTAGAGTGACCACTATCTGCCCCAATCCCATCCCAATCTTGAGAATATTTTCTTGTTCTTATGGAACTGTAGGGGAGAGAGTCATCGCTGATCACTATATAGTTAGCTTGTCTTCTTCAGATGGGAAGGCTAGAAGTCTTACCCCATCTCTATTAGTCTTGTGTCACATTCCTGAAGGTCTGCAGAGCCCTTGTGCTGACCTCATTGTTGTGTGCCTGTGAAACCTGGATAGTCTATCAGGGCCATGCCAGGAAACTGAACTACTTCCATTTGAATTGTCTTAGGAAGATTCTGAAGATAAGGTACTGGATACTGAGGTCCTTTCTGAAGCCAAATTGCCAAGCGTTCATACTCTGCTGCAGAGACTGCAATTCTGATGAACTGGCCATGTTGTTTGAATGCCAAATGTGTTTGCCCAGAAAATTATTTTATGGAAAACTCACACAAGGCAAGCATTCACATGGAAGTCAGAGGAAGTGACATAACGACATTCTCAAAGTCTCTCTGAAGAACTTTGGTATTTATTACATGACATGGGAGACACTGGCAAAAGACCACCCAGCATAGCATGGAAAGCTCGTCAAGGAAGGCACTGTGTGCTATGAGCAAAGCAGAATTGCAGTAGTTCAAAAGAAACTTGAGATGTACAAATTTAGAGATATCTCCTCTCCAAATGTTCACGTGGACTATCTGTGTCCCACTTATGGTAGAGCCTTCCAAGTGCATATTGGTCCAATCAGCCACAGTCAACACACTGTATCCTGACCCCAAGATAATGACATTGTTTTGGTTGTCTTCAAGCACAGAGGACAAGACCAACCAACCAACAATGGTTAAGAAGGCTGAACCAGGAAAATAATATACATAATGATATCAACAATGGAAATGGAAAGAACAGCAAGACAATAGGAAATGAATGTTGCAATATCATAATGACCAAGCTTGGCCTCAATCAATCAATAAATCATTCAGGAAGCATTTATTAAGTTCTTACCATGTGACTATGCTAGTTACTGGGGATATAATTACAAAGAATGAGACAATCTTTACTGGAGAGGGACTTATACTCAAATGAGGGAGACAGCAGTACTTATAAAAATGTATACAACATAATAAATACAATTATATGCAAAGTAATTAAATTTAAGGTAGTTTGGGAGCGAGGGAGCTAGCAGCAGGTTAGTAGGGAGGGCTCAGGACATGTTTCATGCAGAAGATGGTGTCTGAGTTGCATCTAAAAGGAAGAGAGGGTCTCTCAATCCTGTCTCTCTTAGATGAGTTTTCCACCATCTTAATTTGTCACTTGTTTTAGTTGTTTTCAGTCATGTCCAACTCTTCATGACCCCATTTTGGGTTTTCTTGTCAAAGATACTGGAGTAGTTTGCCATTTCATTCTTCATCTCATTTTACAGATGAAGAAACTGAGGCAAACAGGGTTAAGTGCCTTGCCCAGGGTCACACTAATAAGTGTTTGAACCTGGATTTGAACTCAGGAAGATGAGTCTCTATCGACTCCAGGGCTCTATGCACTATGCCTTCTAGCTGCCCTCCTTTGTCACTAGGGTTTGGCAATTCAATGCAGATGTATAATTTCAATGACATACATCTCAGACTGCTTAGTTTGGGGATCTATCCCCAGATAGAGACAGAGAAAGCAATAGCAGACTATCCTTTCTTCTAAAGTTCTGGAATCATTAAAATGGTAGGAGAAAGGGCGGGGGGAGCCATTTGGACTTCTAAGTCTTGATAATTTGGCCTCATGATAACATTTAGTGTTTTGGGAAATGACCCTTCAGGCTTGCTATAGCATTTTTCTTTAGTTCAATGACAAACATCTATCATGTAATACATCCCTTGTAACATTTCAACATGTCACTAATGACCTTATTGGAAGAAGCATTTGATTTAAGATGGAAACCTTTTGTGACAACCTCTGCAGGCTTGGATGCATTCATTTGAAATATAATTAATATGACTTTAGCCTGAAGTCAAATAGTAAAGCTAGGATTTTCCCAGGTTAAAGAACTAGCTGTTCTAATTCTCTGCTGCTGCCCCCCATCTTTTAAACAAATGTGCTTAAATAATTCCCTTGCTAGGTCGATGACTTCATCCATTTTTGACCAACTGAAGGAATAGTCTGTGGGTTGTTGAAAGAATTATTGTCTTATTTAAAGAGTCAAGGTTGAAGCAGCAAGTGTCAATTATTCTCCCCAATAGCTGTACATCACATTCTGAACTGATGGACTCTGTAGTTCAGGTACATGATTTAAGCCTCAAGAAGAAGCAATGAATATTGCAGTGGCATCTAGGAGCACCCCTTTATAGGAGCAGAAATGTTATCACATCTATTAGGACCTTGTTTTAACACACATTCATCTGAAACAATTTCTCATATGCATCTCCAATCTATGTGCTTCTTTTACTCAGGAAATGACTTATTCTCACACTTTTAAAAAATTCTCTGCAGTTCAAAAGCATAGAATTTTAAAAATCATGCTTAACTTAGACATTTTAAAAAATCATAGCACTCCTTCTCCTCCACTCCCACCCCAGGCAGAATTGTGTAGCAGAAAGACCTCTGAGTTTGAAATCACATGATCCACTTTCTTTTTTTTTTTTTTTTGGAGGGGGGAAAGCAAGACAATTGAGGTTAAGTGACTTGCCCAAGGTCACATAGCTAGTAAGTGTATCAAGTATCTGAAGTCTGGTTTGTACTTAGGTCCTCCTGACTCCAAGGCTGGTGCTCTAGTCATTGCACCTAGTTGCCCCAAGATGATCCATTTTCAAGTCTTGATTCTGCTACTTAATACTTTCATGACCTTTGCGTCAGTTTCCTTATCTATAAAATGAAGGTATTCCACTAGATTACCTCTAAAATTTCTTCTAGTTCTATTATTTGTGATTCTGTGTTCTCCCCATCCCTGCTTCAGAGGTAGATAACTGACTTAGTGAGTAAAATGCTCTGCCCAAAGTTAGGAAGTCCTGAGTTCAAATTTGACCTCAGATACTTACTAATTGGGGCAGCTAGGTGGGCAGTGGATAGAGTGTCAGGCCTGAAGTCAAGAAGATTCATCTTCCTGAGTTCAAATCCGGTCTCAGACACATACTAGCTAGGTGACCCTGGGCAAGTCACTTCACCCTGTTTGCCTCAGTTTCTTCATCTGTAAAATGAACTGGAGAAGAAACGGACAAACCACTTCGGTATTTCTGCCAAGAAAACTCCAGATAGGATCGTGAAGAATCAGATGTGATTGAAATGACCGAAGAACAGTAACAACAATTCACTAGATTTCTGATCCTGGACAAATCGATAACCTCTGCCTGACTCATTTTTCACATCTACAGAATGGGGATGGTAATAGCACGTACTTCCCAGGACCGTGGTGAGGATCAAAGGAGATAATATTTGTAAAGAGCTTAGTCCAGTGTTTAGCATGCAGCAGGTGCTCAATAAGTGCTTATTTCCTCCTCTCTGGCATTTTGCTAGGAATTAAACCTCAATGGACCATGTGAGTCCAACCTCACTGAACCGTAGCTCATACACTCTGTTCTTTTCCCTTTTTGGAAAGCTAGGATATTTGCCCTTCTTCAATCCTGTGCTAATTGTTCCATTCTCAGTGAATAAAGCGCTGGGCCCAGAGTCAGGAGGACCTGGATTCAAATCTAGCCTCAGAAACGACCTGTGTGATCTGGGTCAAGTCATCCAAGTTTTGCCTCAGTTTCCTCATCTGTAAAATGGGAATAATAATGGTTGCACCAACCTCCCATGGTTGTCGTGAGAATCAAGTAAGGTAATATTTGTAAAGTACTTGCATGGTGCCTGGCACATTGTAGGTACTTTATACATGTTTTTCACTGACTAAGCTTCTTCTCTCACACCCACATTATGTGTCTCTTACCACAGGACAACTGGATTTTTTGCATTAAGTGGATGCTGAGATGTAGGTATAGCTTCTTATACCTGTGCTATGGTCCTACATCTTTATATCAAGAGGCAGTGTGGAATAGTGAATGTATCACTATACCACAGGATATATACCTGGCCCAGGATGACCAGAGTTCAAATCCCAGCTCTGATACTTACCAGCTCTAAGACTATAGGACAGTTATAACCTTTCTAATCAGCTTCAATTTTCTCATCTGTAAAATGGGTCCAATAATAATTAAGGTGGTGACTCAGGACTCAAGAATTCCTATAAAACCTCAGAGACTGAGATGTGTATCAGTTCCTGTCCTAAAGAAAGTTCCTTTTTTTGTTTTTGTTTTTTGGAGGGCAGTTGGGGTTAAGTGACTTGCCCAAGGCCACACGGCTAGTTTTTGTGTTCAGTGTCTGAGATCATATTTGAACTCAGGTTCTCCTGACTCCAGGGCCAGTTCTCTATTCACTGCGCCACCTAGCAGCCCCCTAGAAAGTTCTTTTAATCTCAATAGGGGTGGGAGTTTGTTGTGAAGAATAGGGAACTTCTCTCCACAAGAATTATAGGGAAAAGACAACTAACCATTTAGGTTTATCTGGTGGGTCACACAAATCATCCAGAGTCTCTGTTGTTGCTAATAGACATCTTTTCATCTTCATTCAACTTATTCATTCAATAAAATTTTAATGAGTGTCCACTATCTGCAAAGACTCCTTTTTAAATTTAACTCATTATAGCTGTTGATTCTTTTTTTCCTCAACAATTAAAATCTCTTGCCATCTCCACACATATTTTCTCATCTCCTTTCCTTTGGGCTCTTGTAATTTATATACATACATACATACATACATACATACATACATATATATATATATATATATATGTTTTAGTTGTGTAGGCTTCAAATCTTCCTACTAAACTGTAAACCCCATGAGGGTAGTGACCAACCATGTCATATCTAAGCTTTATGTTTTTCTAAGTGTTCAACACAGTGCTCTGCACACAGTAATGTGTGTTGAATTGAATTGAAAGAGGAGATGTGGACACAAGGTTCTTAAATAGTTTCAAGGGTGGCTTTATGGAGAAGTTCTAGAATCTTAGCCAGGAGACCCTAACTCTACTTCCCTCTGGTCATTTTCAAGGGCAATTGCTCACTTTATTTTGTTTCATGGATCTTTCAGACCATGTTCAATAATCTTTGGATGGCCAGGTCTCTAAGGAGGCCATTTGCATTGCTTAGTTGATTCTAGCCTCTTAGTTGACTTTTTATAGTTAAATAAAATGCTTGGTAGCTTTGACTATTAGGTGACCTTTGGAAAGTTTTAGGCTAGACATATAATATGGTGCCAAAGGAATATTAATAAGATCACTTAAAACACTCATATAATTTTGTGTGAGGGCCAGTTTGACAGTGCATGGAAGACTCGCCTTGGAGTCAAGAAGAACTATGTTCAAGATCCACCTCTGATACATGTGTGACCAAATAACTTAACCTCATGAGTAACTCTTAGACTTGCAGTCCAAGAGTTACTGATATGCCTCTCTAATGGGAATTTCCATAAACTGAAGTTCTTCATAATAATGCGATCACAATATAGGCCTGCCTCCAAATATCTATTTTTGTTTCTGCTTAGCTCAGACCCCATTTTGGGTTTTCTTGACAGAGATACTGGAGTGGTTTTTCATTTCCTTCTCTAGGTCATTTTACTGATGAAGAAGTTGAATCAGGAATAAATGACTTGCTCAGGGTCATCTAGCAAGTAAGTGTCTGAGGTTGGATTTGAACTCAGGTCTTCCTGATTCCAGGCCTGGCACTCTATCCACTGTAACACCTAGATGTCCTATGTCTATATCTGGTTTTCTTTCCCTCTCCTCTCCCCTCCCCTCCCCTCCCCTCCCCTCCCCTCCCCTCCTCTCCTCTCCCCTCCCCTCCTCTCCTCTCCTCTCCTCTCCTCTCCTCTCCTCTCCTCTCCTCTCCTCTCCTCTCCTCTCCTCTCCTCTCCTCTCCTCTCCTCTCTTTTCCATCTCTCTCTCTTCCTCCCCCTGCCTCAATTCAGTCAAATTAACAAGCATTTATTAAGCTCTTATGATATGTCAGGCACTATGCTAAATGCTGAGGATACAAGCAAAGGCAAAAATAGTTTCTACTCTCAATGAGTTTACAATCTAATGGCGGATTTTACAATATAGCCATTTATGTAGGTGCCATATTTCTCTACTAGATTAAGCTCTGTGAAAATGGGGAAATTGTCTTATCTAAATGTATCTCTACCAGAACCCAATACTATGCTTTGTACACAGCGAGTAATTTAATAAATTAATAAATTTAATTGAATTCTAGGATTCTGCTCAAGAATGCATAGATGTCTTCCAAGCATAGACTCATAGGATTTAGGACTAGAAGGGACCTTAGAGATCACTTTTTTTTGAAGTTGGCTGACTTTTATTTTATTTTTAAAAAATAAATTAATTTATTTATTTTCTTGTTTACATCATTCATTTCCACAAGATTTTGAGTTACAAATTTTCTCACCATCTTTCCGGTATCCAACACCTCAGAACAGCCATCCCACTGTATAACCCCTTCCCCAATCTGCTCTCTCCTATGTCCTCCCCCTCCCCCCTCTGACTTTCTGGTAGGGCAGGATGGATGTCCCTACCACAGTGCCTGTGTATCTTAATTCCCAGTTGGATGTAGTTAATAATAATAATAATAATACATATATATATATAGTATATATATA
>CM053586.1:227038318-227057829 GCA_028646515.1 Pseudochirops corinnae
GTATTTTCATCAAGAATGCCTGAAAGTCCTCTATTTCATTGAATGGCCATATTTTCCCCTGAAGCATTATACTCAGTTTTGCTGGGTAGGTGATTCTTGGCTTTAATCCTAGCTCCTTTGACCTCCAGAATATCATATTCCAAGCCCTTCGATCCCTTAATGTAGAAGCTGCTAGATCTTGTGTTATCCTGATTGTGTTTCCACAGTAGTAAAATTGTTCCTTCCTGGCTGCTTGTAATATTTTCTCCTTGACCTGGGAACTCTGGAATTTCGCTATGATATTCCTAGGAGTTTTCTTTTTGGGATCTTTTTCAAGAGGTGATTGGTGAATTCTTTCAATTTCTATTTTGCCTTCTGGTTCTAGAATATCATGGCAATTTTCCTGGAGAATTTCTTGAAGGATGATTTCTAGGTTCTTTTTTTGATCATAGCTTTCAGGTAGTCCAGTAATTTTTTATCTCTCCTGGATCTATTTTCTAGGTCAGTGGTTTTTCTAATGAGATGTTTCACATTGCCTTCTACTTTTTCATTTGTTTGGATCGGTTTAATAATATCTTGATTTCTCATAAAGTCATTAGCTTCCATTTGCTCCAGTCTAATTTTGAAGGAATTATTCTCTTCAGTGAGTTTTTGAAATTCCTTTTCCATCTGGCAAATTTGGCTATTTAAGGTATTCTTCTGCTCATTGGCTTTTTGGACCTCTTTTGCCATTTGAGTTAGTCTACTTTTTAAGGTGCTATTTTCTTCAGAATTTTTTGGGGTCTCCTTTAGCAGGCTGTTGACTCACTTTTCATTCTTTCCTTGCATCATTCTCATTTCTCTTCCCAGTTTTTCCTCCACTTCTCTTACTTGATTTTCAAAATCCTTCTTGAGCTCCTCTATGGCCTGTGACCAATTCATATTTTTCTTGGAAGCTTTTGATGCAGGAGTTCTGACTTCGTTGTCCTCCTCCATGCTTTGATCCTTTTTGTCCCCCCAAAAAAGGATCACTATGTTCTGATTGTGCTTCCTCATCTTACCAATTGCTTGACTTTTGAGCTCTTTGCCATGGTAGAACTCTGCTTACAGAATGGAGAGAGCTTTGCCCCAAATTGCTGGGGTTTTCACAGCTGCCAGAGCTATTATTTGGGTACCCTCTCTACAGCCCCCACAAGCTCTGGCTCACTGGCCACACACCCCAGGACCACCACCCAAGACTGAGATCCAGATCCAGGCAGATCAAAGCAAGAGTGATTAGCCTCTGAATGGTCACTTGGTCCCCCTACAATCTGCAGGCCAGGAGCTTTGAAAGCAGCCATGTGGGACCACCACGCCTCCCACCACTTCTCACCCAGAAGGCGGGGGCTGGCTCGGGCTGTTTCTTCACCCTTACAACAGAGTTCCTGACTGACCTTTTATTTTCTCTTTGTCATTTATAGGTTGAGGAGTCTGGAAATGCCACAGCTGTAGGTGATTCACTCACCTGAAGTCTGCTCTGGCCAGTCTGAGCACTGGTCACCCAGGGTTGCCCTGGGGCTGGAACCACAACTCACTGGTGACTGCACTTGGCTCCCAGAGCCCTGTGATAGACCTTTCCTGTCAGCCTACCACACTGCCTTCAGTGGGAGATTTGTTTCTCTCTGTCTCTTTGTGGATTTTGTAGCTTTAAAATTTACTTAGAGTCATTTTTGTACAGGTATTAGAGATGGTTTAAGTTGGAGCCCACGCCAAGTTTGTGCTTTTACTCCACCATCTTCTGGAACTATTTTTGAAGGGCTATAAAACTGTGCCATATACCCTTTTATCCAACAATACCCCTACTAAGTCTGTATCACAAAGAGATTTTTTTTTAAATGGGGGGCAGGGAGAGAGAACCTATCTGTTCAAAAAAATATTTATAGCAGCTCTTATTGTGGTGGCAAAGAAATTGAGGGGACATCCATAAATTGGGGAATGACTAAACAAGTTGTGGTATATGATTGTAATGGAATATTATTGTGCTATAAGAAATAATGATCTCAGAAAAACCTGGAAAGATGTAAAAGAACAGATGCAGCATGAAGTACATAGAACCATGAAAACATTATACACAATGACGGCAATATGTATGATGATCACCTGTGAATGACTTAGTTATTCTCAGCAATACAATGATTTAAGAAAATTCTAAAGGACTCGATGAAAAATGCTATGCATAGCATCTGAATGCAGATTGAAATATACCATTTTTCACTTTTTTTTTCATGGTTTTTTTTTTGGTCTGTATTTTCTTTCACAACATGACTCATATAGAAGTGTTTTGCATGATTGTACATCTATAATCTATGTCAAATTGCTTACCATCTCAGTGGTGGAGGAGAAGGAGGGAAAGAGAATTTGGAACTCAAATTTTAAAAAAATAAATGAATGTTAAAATTGTTTTTACATGCAATTGGGAAAAATAAAACATTATTTAAAATAAATAAAAGGGAGGAAAAAATAGAGGGATCTTCCAGGATAAAAAGGTTGTTGGATTATAGTGGAGAAAGTGTCAGGAGTGAAGCCCATAGAACAATGAAGGAGTAAGCAGAACAGTATTAATGGTCCTAGGACTATATGGACTTGCAAGGCAGCAGGTAAGTCTAACTAGAATACCACTGAGTTCATATTTATATTGAACTATATAGGTTAACATCTCTTTTGTCTTTTAAGTTTAATTTTTTAAGTATATGAGAAGTCATTAAAGTTACTATAGCAGCCTCTGATTTCTGTTATAAATCATAATGCCTGAGAAATTGTCTTTGGCTTAGCTATTCAGAAGTTTCTAATGTTCTGACATGTGCAGTCAAGAATGACTATTATGCTTCCAGGTAATATTCACTTTCAGTTACCCATTTCCAAATATTCAAATATGTCCTTTCCCACTCCAGGTACAAGTACTCATTAACTTATGAGACACCTTTCTAAACAACAGAAGGTCAAATTTTGTACAAGAACATTTCTGTTAGAGAGTGGAACTGGCCAATCTAAGTGGAATTATTCAGATTCCAGAAAGACCACAGAATTCATTGTAAGGGGAGAATCTAGACCAGCGGTTCTCAACCTGTGGGTTGCAACCCCTTTGGGGGTCAAACAACCCTTTCACAGGGGTCACAGGGGTCACCTAAGACCATCAGAAAACACATATTTCCGACCCACATGCAGATACGCCCACATACAAGTATTAAAGGGTCACAGCATTAGGAAGGTTGAGAACCACTGATCTAGACTTTCTTCCATTAATCAAATTTCTTATCCTTTTTAAAAATACATTTGTGAACATAAACAATTCAAAAGAAAACATCAAAAGTAAAAGACTCTAAAAATGAGACTGAAACTCATAGAAATATAGAAGATCAGAAGAGGTGAAGGGATATGAACAAAATTCTCAAAAAATAATTTTTTTCAAACTATTAATGACCATATGAAAGCATGGTCCAAATCACTGATAATAAGAGATATGTGTATCCAAACAACTCTGAGGTTTTCCTCTCCTCCAGCAAATTGGCAAAGATGACAAAAAGATGGGAATAGTCAATATTGTAGAGGGTATGGAAAAACAGGCACACTAGTGCATTGTTGAGGGAGCTGTGAATTGGTACAACTATTATGGAAAATAACTTGGAATCATTGTAAATAAAGTGGCTAAAATGTCCACATCTTTAATCCAGATCATTCCACTTTTAGGAATATACTACAAAAAAAGTCAAAGACAAAAATGAAAGGTTCTATGTTCACCAAAATATTTATAACATCATTTTTTGTTTTAGCAATTAACTGGAAACAAAATGGATGTCCCCCAAGTAGGGAATGGCTCAAACTCTGATATATTTATAGAATAGAATATTATTGTGCTATAAAAAATCATGAGCAAGATGAATACAGAAAACCATGAAAAGATTTATGTGACTGATGCAAAGTCAAGTAAGCACAATCAGGAAAATATGTACAATGACTACAATGTGAATGGGAATGAAAAGCTCCACAAAAAATTGAAATGGAATGTTGTGAAATAACAGAATAATGGCCCCAAAGAAGAAATATAAGAAGATATTTCCTCCAGCTTCTTTGCAGAGGTTCAGATTTACAGATGTGGAATACTGCATATAACAGATTTTTTTAAATACACATCAGGGGTTTGGGTTTTTTTTCCTTCTCTAAAATTCTTTTTTATAAGTTATGGGTCTCTGGAAGACAGAAATCTGGATGATATAAAATATTAATAAGTAAAAATCAATAAATCTAATTTTTTAAAAAATGAATGTATCAAAGAAAAGAAAGGAGGAAGAAAAGGAAGGAAGGAAGGAAGGAAGGAAGGAAGGAAGGAAGGAAAGAAGGAAGGAAGGAAGGAAGACTGGGTTTTTAGCTATGCATAATTCAATCCTAGAGACACAAAACTGCCCACAGATTCTCACCAAAATCACACCTTTGATGCATCATCTGCTCTGCACTATTGATGATGTTTTTTTTTTTCCCTCCTAGAATTGCTCTCCTAGTAAAGACTAGATCTAGGACCTCAGAATCATGAGACTGAGTCAGCAGTGAAGCCAACCTGAGTTCACTCCTCATCACTAGCATCAGTCTTGGTATTCATTAGTTTGACCATAGCCTCCAATACCCTAGCTCCACACAAATATAGGAGATATTTGGTACATAAGTATTATAAACCAGAAAAATGTGACACATAAAAATGACATATATGGGAGAATGTTTTCCCTATAAGGAGAATGCAAATAAGGGAGATAAGGAACATAAGAACATTTAAACTAACATTTAATTGAAACCATTTTTTTTAGCATCACTAAGCAGCATGTTTTGTTTAAAAAAAAAAAAACTTATTCTAAACTTAGTAACAGCAAAGCCAAACATTTAAATACACAAACAAGAATGAAAAATGATCATACATGAAGTGGTAATCTCTGTTATTTAGTTTGTTTAAGAAATGTTAGACAGTCTTTTATATTAAAACATATTTTACTCGTTTTTTAATTAGAAGCTATATTTATGCGACATGTTAACATTTTTTTGCCAGAAACTCATTTTTTTATAATGGCTCTGGTGGTAGTTGTTATAGTCTTTTCCTTCACCTAAATTCCAGAAGATTCTAATAGAAGCTAAAGACACTCTGGAATAGATCAGGGGTATAAAAAGAAAGATCACTCTGGAGCAGAGGTTCTTAACCCTTTCTGCATCATGGATGCCTTTGGTACACTGGTGAAGCCCATGAATCCCTTTGCAGAATAATTTTTTAAATTCGTAATTTAAAATAAATAAATAAATAAATAAATTCGTAATTTAAGGAAATGCCAAATTTTAGTTAGAGGTTAGTGAAAATAAAGATGTAATATTTTCAAGTCCAAGTTCATGGATCCCCTGAAATCTATTCATCAACCAATTGACCTCACTTTCAGAATGCCTGCTCTAGAGTATTGCCATAGAGACAAGGGGAAGGAAAAGGGCATAAGCATATATATATATACACATATGTATGTATGTATATTTATGTGTGTATGCACATACATGTGTACGCACGTATATGTGTGTGCTTATGTATGTATGTATGTATGCACATATATGTGTGTGTGTGTGTATGTGCCAAGGCACTGTGCTAAGTGTTTTTACAAATGGGATCTCTAACCTGGAGCCACAAGTCATTCAGGTGAGACTGCGCAGTTCAAAATCTTATTCTTTCCTTTGTTCCTTTGCTCAGAAGAAAGTGCAATCTGATTAACAGTTCTTTGTGAAGAAAAACAGAGACTTAATCAGTATAAATTGATAAAGAATAAAGAGGTTTTTTTAATGTAAAATTTAAGATTAAAACCTCTTTCTGGACTTAAAGTGGAGATGCTAAGATATCTCTGAAAAGGATAAATAGACTGTTGGTATTAGAAACTAGTTGTATTTCATCCAGTTAGTGCAAGTACAAGGATTAAGGAAAATATGTTTTAAGCATTCAGAGATAAAGCTTATATGACAAACGGAAAAAAAAAGATGGAATGTTTGCTGGCTCTATGAATGTGAGTGGATCTGCGTAACACTCATAATAATATAAGAAAACATTCATGTTTACTTCCTTAATAAGTTGATAAGATGTTTGGGAAACAATGTTTGTTTATCAGTCTTGTTTTCTTTGTTTTCGAAGAGGACCATTGACATCACAGGGTTATGTCTTGACTTGCATGTGAATTGGATCTAAGAGAGGTAGAGCTGTGCGGATTTGTCAGCCTTACTCTCTTATTCTTCGAAGTCTGTGGCAAGACAAAAGTCAGGATGACTGGCAATGACCTGGGATGCAGTGGATGCCATTAAAATCTTTAATGTCTGACTAGGCTCTAAGTGCTCTACAATGCCTGCTTCAGCTGCCTTCATGGCCATTGGAACAAATTGTGTTCATCCACTCATTTCTCCAGGAAAGTCTTCACATGCTTGTATAAGCATCCCTTAGATGCTTAATAAATATTTGTCAACTGATTCTTTTTAGGGGAAAACCAGTGGGTCTAGCTTTTTGCTCTATTCCAACTTATCAGCAAGTTGGGTGGAGCCTTTCCAAACACAAATTGATGTATATCAAGGAGACCTGTCAAAGAGCACCTATTGATTACAAACCAGTAATATCCTACTGGGGAATCCTAGTCTACCAAGGAAATAGTAGAGGATACAAATCCCTCCTGCACCAGTATACAGAGCCCTAGCTAGGAGCAGGATATACATGCTCAGGATCTTAACAAGAGAAGAAAGACCCACTAAACACTGTGGGGCAGGGTTCCTAATGAAGGCTGTAGCACAGAGAACACACCCAGAGTTACTATTCTGTAGGAAATTTTTGAGAGATACGATGGAAGAGATGGATGACTTCTGTGGTCCCTGCTAGCTCTGAATCTATGAAGAAAACAAATGATTCTGCCTCTCCCACTCTACTTCCCCTCCCTTATTAGAATACAAACTCCTGGAAAACAAGAGTTGTCTTGCTGCTGCTGCTGCTGCTGCTGCTTCTGAAAAGGACATACATAATCTGCACTAAATTCTCACTGGTACTCCTACCCAATTTCAACCAGAGCTGTAGACTTTTGACCCATATAGCCCCATTATGCTAGGCCTTTGATAAGAGAATAAAATATAGAGACCAGTATTGTTGTTGTTCAGTTGTGTTAGACTCTTGACCCCATTTGGGACTTTCTTGGCAAAGATATTGGAGGGGTTTGTCATTTCCTTCTCTAGCACATTTTATAGGCAGATAGCGGTTGAGTGATTTGCCCAGGTTCACAAAGTTGTTTAAGTGTCTCAGGGTGTATTTGAATTCAGGTCTTTCTAACTTAAGGTCCAGTGTTCTATCTCTCTCCAAATTCAATTGAGCTTTAAAAATCATGTTTAGGGGTGGGTAGGTGGCACAGTGAATAGAGCACCGGCCATGGAGTCAGGAGAACCTGAGTTCAACTCTGGCCTCAGACACTCAGCACTTACTAACAGTGTGGACTTGGGCAAGTCACTTAACCCCAATTGCCCTGCCCTTCTCCCTCCAAAAAGCAAAAAAAAAAAAAAAAAATTATATTTAGCTATCATTTTTTTAGCACTATTATCAAGCCTCAGTACCACATTCTTATTACTTTTCCAGGGCAAATTTATAATGATAGCATGATAAAGAACAGATAGCCTCATCCTGGACAACATTTTTGTTTACTGAAAACAAAAAGAAACATAATGGAGTGGATGCTGCCAGACGGGGTGCTCTGAACAAGATTGAAGATTAGGAGGGAAGAAGGGACACAAATGATTGAATATGTATTATCTGAAAATTATAAATGCACCATGGTTGAATTATTAAAATAGTGATTTGAGTTGATTAAAATGAAAATAAAGTAATTAACCTGCAAGCTAATAAGATTATTGAGAGGAAGATGTTTATTTCTTCCTAATACCCAGGGCACATAACAAGCTAGTTCACAGAGGCTCTATCCATAAGCATTCATTCTCCCAAGGCATTCATATATTCTCCCTTTTTGGCCCACATGAAGGTCTCCTTAGGCTGATTCAGCAAGTCAGAGACCTAGGTCAAGAAAGGGACTGAGCACCAACCAGCAATTCTCATTTCATTTCAACCAATGTATGTCAGGTGCCTCCTAGATGTATAGCATTGTACTAAGTATCAAGGTCTGAATCTCTTCTAGCTTAATCCACACAGTGCTATACAGAAGGGTATTTTATGGGGGCTTTAGCCAATGGTGTCAAATATAAACAGATCCCTGTAGACTGCATAATGATTTAGAAAACCACAAATTAACATTATCTGTGTTGCATTGCATTTTTCTTTATTTTGTCAGTCATTCCCCAATTACATTTTAATCTAGTTTGGGGTTTGGGAGTTTTGTGCTACTTGTGACCAGCTGACTGAGAGTTTGACCCCTCTGTTTTAGACTATGAGGAAGAAGTGGGAAGGAATTCTGTCCAGGTCTCAAATTAAGCATTGTTTTCAAAGAGAAATTAAGATTCACCGTAGGAAAGAGAACAACTCTGGGAGAACTAATACTATCTCTTAGGCCCGGGCTAGTTAAAAGCACATGGATGGACATTAACAGAAAACAGAGATGCTGATAATCCACACATCCTTAGCAGCAGATTCCTTGGACCTTAATTAGTTGACATAGAGAAAGTAGGCTACATATATATCTTCAGCAAGGTGAATTGAGTGTCTGAGTCCTATGTAGAGTCATTTTCATAAATGCTGGTTCACTGGAACAAGTGACATGGATGCAATGCATTGGCAGAGACAGATACATCTCATCTCTCCTACCATTCCCCAATTCTCTTTTCCCAGATTTAAGTATAGTACTTTAATGGGAAAGAAGTTGAAAAAACAAGAAAACAGAGTTGCCTGTTTACTTGTAATAAATACAATGAAATCATACTTCAGTAACTGATTGAGCAATAGAAAGACCACTAGGAGCCATGCCTAGCAATTGAGGATGCCTCCATCCCTGGCTGTAGATTAAAATATACATTCTAAATCCAATAAGAGGGACATTGAAAACCCATAACCCTGTGCTGAGAATGTGCAGTACAAACCTAC
Source organism: Pseudochirops corinnae (assembly GCA_028646515.1). NCBI lineage: Eukaryota > Metazoa > Chordata > Mammalia > Diprotodontia > Pseudocheiridae > Pseudochirops > Pseudochirops corinnae. Next base: position 227,047,380 of record CM053586.1, read on the forward strand.
CTGCTTGACCTGTTTTTTTGTGAGATAGAATAGATCAGAATAGACGAAGTGCATATAAGATTATGTCAAAAGAATCCATCTTTTAAGACCACTAAAGAAATTGATATCTGAAGAGCTAATGTGTTTCACTTACACATCTTCTTTTATTAACAGACAACTGACAAAGTTAGTCAACAGAATCATTTCTTACCATTCTCTAATTCCCAGAAGATTTATGTTAGTTCAGTAGACCTAGGAAGTGTCCCTGGCCTCCATTATGGTGGAAGTAAGAATTCTGAACTCCCCATGTATTAACTACCTTGAATTCCAATCAATTAACTTTACCTTATACCAGTATACCCTCTAGTGTTACACAAGTTACACAAGTCATCATTGAAAATATGTCTTAGTTTAAAAATTGCTTTAACATATGATTGGGGGGATTATCTATCTATCCATACCCACACATATATATGTATGTGTGTGAATGTATATATACATATATATATATATATATATACACATACACATATATATACAGATATAGATATAGACACATATTCATATGAAAATATGCTTTAGTATATTCCCATCATATATCTCTCCATTGGTCTTTGACTTCCCCTCCCCTACATTGTGATTCCCTGAAGGTTGTATCATTCTATGATTCACAACCATATACTATAGTACCACAAGAAGAATATTGGTGTTAAATTGACTTTTGTTTCAGGGAGAAGCTTGGGATCATTGAAAGTATTGTGGAATTTCTCAAATGCAATATATCATTCTGTCTCTGCCCCCTATTGAATTTTGGATCCAGCATCTGTCCAAGATATATATGAGAGTTAATACAATGAGCTAGTCATCTAATAGTATGTCATAGTTTGGACAATTGGCATTCTTAGCATTTACTATAAATGTTTGGAACCTTGTACTAAGTGCTGGGGATACAAATACAAGATAACAAGATGCTTGCTAATATCAAAAAAGCTTGAGATCTAATAAGAAAAAACAAAACAAAGAAAGAGGAACTGGAAAACAGAGAGAGAAGAAAAGGAAGCTAGTCATATAGGGGCAAGGATGCTGATGAGGAGGTTGAGTGAGAGTGAGTTGAACTGGGAGTGAACTGTATACTCTTCTTGGGTTGGTTTCCTGAGTGGGTTGTTAGGTCTTTTTGAATAGTAATGGATTTTGTTCAAAAGGACCTTGTGCTATTCCAGGCTAGATGCAGTCAGCACAATGTTATTCACAAGCAGGAATATCTGGAAGATCTCACTCTTTTTGGGTAATCCCATTTCCAATTGGACTCTGTACCAGATAGCCTCCATGACAAAAGCAAACCCTTTCAGTGAGCATACACTTCCCTATATTATATCTTCCTTGATTTTGATCATCAAAAGATTAACTAACAAAGTTGTCTCTATGGTTAAATCTATCAAAGAATCTTAAAATAAAGCACAGGAGATGGTTTGTTTGGAAAAAAAGACTTTGAAGCTACATTTTGCTTTCCCCAGTAAAATGGTTTTTAAATAATCAACCAAAAAACCCACAAAAAACAATGAATAATATTGTATTCTTTTGTATTCAACTGTATAACTGTTAAGATGTGGTCTTCTATATTCTATAGCGTACATTTGTATAAGCCTGCCTGTTTTCATATTTTTATAGTAGCTAATCCTTATAAATATAGACAATCTTCATATGTAACTAATCCTCATAAAGATTTTTATAAAGTGTAATGTTAATGGCACTTAAAGATCTTCCCCATCCATTAATAGGCCTCACATGGAGCCCAACAAGAGAAGCTTGATTAGGGGAGGCTTGTTTTTCAGGAAAGCCCACACCTTTTGTTACTTTGTAATTAGGTAGTAGGTCACAAGGGTTGTGATGACCTCTGACTCTGAAGAACAGTATATATACTCTGAAGTGAGGTTATGCTTTGGGGCTCACTCATTGGAAAAGTGTTCATGTGACTTGGTGAGACAAGACTCTGGGTATCTGTTAAGGAACCCCTTGCCTTTGAAAAACCAGATGTTGGTATTTCTCTCTCTGTTAACTATGTATATATAGCGTTGGTCAGATCTCTAGAAGCCCTGTCTGTTGATTTGTGTTATTTTCTCTGTCTGTATTTTTTCTGCTTGTAATTTCTGTTTGTATTTTCTCTAAAGTTCAGGGTGTTGAATTTTCCCCCTGAACTAAGTGAATGGTATATATATGTAATTAAAGTAAGATTGTTGACCTCTTTAAAGCTGCTTTCCTTTAGAAAAGCAGATCAAAGAACCTGTGCTAGCAGCCATCCTGGGTATGCTAGGGTGCTTGTTGTTACATAAAGATGAGAAAGTAGATATGTCAGTCAGTAGTAATTGATGATTTCTAGGTTACTTTTTATGTGGTAGTCTTCTTGATTTTTTTCAATCATTCAATAAGTTTACTTCTTTCAGAAATACTGAGAATCAACCCTTTAATATTCTCAAAAGTAGTTTGCCCCTAGTTTAGACCTTTCTGCATATACTTGGTCTTGTCTAGTTTTACTTTCCATCTTCATCTTTTTAGTGTCATTTTCCCTTCTTTATAAAGACTAGTCAAGACAAAGATGGTAGTTTCCAGATGTAGTGTTTACAATGTCATCAGTGAAGAAAATACCTTTTTATAGAACAACTCACAGAGCTGTTCCATTTTTTTGTCTGTTTGTTGTCCTTCCATTTTCATTTTTAAATAATCTTGGGATGATCTCAATTTAATTTCACATCAAGCATTCTACAAACTCATTTTCCCTTCACTCTTCTCACTGTTTTATGAGGTGACACTGCTCATAATTTTTCACCATCCTCTTTCACAAGACTTTGCAAATGAGTTCATACTTTAAATTATTGCTTCCAGTTTTCTCCATTTTTTATGGACCACCCACATGCACATGCTCACAAATTTCTCTAGGCCAATAATAAAACCTACTACTAATCTCAAGTGAAATGAAAAAGTAAATGTGAGTGATCTTCCAAATTGAGGAAGAGTTGATGCATATCTTTTGGAAAACATGGACTTTTTTTTAATGTTCCTAGATACTTGAAAATGTATGAGTCTTTCAATTCTACAACTAAAGGATAGTCAGAATCACTAAGCATTCCAAAATAAAATCAATTACACATTTCCCAGGATTCTTGTAGGTTCAGGACCTATTCCTCAAACATAATACCTTTTCTTTTTCTTTTTGAACTGGACTTATGATTTCATTGGCAAAGGGAACTCTGATAGAAGAAAGGTCCTTCTACCATCTTCTACCAATGCAGACCAGGATGACTTGACAATTTATGCCTGGCTATTTCTCCTGCCTAGATGGCTAGAGAAGTTAAGTAACTCACCCAGGGTTACATGACCAGCAGATATCAGACAAGGGACTTAAACTCAATCAATCTTTCTGACAAAAAATGACAAAGAGAATAGCTAGACCATTCTCTATCCACTCCACAACCCTGCCTCTCCATCCCAAGCCCTTATCTCCAGCAAATCTGAGTAATTACTATAAGCCCTATGTTTTGTGGGCCCTCTGGGATGCTACAGGAACCAAAGAGCTGTCTCTCAGAGACTATTGGCAGGAGAGAAGGAAATGACTCTGTCAGCCAGGCTCAAATACACATACACACATATGTGTGCATGTTTAGATATATTTTTATATAAATGTGTGTATATGTACATATATACATATGTGTATATATATATATGTGTGTGTGTATGACGTATATATTGTCAACTATCAACCTTTACAATGTTTGTTCTAAGAAAGACAAAATTAGGCTGCATGCCCATGTTTATTTTTGTCAAAGCTAATGAAGTGTATTCAGCCATACATAGGAGTCATAACAATAAGCTCGAACAAAGGTCAGTTGAAGAGATTCTTATACCCATAGAGTAACCCACTCACTTCTCTCACCACCACCAGCTTCCCAACTCAGGACCTCAGTGTCCTTCATTAGCCAAAATTCTAGTTCCATAAAACAAATAGGGTGGCCTCAGGATGTCTGGTTTTCTGCCAACATAGAATGTCATAAAACAAGGGAGGTCCATAAATAATAAGATAAGGGAGATGTCCAGTGGGCAAGGTCCTTGGCAGAAGAATGTTCCCAGTCAGCAAAATCCAACAGGAGAACTTGGGTTCACTCAAAAAGCAAAGCAAAGCCTGTTTGTTATGCCAAAACACATAAAGCATTACAGTAAGTTAAGCTCAGAGTGGGGCAAAAATGTCTTTCCCCTGATTGGCCAATCAAGGTTCTAGGCCTTTTCAGGTGATGGTGAGGCTCAAACTGATTTGAGGGGCCCCTTGCTAGTTTATAGCATATATGTGTACGTACACACACACACACACACACACACACACACACACACACACACATACGTATATAGTCTCCAATGCTTGAAGTAGATGAAAAAAAGACTCAAGTTAGCTGCTTAACAAAAATGACCTTCTCTCTTGATTCCTTGTATACCTTTCAGACTGCCCTTGGTCTTTAATAACATCTCTTTGCCTTCTTTTCCCCTCCCAGCCTACCCAGATATTCATTTTTATCTATATTTACCTCTTTAAAGTTAATAGAGGAAGGAAAACGATAGGGTTGGGGGTAGGACAAGATGGACACACGGTTCAATTTGTCCCAGGATTCACCATCACCACCACCTGATCACCCATAAGGATGATCCTTCCCATTCCTACAAAAATGTTTTCTGTCCTTTTGTAAATAACATTATGGTTTGATTAGTTGTTTTTCTCCTTTAAAATCTGTGTCTCTGGTTTGTATGTTAAATCAGTAGAGCAGAGCTCAGAAATCAAATGCCCTGGGCTTAGCCTCCTATCTGGGGAAGAGAACTGTGTCTGCTACAGCTACTCGTGGAGGGAAGGCTTTTTAAATAATCATCTTAGAACATTGTACCCTGGTCCGGAAGAGTGATTTAGATAAGATGATAGCAGGCTTCTGCTAAGAAGGTAGAGGCGGGGTGGGGTTAGAAATAAATTTATCTTCTTGGTATTGCTTGGGGAAGAAAGTTGTAGAACCTTAAATAAAAAATATACCAGCTGGCTGCAGTATGGGTTCAAAGCAGAGCTAAGTTAATACCATACCTTGGTGGGAAGCAGAGGTTCTGGGTATAAGAGTAAGCCTAGCTAAACCTGTCTCCTTGTATAGAAGGTGAGGAATTATTTGTGACAATTGCCCATGGACCCAACAGTCAGTAAGTTTTGGAAATGAGCAGCAAGCAGGAGGACAGTATCCAGGGTAAACAAGGAAAAAACAGGAGAAAAAAGCCAGTAGAAGAGGTCAATTGCCACCACCACCCTTTGCCTGCCAGATTTCTCATCCTTATGAAAAATTGAAAGCAAATAAACATTTGAACCAGGCCAGCTTAGGCAGTAAGCTCCCAGAAAAAAAAAAAACAAATAGCCCCTCTGGTTTTTAATAAAAGAAAAGTTTAAAATTTTAAAGCAGCACTAAAACTGGAACCACAGGGTCATGCAAACACTAGAGAGGGAACAATGATGATGGCCATGTCCCTCCCAGGAATGGAAATTAATCTGACTGAGTAAACAGCCATTTACAAAACCAAGATCATGTCTTACTAGGCCCCAAAGACACCAAAGATTAATCCTAGTCTTATTGCTTCTCCTCCTAGGTGGAATAGGAATGTGCTACCCACTATAAATTTACCTAAGTATCTAAACCCTGCCTTACAACACCTTCACCAAACCTTGGTATGGTGGGAAGAGGGCAAGGGACCTCAGCTGCATTTGGAACAGAACACTGATCTACCCAAAGCTCATTATCCTCTCTTCCTGTAGCAACTCAATGGTAGAATCCAATGGAACCCTGAGTATCAAAATGAAGGGAGATTTATCTCTGAAAACAGGAGGGGGAAGGACTGCAAAGAGAGGCTGAGGAACCATTTTTTAGCAATGTTATAGAGGGAATTCTTGGTCAAATATGGATTAATCTAGTTCTTAACCTGAAGATCCCAGGGGATCAAGTATCCCTTGATTTGTAAAGGTCTATAGTTTTTTAAATACATTTTTAGAACTATTTTTTTATATAATTGGTCTCCTTTATAATCCTATATATTATATTTTGGGCAGCTAGGTGGCACAGTAGATAGAGCACCAGGCCTGAATCAGGAAGATTCATCTTCCTAAATTCAAATCTGGCCTCAGACACTTATTAGCTGGGTAGCTCTGGGCAAGTCACTTAACCCTGTTCACCTCAGTTTCCTCATCTGTCAAATGAGTTGGGGAAGGAAAAAGCAAACCACTTCAGTATCTTTGGCGAGAAGACCCCAGTTGGGGTCACAAAAAGTCAGATACAACTAAAATGACTTTACAACAACAAAATATTTTATTTTATGTATTTAAAAACATCATTCTGAGAATCGTTTCATAGGCATCAGCAGACTGCCCAAGGGGCCCATGAGACAGAAAGACCAAGAATCCCTGGTCTAGACTGTCTCCAAGTTCCCTTTCAACTCTAAAACCCTGTAATTCTAGGAATCCTTCCTCCCAGTTCACAACTCCAGGCTTTTGGCTTTGTCATTCATTCAACAACAATTTTGTGGAGCACTTGCTATAAGAGTAACTCACATTAAGAGAACATTACATGGTGTTTAACCCAGACTCATGATGAAACACAGGATGGTCTATACATCAGAGTCAGGGTGACTTAAATTCAAGTGCTGTCTCTTGTACATATTAACTGTTGGATCATAGCAAATCACTTAAGCCCTCAACGCCCTGGCAGTTCTCTAAGATTTCAAACAACCAAGTTATTGGAAGTCTGCTTTGGGAGAGGGAGATCCTTCATTGGGGGATTTCCAATACCAGTGAAATTACAAGGGTTGGAAGGAATAGAGAAAAAGGGAGGGGGGGGAGGAAGGAGAGAAATAGACAAAAAAGAGAGGAGGAGAGAGGGAGGGAGAGAAGAATAAAGGGAGACAGAGGGAGATGGAGAAAGACAGGGAGAGAAAGGAAGAGAGAAAGGGAGCAGGGGGAAATGGACAGAGAGAAAAAGAAAAACAAAAAGAGAAAGAGAAAAAGGGAGAGAGAGAGAGAGATGGGCACATGGAATTGTTGTATCCCAACAAATTTGACTAGGTTAATCAATGGTTTGGAAAAGACAGCATGGTAACTGGAAATAGCACTAGATTTGGAGTTAGAAGATATGGGTTTTCATCTTCCTCTCCACTCTTTATTACCTGAGTGACCTTGGGCAAATAACTTAACTTCTATGGACCTCAGTTTCTTCCTTTGTAAATTGAAAGGACTGGATCTAAGTTCCTTCCATCTCTAAATCCTAGTATTCTCTCTCCTCCCCCACCTTGCTCTCCTTTGTTTACTTGTTTAATAACTGGATGAATAGACCCCCAACTTTCAGTTCTTCTGGCCCTACCAACACAAACACACACACACACACACACACACACACACAGCCACAGCCACAGTCACAGCTGCAGCCACAAAGCCTAGTAGAAAATAAATTGTGAAATAACCTAATAGCCTTCCAAGGTGATTACTTTGAAGGACAACACTCCTTTGGATATGTAAACTTGCAGTACTTTTGTTTTGTTTTAAATGAACCTTGTTATATTGCATGATACCGGGTTTGTACAAAGAAGCCAGCTCCCTCCTCTAGGCAGCAGAGGATCACAAGCAACACAATTTCATTGATTCAGTGCTAGTTCGTCCAAAGCAACATACAACTCAAAGCAACTGCTGCTATGTTCCCTCAATTGTTTGTGGTTTCATCATTCAGCCTTTTGGTGTGGCTGCTTATTTAGGAATCTCATTAGCATTCAGATAAAGAAATGAGTCTGAGGCTGACTCTGACATATGGTGTATCTTCAGGTAAAATGATAATGCTGAACATTTTTGCCCAATTAAAATGTCTCATACAGGAACTGTTTGCATTGAATAACTGATGTGGATAGTTAGCACTTCTTGGTTTAAAAAAAATAAAATTAAAAAAAAAAACCAGCTAACAAAACACTGGAGAAGTTAGCGGCACTTTGCTAAGGGACTCTCACTCTTGTCTTTTCCAAAGAAAATAATAGGAAATCCCCTAGATGCAATAACAACCTTGCCATTTATTAAAGGAAACACAGACAGCTCAGAGATCATCTAATGATCTAACCCATTCCCAAACATGAATCTCCCTGATCTTTTCTTCCCCTATCACCACCAATAACAATTCCAACTGAAAACAAATCTGGAGGTTAAGAGTGGCTGGAAGTGTTGACGTACACATAGACATCATGCCATCACCACCATCTCCAAATCCCCTATTACAGTGAAAGAGAGATTCTGAACACTCTGGGTCAGTTCCATAGTATAACATAAGCAGGTACTGAGATAACTGCATTCAGCAAGACAATTCTGAAGAACTTAAGATGCAAAATGTTATCCATTTCCAGAGAAAGAACTGATGGCATCTGAATGCAGATCAAAACATACTTTTTAAAAAAAACTGTATTTTTCTCATTTTTGGTTTTAGGAGGCTTTTTGAGTTGGGTTGTTTTTTGTTTGTTTGTTTTTAGTCTATGTTTTCTTTTGCAGCATGGTTTATACGGAAATATGTTTTGCATAACTGTACATGTATACTCCATATCAAAGTGCTTGCTTCTTCCAGGTGAGGAAGGGGGAGGGTTGGAGAAAGGGAGGAAATTTGAAACACAAAAATTATAAAAAATGAATGTTAAAAATTGTTTTTACATGTAATTGAGAAAAATAAAATAAAAACATTCTTTTAAAAAATAACTGCAATTATCTTCCATACTCCAGTCCTTCACTACTTTCATGGTGTCTGAAATTCCACCTGCAAAGATTCATGCCTTTGATTAAGAAAAATTTCTTAATTTTCAATAGTCTTTGAATAAAATGCATCTACCCCTGGTAGGAAAAGCAGCTTAAGACTTAATCAGTCAAACTCTTAAAGAAAATTAGTTGAGGGAGAGACTTCCAAGAAAAGGAGAAGCTGGGCAGGGAACACCAAAGACAAAATTTTGACAAATTCACAATTTTACATGGAGCCACTCATTCTGTGAACCCTTATGTTCTGGGCTCAGTCGTCCTGGGAAAGATAGTCTTTTCTTTATCAGACATATGCATTACACCAAGATTTTTTTTCTTTAAATACTCCAGAATTTCAGTGTCCCTCTTGGGGACCACACTGACATATACTATCATAGGTGAAAAAAACCTGTTACATTAGGGTAGAGACCACGTCATATTTATCTTTGAATCCTTACAGCATAGTATATTGCACAGAATAGACAGTTAATAATTTTTACTGAATTAATGAATATAACAAGGTCCTCCTGGTACTTCCAATAATAAATACCTTTGGAAATGATCCAATAGAAACCTGCCTCATACCAAATTCTATGCTAACATAGGTCATGTTCCAGGGAAGATCCTGGGTATGACAGTTTGGCACTTCCTCTTTTTTCTCTAGAGGTTTTTAACATTTTCAGCCTCATCTGTAATTAATGACTTGTTGACACAGTATGTTTATGCCATAGTCCTCTCTCTTGCTTTAAAGTGTCAATGTAACCAATTATCATTAACATGTAAAAGGCACTCTACTAATCAGCTCTCTAAAGAAACCTGCTCCTTGCCTACCATTGAGACTCCCGACTGGGACAGTTTGGCCTCTTAGCTCCTTTCCAAAGGACTTTCCTTTGGAAATTCTGGAAACATCAGTCTGTTAATAGAAAATATGGCACCATATGTTATTAAATATAATATTATGTCTATTATTCGTAATGCTGATGCTTGTATCTAAGGAGATGTTTATTTTTTAAAAAGCATTTCTCTCTATTCTTGTGAACTTTCTTAGCCTATTTCAGGCTCGAAGGACATCCATTTAACAGGAAAGAAAAGGAAGAAACTGGGGACAAAAAGGTTTGGTAAAAATGTATACCACTATTCAACATTTAATGGGCAACTCTAGGCAAAGAGGTGTGCATAAAAAAAGACATATTCACCACCTTCATGGAGTTCAGCACAGTAGGGAAATGAAATTGTGGGCTAGTGGAAATATCCGTGGGCAAGCAACTTTTCAGAAACCTCTCTCTGAGCTGTGTTGATGCCTTCCATCAAGATGTGCAGAAGTCCAGGATTCAGAGGGTTGCTAGGCAACACCTCTCAGACCATACTCCAAAGCAAACTAATTAGCTGGTTTCACCTGAGCTTCCAACAGTTGCTAGGCAACTCTCAGACTAGTTTTCATTCTCTCTCTCTCTCTCTCCCTTTCTCTCTCTCTCTCTCTCTCTCTCTCTCTCTCTTTCTCTCTCTCTCTCCCTCTCTCTCTCTCTTCCTCTCTCTCTCTCTCTTTCTCTCTCTCTCCCTCTCTCTCTCTTTCTCTCTCTCTCTTTCTCTCTCTCTCTCTTTCTCTCTCTCTCCTCTCTCTCTCTCTCTCTCTCCCTTTCTCTCTCTCTCTCTCTT
>CM053586.1:227065627-227095309 GCA_028646515.1 Pseudochirops corinnae
GTCATTTCTATTCCAGCATCTCTTGCATATGTTCCTTTCTCTTCATTCACAGTCACTTCCCATAGTCTAGACCCTCATGGTCTCTTACCTGGACTATTATAATAACCTTCTAATTGACCTTTTAGTATTCAGCCATACTTTCCAACTATTTTGCCCTCTTTGCCTATTTCCACCTTTGTGTTGAAGGCAACCACCAAAGCTACTTTTTTTTTGACCGAGAGGTTTTTCTTACTTAATAGAACTCATCACCTCTTCATCCTTTGCGACAAATGTTGGTTCCTGAGTTATAATTATTTTCATGGAGATCTTTTTGCAGATACTTCTCATGAACACTGAAACATGAGATGATCAACCATGAAATATTTCTTGTTGCTTTTGGTCACAACTACTTCTTCCCAGTCCTTTTTTATTGCCTCTCCACAGAGAGCTGTCCATCCATTTAGTTACAACTTCCTTCCTTCTTCTGTTTTCATTTATGTCAAGAACATTAAAATTGATGCAGTTCAATTCCTCCAGTAGTATGTCAATCATTAGAAAATGATCACACACTTAGAATGCTAACAGCTAAGTTAAAGTTGACAACCTAAAACCATGTGGTTTCTAGTACCCTTCATCTACTTTTCTACCGTTCTGCCATCATAATTGCCAAATGAGAAGGCAGCCTTACAAGAGGATTTTTTGGTTGGTTTGTTTTATAAGACCTTTCATATTATTTCTTCTAAAACCTGGAGCAGACCCTTACTTTTGTTTATCCTATGGACAAAAGCCATCAGGAGCAAGGTCTTTTGTCCTTGCTATCTATTCCCCTCATCAAGATTTGGGGTGATCTGGTCTGCAGTAGGGAAACTAAGGCAGTGAAAACCTCATTGAGACAGCGTATGTTTTTTCCTAGCCAAAGATTACTAGAGGAAGTTGGATTTCCTAAAACAGCAAACATTCCATTCCTTGAGTGCCACAAAGGGGTGGGTCAGCTACATTTGAAAGCCATTTTCCTTTAGTTGCAGATTGATCATCCCAAATCCTCCTTCCCTCAATGGTGAAGTAATGGGGAGGAGCTGAGGACTCTTAGCACACCTCCTCATTAAAATACCCACCAGCCAGGATTGCCAGAGAAAGTCCCAATTACACACTGTCAGGTTAATCAGAAGGAAAATACATCTAGGTATAAAAGGCTCCATGGGCCCTGGCTCTGGGTCTTTTGGTACAAAATGGAGGCAAGTCAATAATATGCTTCTGTTACCAGGTTGCATATACCTACTAATAAGGGATATCTTTCTCAGATAATTGCCTCTGCTTGCCCTTTATTAAATTCTGGGCCCTATATGAGCTATTAATAAATTCTTGTTGGTTGACTGATGGATGCATTATAACACACGTTGCCATGGCCCAAGAGTTCAATATCATTTAAATCCAAGTCTACTAGTGATGAGGCTCTCCATTTTTAGCTGGGCTGAGCCACACATTCAAGACCACATTTGAAATCTTTCCAGCATGGTTGAACCTGACAAAGCTTGTAGAGAAAACAGAAGCAAAATAAGTATTGATCAGCTCTGATCTTTCTGTTATCACTTATTGTCATCCTATCCACCATAGACAATGGTCTTATCTCTTTTCTGTTCCTCCTCTTTTCTTCAATTCAGCTTGGAAAGCAAAACAAAACAAACAAACAAAAAAGCCAACCATTTGTTGTCCTTAACTTTCTTTGCCAGCCTCAGCTCATTCTGAGTTTAAGTACTCCTGACACTGTTCTTTCAGGATAACCATGTCATTTCCCTATTCATTAAATTCCAGTGGCTTCCTGTTACCTGCAGGAGCAAATATAAACTCCTCTGTTTTGATTTAAAGTACTTCACAACCTAATCCCAAGCTACCTTTCCATTCTTATCATATACCAACTCTTTATCATATATGCGATGGTCCAATTAATCTGGCCTCCTTACTCTACCTCATAAATAGCACTCATTTCCCGTCTTCATGCCAGTTATCCTTTTTGCCTGAAATATATTCTCCCCCCACCACTCCATGCAGGCACCCCTATCCCAGCTCTCATCTCTGCCTCTTAGAATACTTAGTTTCACATATGAAAATATTTTACATGATTGCACATATATAACCTCTATCAAATTGCTCACCATCTCAGGGAGGGGAAGAGAAAAAGAAGGAACAGAATTTAGAACCCAAAACTCTTTTTTTAAAAAATACTAAAAATCATTTCTACATGTAATTGGAAAAAAATAAAATATCATTTAAAAAAAAGAAAAAAAGAATCCTTAGTTTTCTTCAAGTCTCAGTTCAAGTACCATCTTCTACATGAACCCCAGATGCTTGTACCCTCCCCTCCATCAGTCATTTTATATCTATTTCGTATATAACTATGTTAGTAGATATGGGTGTTAATTCTTTCAATAGTATGTAAGCTCCTCAAGGGCAAGAACCATTTTACTTTGGCCCTAGCACAAGACCTGTGCCCAATGCATTGTAAGCTATTAACAAATGCTTGGTGGCTGTCTGATAATTCCACACTTTTGCATTGATCCACTATAATAGACATGTTTAAAAGACAGAAATTTTGTATTGTTTAAAACCCCATACAATTTTCCGAAGTTGATTTAGCTTTTCCTCTTCCTTTTATTCAGTTGTAGACTCAAGTCATCATACATATACATATCCAAGCCATATATACTAGTAAACTAATTCAATGGATGTAAATTCTGTTTTGTGTCAGTCTTGACAGTAGGTATTCTTTTAAAAAGTTTCTTTGATGCCCTTTGTCATCATATCAAATTTTTTAGAAATCCTTCCTTCCAAATTCAATTCTCTCTTGTTACAGAGAGAAATTATTAAGCAATAACTTCTGTTAGTCCCCCGGTTTTCTGCTATAAGGGGCAGTTGAATTTCATTTTCCAATATCTGGGATTTTCATTGGTGTTTTAATCAGATTTTAATATCCAGTAGGCATTCTTCAGCCACTGATTTTTCCCCCTAAGTGGAGAGTTAAGGAAGCCCAATTTTACAAAACTGGGTTCCATATAAAGCAAAAATTGTAGAAGTATCTTTGATTAATAAAATGAATCCTAGGAAAGATTCCTTTAAACAAAGGAACCCCAAGTATTTTACATAAATTAATATTAACAGCTATTATTTATATAGCACTTTAAGGCTTCAAAAATGAGTTGCAAATATCTCATTTTATTCCTATAACAACCTTAGGAGGTAGGTATTTTTATTACCCCATTTTATAGATGAGGAAACTGAGGCAAACAGTTTAAGTGACTTGCCCAGGGTTACAAGATAGTAATTATTAGAGGTCAAGTTTGAATTTAGGTCTTCTGACTCCAGAAGCAGCATTCTATCCACTGTACCACCCAGCTGCTTCCTGGTGATTTATGAACTATCATTAACTACTTTGCAGTGAAACTTTTAAGAAAAGGGATAAATCAGCCTGAAGTGAAAAAGTAAGACAATGAAAACATAAGATACAACTTCTCATGCCATCTCTGAAGCTATTCTCTCCACCATCAACTTTTACCCACAAGCTGGGTTCCCAGGGAAGCAACTACCCCCAGGCTCAAAGTATTCTATGGGTCTGGAGCTCATAGGCCTTACTGGTACACGCCCCTCCAGTGATCAGCTGATAACACAGTTAGCTCCAAGAAAAAAGGCATTTAGTTAGCCAGCCAGCAAAGATTTGTTCAATGCCAATCACGACTCAGGCAGCGTGCTAAGCACAAGGGATACAAAGAAGTGGGGAGGAACACCACCTGCCCTCAAAGAGCTTACATTCTAATGAGAGAGACATGTAAACAGCTAGGTAAACGTAAGATGCACACTGAATAGTTAGAAGGGACTTTGAGAGGGATAGGCAATTAGTACCTAGAGAATGAAGAAGACATTGAATGCTAGCTACAAAATATCTTCCGTCCCCCCCAAAAAACATCTGAAATACACCCTCCGACAAAACTCATAATGTCATTGGGCACACTCACATTTGGTGTTCAGTTATGTCTAACTCTTCATGACCCCATTTGGGGTTTTCTTGACAAAGATACAGCAGTGGCTTCCTGTTTCCTTCTCCGGTGGATCCATTTTGTCAGGCAACCAGAGTTTAAGTGACTTGCCCAGGGTCATACAACTGGGATGTGTGTAAGGCTGGATTTGAATTCAGGTCTTCCTGACTCAGGTCCAGTGCTATATCTACAGAGCCACCAGCTGCCACATTAATAGAGGGATACATAACATAGAGGATACACAGGACACAGGCATCTCAAACCTCAGACCCTTTGGGCCTTGTTCTTCTTTCTTTTGCTGTGTATGATGTTCTTTCTCCTGGCAAAGCATCTCTTCTGAGCAGGTCGCTCAGCGAGGCTCCTTGGGCCTATTTCTCTCCTCAGCTCCACTCCCAAAACCCAGGGCTGGCTCTCTTCTCAATTCACAGAAATCGCATTCCTCAGATCTGTCTCCCACTTTGACTAGTGGCCTGTTCCCTGCTGGATACAGTGTCTCCTAATGGGTGAGTAGATCTATGCCAAGATGCTAAGACTAATGGGATGAAGAGAGGGGAATTCCTTCCCCTACCCCCACAAAGAGATGAGGAAATAGTCCCTCTCAAGAGATAGTTTCTTCTTCCAAAATTGACTCTCTTTTTGGCTGCTAAGATTCATATTCCTCAGAGCTGTATCTCACTTCAACTGTGCCCTTAGAAAATATGCTTGCTTTTTTTAAAGAGTTATCTGCTTCAGTATGACTGGTCCTTGGCTATACAACAGCTACCTGACTTCTGACCCTATATGTTTTGATTTATTTCTTTTAATTCCATATATTTTGAATGGAGAAATTCACAGCTCATAAAAGAGTAGCAATGTGTAAGCCCTTCTTTGTACTTTAAGAATTCATTATCTCTATTACCTGTCCCTTTCTGTAATTAAATCAGCTGTGCTGAGGTAAATAAATTGAATAGGGGTGTCTTGATTAACTTGACTCATCTCCACTATAACAATTTCTTCAGAACCAAATCCATTATATAAATGGATTCAACAGAATCAATTGTAATAAAGATTCTGTTTCTTCAGAACCAAATCCATTGTGTAAATCACAATTACTCTCACACTCTAACCAAAAGGAACATAATAATTTTTACCCTCAATGCTTTTCATGCATTCATTCTTTCATTCATTCAGATAGAGACCAGGCCTTTTGTGACTTAGTCTACTCAGCTTTGGAAGAAACAACCTGGGCTTATGCTACCGTGATTGGTTAACTAATCAGCACATAAACAAATGGCCAAGTACATCTGGACTAACCCAAACCCTTGATCCAAGACCATGTTCCACCTGGCCTTTGACTCTCCTCTCCAGCTACGTCCTTGCCATCTGCCCTACTCCTTCTGGGCCACAGGACCTCCCAAGACTATTTCAAGAATCCATGTTCATTTCATGATGAGGCATTAAATTAGGACTATATTGGGTAGAAAAAATAATCAGTATAGTTTTATTAACTTTGAATTTGAATATGACTAAGATATCCAGCACCTCATAGACAACTTTTGAAAACAAAGTTAGCAGTCTTTTTAGCTTTCACGAATCTAATTAGACCATGTATTAAATTCACTGCCTGCCAAATTCACATAGTCTTTATGGATCCATTACCCCCAAAAATGTTAAACCTGTAAACTTCAGAGATTGATATTGTTTGGTTTCCTGTTTTTCTCAAGCTGCAAGTTAAAAAAAAAAAGATTTACAGATTTTAACAGCAGGGTATGGTGGAAAGAGATTTAGAGGCAGAATACTTGGAGTTTTATTCTAGACAACCTGATTTTAAATCTCTACCTAGGTGACTTTGGACAAGTTATTTCTCATCCCTGAGAATCAGATTCCTAATTCTTTAAAGTGAGATTCCTTAAAGTTAGATAGTCCCTAACATCTCTATGTAATTGACTATAAACTTAATATGAACCAACTCCAAGACATGGCTGCTCCTTCTCCATCCCCCACCCCAATAAAAAAAGCCATTTCAGTCTCTTTTCATTGTTCAGTAGATTCAGTTGTGTCCAACTCTTCATGACCCAATTTGGGATTTTCTTGGCAACGATACTGGAGTGGTTTGCCATTTCCTGCTCCAGCTCATTTTGCAGATGAGGAACTGAGGCAAACAAGGTTAAGCAACTTGCCCAGGGTCACACAGCTAGTAAGTGTCTGAGGCCAGATTTAAACTCAGAAAGATGAGTCTTCCTGACTTCAGGCCCAACACTACATCCACTGCACCTCCTAGCTACCCCATTTAAATCTTAGACTGCTAATAATAGCATTATGGTATCCAGAATAAGGGAGGCAATAATCATGTTGACCTGGCCAAACCACAACTAGGATATGAAGTTCTGGTGACATATTTTAGGAAGCACGTTGATAAATTATAGCACATCCATGAGACTATGACCAGAATGAAGCATCTGAAAATCATGTTATCTATGAGGGGTAATTGACAGAACTGATGATATTTATCCTGGAAAAGTGAAAATTTAGGTGGAACATAAGTCCCTTCAAAACTTAGGAGGATTGTAATATGGAAGGAGTGGACTTATTCTCACAAAGTTATTGTGATAAAACATTGCACAAAACTTAAAAGACCAGACAAGTATGAGTTGTTGTTACTATTATTCAGTGAAGTTTCCCAGACCCCACTCTACAATGAAATTGGGGTCAATGGGTAGATTTCAAAGAGGCAGATTTGAACACAATATAAAGACAGGCTATTGTTTGTGTGTTTTTCTGATAAATTATATCTGTTCAAAGAATGGAATGGTCCATTAGTCCCCCTCACTGTTAGCATTCCTCTCCTTTGTTAGAGAGTACATGGAATCATAAGATCTTCCAGATCCTTTCCAGAAAGAATTGTTAAAGAGTCTGTAGGTTAAACCCATTATTTTGTAGATGCGGAAGATGAGAAATCTAGAGGTAAAGTGATTTCCTCAAGGTCACAGATAGAAATAGTCAGAGGCGGGTTTTGAATCCAGATGTTCTAACTCAAGATCCACTACATCCTTTCTTGACATCACATTCTCACCCCATCCTCATCCTCACACCCACCCTCATTCCCACTCCCACCCCCACATTCATCCCCATCCCTACTCCCTAGTCAATAGTAACATCAACAAAAGGTATTCAAGCAAAGACTGGGAGCATATTTGTTGAATATTTTTTATAGGGGATTTGTCTATTTAGGCATTATGGTGGATCTTTAAAGCCCCTTCCAACACCAGAATCCTGTGATACTAGTAAGCCATATGAAGTAGTTCTCTACTTTTTATTTTTTTTGGAAAATCTGCTTTTAAAAGCAATAAAACAGTAATAACTATAATTCTTCCAGTATGGAAATATATGCACATGATAAGTAACTGCCTTAGGCAAACTTTTTCCCCTTTTCTCAAAATGGCATAATTATAAACCTGTGAGAAGCACAGACCATGATGAAGGCTCTGGCATAACCTTATCGGCAACAGTGTTAAAAGGTGCCTCATTCACTGAACAAATTAGTGTTGCAAAGTGATGTGCGCAGGAAATGGTAAAGGGGCTGCATGAAACAAAACCTTAAGAAGAAGAAAAATGACCATGAGAAGCAGGTATGGGCAGATTGACTATGACATTAATGGGTCTTCCTCCAGCATTAATTAGAGTCTCCCAGGAGATACTGGATTCCAGGCCAAGGCTACTGTGTCAAGCTGTGACATCTCATAGGTGCTTATAGATGACATCTTTGTCATCAGATATCTATTAGATAAGAAATCTTCACATGTATTCACAAGGAGAACAATTCCTAGACTTCCTACTTAACCCATGGAGTTGGATAAAACCAGACCATTGAAGATGAAACTACCTGACTAAAGAGGAATCCCAGAATCTCAGAATTAGAAAAACCTGCAGAAATCATCTTGTACCCAAACTAAGAGCCCCTCTACATTGAATCAGATAGGGGTGCTCAAATCTGTGCTTTAAAACCTCCAATGAGAAGAAATCCACTACCTCTCAAGGTAGACTGTTTCACTTTGGAACATGTGATCTAAAGAAAAAGTAGGGGTAACCTTGACTTTAGTGGGGGAAAAAAAAGCTATGGTTATTTAATGAATGAGAACCAACATGGCATAATGGGAAAAGATCTAGCCTTGGAGTGAGGAAGACCTGGGTTCAGGTCCTGCCTCTGACACATGCTGTATCACTCTAGACAAGTTACTTAACCTCTCAGTGCCCCCAAACAAGTCTCTAAGATTATAAGTTGCAGGAAGAGTGTCAACCTGCATCAGTGGATGGAGTTTCCTCATCCAGGATTTCCAGTGAATCACAGGTCAGTTATCATCCCTTATTTAATGAAATAGGTATGGTTATCTAAACATTTATTAAATTTATTATTATTTAATTTATTAAAGGACCACTTCCTCTTAGAATTTTTTATGGAGGAGAGGAAAATCAGGCAGTCTGACATTTACCTTAGATTTTAATAGCATAGATCTTAGAGGTGTTAGAAAAAGGAAAGGTAGGAACCCATGAACCAAAACATCATGAAGGAGGTCAGTTCAAGAGAAATAGGCACTTTCCTGGAATCAAATTCTGAAGACACAAAGAGAAATACTCCTGACAAGAAGACATTGTTGTCTATGTGGATACATTGGTCAGCTTAGATTTTTTTCATAGACATGTATGGTTGATGGAAACAAGGTCAGGTAATGGAGAATGAATACGAAAGTGTGACACAGTCCTATAAGGAGAGTATCAGGAGAAAATTGGACTCACAATGAGCTAAGGCCTCTAAAGAAAACTAAGGACGATAGAAAGCATGTGGATATTGGTTTTTAATCTATATTAGAGAAAAGAGGAGGCTCCAGGAAAAGATAGGAGGGCTGTTAGATGCAGATGGGATAATGACTGATGATGGCCAAAAAAGCAGGGCTAATCAGCTCAATATTTATGATTTATGATTTGTTTTCCCTTGTCTTATATTTCCTGCTTCCTTCATATTTGGATGTCGAGTACAGCAAAGAGAAATAGCACATGTAGTGGAATGAAGACTGGATACATGTCCTGCTTCAGATTCATACTCACTCTGAGAGGACAGGCAAGTCACTTAATCTCCCAGTGTTCCCCAAGCATTCCTCAAAGACTAAATTACAGATGAATTGTTGATTTGCTTTGGTGGAAAGTTTCCACATTGGTAATGGAAAGGTATCAAAAGTCCAAACCACTCCCCCAAAAAATGGAGAGAGAGGGAGATAGAGGGAAGGAAGAGACAGAAAGAGGAAGGCAAGGAGAAAGGAGGAACAAGAAAGGAGGGAGAGACAGACAGACAGAGAGAGTCCATTTCAGATAGCATTGCTTGCCATTGGAAACCTACCTATAGATAATTTTCTACTTCTCAAACATCCAAGGAATTTACATTATTAAATTATATCCTTTTTAAAATAGACACTGATTTGTGTATAGGAAAGCCAACCCACTTCCTCCTAGCCTTCGCCAGCTGCTGGAGAGAAGCAGTATGTGGTTTTTCTGTGGCAGCAAAGGAAGCATCACATTATTCAGAAGCACCTCTGTTCAAAGTAGATGGAAATAAATGGCATCATATGAGGGGAAATTTTGAAGAAACAGAGACCTCAAAAGGAACTTCAGGTGGTGGATTCATTCATTCATTTATTCAACCAATATATTTTGAGCACCACTTGCTAAACACCGTAAGGATAGAAAATCTTTGCCTTCAAGGAATTGATCATCTAGGAGGGAGGAGAAAAAATGTATAGAAATGGCTACAGCACTAGACAGACTGGGATAAGTACTAAGAGAAAGTTATAATCAAAGTACTGTGGGGATTCAGGTGAGAAAAAGAGAACTTCCAGTGCCTAGGATTGATCAGAAAAGACTTCATAATATTACAGAGCTTTAGAATTGCATTAATAAAGTAGTATCAGGAATGCTGAAACTCAGAATAAGCTGAAACCAACAAAGAAAGATAAACAAAAAAAAATATTTTTAAAAGATATATTGGAGGAAAT
This sequence comes from Pseudochirops corinnae, assembly GCA_028646515.1. Taxonomy (NCBI): domain Eukaryota; kingdom Metazoa; phylum Chordata; class Mammalia; order Diprotodontia; family Pseudocheiridae; genus Pseudochirops; species Pseudochirops corinnae. Next base: position 227,075,658 of record CM053586.1, read on the forward strand.
AAAAGCATCAGAGAGGTTGTTAAAGAAATACCAAAGGGAAAAAAAGGCAAAGGACAGTTGTTCAGCCTGAATGACATGTTGGTAACAGCTGATGGAGAAAAGGTAGCAATTGTTCATCCCAGGTCATCCCTGTGCCCTAAGCTAGGGAAGTGACAGTCCCAGTATACTCTGCCATGGGCATACTACACCTGGAGTTCTTCATACAGTTCTGGGAACCATGTTTCGGGAAGGATACTGGTAACATTGGCTGAAAAAGACAACTAGGAATGTGAATGATCTCAAAATTAACTTCATAAGAGGACCAGCTATAGCAACTTGGAATGTTAAGGGGGAGAAGGGAGGAGAAGGGCATGATAACTGTATTAAAATATGAGAATGGCTATCACATGAAAGAGAAATTAGATTAGTTCTACTTGGCTCCATAATCAGAAGCACAGAATTATACCATTACAGTATGCTAAAGAATTTCAGTGTCCCACTGAAGTACCACTGCCATACGTTTAACTAGCAGTTATCCATGCTTTGTTTGGAGGCCTCCAATGAAGATGAACCCACTAATTGCTAATGTGGTGCATTCTGCTTTTATATAGTTCTCAGTGTTATGGCTTTTCTTGATGTAGTGTGTCTGCAATGTATCTCATCTTTATCAGAAACCAAGGAGGGGAATGGAGCAAGGGAGGGACAGAAGGTCCATCTGGGGAAAACAAATTGATGAGACACTGTAAAGTGGTGAGATAAGTCAATGAACAAGTTTCTAGTATTATCCTATTCCCTCTCCCTTTGAGTTTACTTCCCAACAATGACATATGGGGCATATAATGGATAACTGCTAGCAGACAAATACTCTTTGCCTGCCATGTGGTCAAACATTGGGAATTGACTTCTTGGCTTTCCATACTAAAGAAATTAGAGAGTCTTCCTATTAACCATTAGGATGAAGGGTAAAGTGGGGCTAGGATCTCCCTAGGTGTGCACTAAAGGAATTTGGGTCAGACTTGTGGGTTGACAGCCACTGAGACTCATACCTCTATGTCTTGTGGCCAGGACCAGTCTGAGATCAGACTTTACAGAGCAGTCAAGGTTCAAGGTTTCATCTGCAACAATCTAGACCAGTGCTAGAGAAGCAATGAAATTTGAAGTAAAAGCAAAGGACTGGTTCAAGAAGGGGTTCAGAGTACCCAAAATGGTCAGATATCAGAAATCCCAAAGGACTGGTGATCCAGGGACAAGAAACCAACCTCACTCCCTCTGCAGCTCTTGTCCTTGCTCTGAGTATAGCCTAAGGCTCTGTCTTGATACCACTTCTCTTACATCTTTACTCTGTCTTATTTGATGACTTCATCAGCTCCAATGGGTTCAATTATCTTCTCTATGTAAATGATTCCCATATCAATTTATCCTATGCTAATCTGTTCCCTGAGTTTCATTGCTGCATCACAAACTGCCTATTAGACATTTCAAACTAGATGTCCTGAGGGCATCTCAAACTCAACTGGAGAAGAACAGAACCCATTATCTTTCCCATATTTAAAGACCAAGGCCAAGAGCTAAAACCCTGGACACACACATACCTTCACCCCTTGTTCTTTCCATGAACATCAGATGCAGGACTTTGGGGCTTTTCCCTCAATACCTGAGAGAAGAGTAGTTGGGAAGAGTTTGGGTAGACAGTTTGGGAAAGTACTCCTTCACAGAGGAATATTTAACTAGTGTTTTTTCATCTTCACTGTATCTAAAAATATAGTGACCAAAGATTACTGATTTCCAGTATCTTATCAGTCTCCACAGGTTGTTTCAGACAGGAAAGCCCAGGTGTGGATTGTCAATTTTTTTAAATTTCACTGATATTTGAGAAGGAGGAAGACATACTTCACAACATCCCCTAGCTAAATTCTGACAGTTTTTTGTTTTGTTTCCTTAACTTTCTCCAACAATTAGAAACTAGCTGGTAGTGAAAAAGCAAGCTGAGCATTTGTAGGCTGAGCCTCACCTTGGGGACCAGAATGGACACTACAGGTTTTTTGTTTTGTTTGTTTATTTTCAGATTGCTACTCCTTGCAGGCTCCAAAGAAAGTCTGATAGGACCAGTGGGCTAATGGTTTAAGTATAACAAAACCCACTGGACAACTCAGAATTTATGCTCTCTCTTTGAGAAATTAATAAAGTGATGCCCTAAAACAGTGGTTCTCAACCTTCCTAATGCCACAACGCTTTAATATGTGGGCATATCTGCATGTGGGCAGACACACCTGGAGACAGATAGAGGAGCAGTGTCTCAGTTCCTAAGGCCATCATAAATAAATGTTTTCTGATGGTCTTAGGCAACCCCTGTGACCCCTGTGAAAGGGTCGTTTGACCCCCAAAGGGGTCGCAACACACAGGTTGAGAACCGCTACCCTAAAAGCAACATATGAGTTGATGCAAGCTCCATACAATAGCAGAGTGCCCCAAACATCACAATGACACCAAATGCACATTTTTGGAAGGCAGAACTAGAAACAGTAGGTAGAAGTAGCAGAGAGACAGGGTTTTGCTCAAGGTAAGGGAATTTTTACTAATAATTAGAGCAGTCCAAAAGCAGAAGAGGCTGCCTTTAGAAGTAGTGACTCTCCAGAGTTCTTCAAGCAAAGATTGAATGATCACTTCTAGAATATTGTAGAGAGGATTCTTCTTTAGGAAGAGGCTGAACTAGCTGGCCTCTTGTAATGCTAATGGGATTTGAAGATTTTCCCTGCCCATTAATAGGCTTCACGTGGAGCCCAGCAAGAGAAGCTTGATTAGGAGAGGCTTGTTTTTCCAGGAAGGCTCACATCTTTTGTTACTTTGTAATTAGGCTGTAGGACACAAGGGTTGAGATGCCCTCTGCCCTTGAAGAAGTATATATATACTCCGAGGTTAGCATTTTGCTTTGGGGCTTACTCATGGAAAGAGTGTTCAAGAGTGATATAGCCAGATGAAACTCTGGGTAGCCATTAAGGAGCCCCTGGCACTGAAACCCCAGTTGTTGGTGCTTCTCTCTCTCCAGTAACTATGTAAATATGTAATGGTCAGACAGTTGGATCTGTCTGTTGATCTGTGATGTATGTATTATTTGGCCAGATGATTAGAAACCCTGTCTGTTGGTCTTTATGCTATTATTTCTGCTTGTAATTTCTGTTTGCATTTTCTCTGAAGTTCAGGGTGCTGATTTTTTCCCCTGAACCATGTAAATGATATATATGTTTGATTAAAGTAGGATTGTTAAACCTTTCTGAAAAGCAGATCAAATAACCTGTGCTAGCAGCCATCATGAGTATGCTAGGGTGCTTGCTGTTACACCTCTGAAGTCCTTTCCTAGTCAAATTCTGTAAGTCTAGAAGGGACTTTAGAAATTATCTCATTCCCTTATTTTATAGACAAAGGAAGGTCACAGATGATGAAATGTCAATGTCAGTTACACATGCGAGCGTGCACACGCACATATACACATACACATATTCACACACACACACACACACTAATGCTTCACCTACTCCAACAAACTTGACAGAGAAGTTACCATTGAGCTGAGCCTAGAGTCACAGGCAGAAATTTCAATAAGCAGAATGGAATGGAAGGCATTGCAAGCAAAGGGAGAAACATTAGCATGGTTATCAACAAGAGAACAGGGAACAGTCTGGTTTGGCTGACATTTTTATTTTTAAAGTATAGAAGAGTGTAGTGAAAAACAAAGTTACTAAGGTAGATTATGTGACTATAGGGTTGGTGCTCTATTCACTGTGCCACCTAGCCACCCCTATTATGCCAAATTATGGAGAGCCTTTAATGCCACATTGAAGAATTTGTGCTTTGTCTAGGAGACAACTGGAAGCCATTGAAAGATTTTCAATAGAGGAATGACATTACCAAACAATACTTTATAAAGACTAACCTGACAGTAATTTATATAGATTGGAGAGAACAGAGACTGGAGACAAGGAAACCAGCTAAGAGGCTATTCTTATAGTCCAGGTGTGAACTGATAAGGACCTGAGCTAAAATGGTGACAGTGGGAATGGAACAAATGGGTCACAGGTGAGAAATATTATAAAGGTACCTGGTTTTGAATCCCAGCTTTGCCACTAATTAGCTATGTAAGTTTGAGCAAATTACTTATGTGCTATAATTCTCGGGTTCCCCATCTGTCTGTGTGTGTGTGGAATGTCCATTCCCCACATGGTTACCTCCTGTAAATGGAAAATTCTGGTCTTTGTGTGTAATTTGCTTGCACAGACAGATATATTTGGGTGCAAGTCAATCTGTCATAAGTCCAATACTGCTTTATAGCCTTTATGACTCTGCATTAGGGGTCTCAGATGTTGTCCTCTCCCTGAGGAGAATTCATGTAAATCAGTGACTTCATTTTGCTTGATAGACCCTTCACAGGTAAAATTAATCCACCAAGAAAAACACATCCCTTAGCTAGTTTGACAGCTGTATTAAAATGTGGGTTCTCAGGTTACATCTGTCATTCACAGAATCATAGAAGGCCATTAACAATAATGATGATGGTAATGCTAATAATGATGATATGTGATATTTATATGACACTTTGAAATTCACTAGGTGCTTACTCAACTGCCTTGTGAGATGGGTGATGCATGTGCCATTTTTCTTCTTACAACTAGACTGCCTGGAAAGTCTCAGAACTCTGGCTCTGAGGGCCTGTGCTGCTTTTCCACAGGTTCAGTTTGGATACTTTAAGGAAGCAATTAGACCAGGGGTGAGGAACCTGCAGCCTCAAGGTCACATGTGGCCCTCTAGATGCTCAAGTGCAGCCCTTTGACTGAATCCAAACTTCACAGAACAAATCCCTGTAATAAAAGGATTTGTTCTATAAAACTTGGACTCAGTAAAAAGATTGTGCCCAAAGACCTAGAAAGCCACATGTGCCTCAAGGCCTCAGGTTCCCCACACCTGAATCAGACCAAATTCAGGTCGAGCCCCCACCAATACAGCACACTTTATTATCAGACCATCCAGGAATCACAAATGCAATAGCAAGAGCATTTTGTTACAACATTAGATCTTGTAAATGACAATAGGAAATTAAGTATTAAACCTCCTTCTAGGTTTAGGTTTGCACCATACCTGGAACAAATAGACACAATCTGCTAACCAGTACTTCTTAAACTGTTGGTCATGAACCCATGGGGTTGTGAAAAATTTAGCAACAGTAAAAGGTTTCTGAATGCGCAATGACCAAAAGTTAATTAAAACTCCAACACATAATGAATCTGAGGTGTTTTTGGCAACGCTTGTCCATGTTGCATCTGGCAACTTCACTGCAGCCTTGCTTCTAAAAACAAAACACATGCACTTTGCCCTGTACATGCCCTCAGGCCACACAGCACCAACAACTGCTGTGGAAACATAGAAAGGGGTCCTGAGTGGAAAAAGTTGACAAAGCTGTGTGCTAAACCTCCTAAGGTGTTAGATGAGGAAGAAACCTCTTGAGGGATGGGAGAACCACCCCCCTCTGTATGTGAGATAGAAAGAGTGAGAAGGTCACCACTCATTCCCTATTTGTGCTTTTTGAGTTCACAGAGCACATAGATTTGCTTCAGTCTCTTGACCATGGATTCTACTTGGCTCTGTCAGCTCCTTCCTTGTGGATTCAATCTCCTGAGTTTCCACCCTCCAAGTACATCTGTAGTGCCAGCATGTCCTGCATGATAGGCCATGGCTCAGAGTCTTTGAATGCTCAGCTTTGGCTCTCTGCTCACACCTACTAAATAACACTATGGAACTCCGCTTTATGTATAGCTGCCTCTCTTACTTCTGTCTTGTTTCCAAGTGGCTATCCTTCTTTTCCTTTCATTTTCTTAGTTCACACCACTAGACACAATCAGGAACGTAGGCACAAGGCAATTTAAGATTTTGATGTCCTGGAGTTCTCTCCAATGAATAGTAGCTACTTTACCCTTGCATTCTGGATTTCCACCTCATCACTCAAATGAAATTGCTTCCTTCAAGGTTACCAGTGATCTCTTAATTGTAAGTTGCAGCAAAAACACATTGCAAGCTGCAAATGTTTGCCCAGGTGGTCTTAGCAGTTCCTGAACCTCAAATCCTGAATGCCTTCTTCCATTCTGTTTCTTTTTCTGGGTATAAATCAGAGAGCTGATAGTGGGCTCTGCTAGGTCAGGAAGTGAGAGGAGCCAGGGCAATGTAATATTTTGAACCCAAACCTCCTGTATGAAGGAGGAGGAATGTTTATGTCCTAGGAAGTGTGATCCAAAATTTTAGCCTTCTAACAAATGAGGAAATTTCTTGATCTAAGCCAGTTTTAGATATTGCCTGAAGAGTCAACCCAAGTGGAAGAATTCAAGGATCAGCCTTCATAAAGAGAGAGAGAGTGGCATGCCCTGAGAAGTTTTCTTTTTAGAGAAAAAAAAGGATCATCCTCATGTCGCCTACCACCAGCAAAGCAATTAGCTACAGTATGAAGAAATTAGGGATCTCTACCTCATCACCTCTCAATAGTGAGTTGTTCATATAATGTAGATTTATGGGGAATGGGCTTCCAGCAGCCCCTAAGTGTTATTACTTTCTGGTGGAGTTCATTCAGTCTCTCAGAATAGCACCATAAGGCCAAATGTCTATATGGGAGGCTCAGAGGCAAAAGAAAGACTCACTATGATTTAAGGGTATGTTTTATCCACCAGCTTCTAAGTGTGTTTGTCTAATTGGAGATACCATGAGTCTGGGAGGTATTATGAGTTTGGGTTTTTTAAATCTTTTGATAATTATATTTCAATATAACTGATTTCTCTTGTAACTTTTATGTGTTTTATATATTTAAGAACATCATTCTGAAAAGGAGTCTATAGGCTTCACCAGACAAGAGGGTCCACAGAATATACACAGAAAGGTTAGCCACCCTTGATAAAAAGAAACTGGGGGCTGGAGAGAGAAATCTATGCAAATCTATGCTCATTAACTCCCCTATATCAAGGGCTTGATGTAAACCAGTTTAATCTAGTAATTGGTAATTTTTTGGATATATAGGAAGCCAATTTTTTTTGTTTCTAACAATATTTGCTTCTTTCCTCCTCCCTCCTCCCCACACTCCTTTTCTCACCCCCTTCCCAGCAAATTCTAAGAGGATAGACAAGACTGGTAGTGAGAAATGACATTTTTTTTCCTATTAAAATAGTAAAAGTGACCCAAATCTAGTGAGTGTTGTGATGGGCCCTTATACTGCTGTGTTCACACATCTGCAAATGTGCTGCTTTACTCCTTCAGGCCAAAACTTCTTGTCATTTCTAATACACTTTCATTTTATTAGTACCATTTTAAAAATAGTTAAATAAAGTTTCCCTTTGAGTTTTAAGTAGGAGACTTCTTGACAAGATCCACCATATTCAAAATGGGAAAGTTGGCAAAGTCGGTCCCCCCTCGAATTCCAAGGACCTTCTCACCACTCACTCAACATTGTAGGCACAAAATGCCTTCATAGCACCTCCAGATGCCCAGGATTCCCCATGGGTTCACCTAGGCTTACTGTTACTGGGCAATACATTTTCTCTCACCTCTTTCTTTTCCTCTTGTACGTATCAGAATTTAACCTTAACTTTCTCAAGGGACTTGGTGCAGTGGGAAATTGGTAGGACTCCATCCTCCCTCAGTGTAATCATCTATGATTTTATGATTCTCAATAGTACTAACTAGCTTGATCATTTGGAGGTCAATCCCATTCACTGAAAACCAAACGAAAGTTGTCTTTCTTTACTTTAGTAAGATGTCAAAGGGCATGGTCAAACTTCATAGGAAGAGAGGTGTGCTTATCAAATTGACCCAAAGAGATCTCCCTGATCAACCCCCTTATACTAAAATTTGAAGGGTTGTCACGTGAGAGATTAAACTTGTTCTGTTTGATCCAGTGGTTCCCAACCTTCCTAATGCCATGACCCTTTAATACTCATATGTGGGCGTATCTGCATGTGGGCGGACCTACCTGGAGATGGATAGAGGAGCAGTATCTTGGTTCCTAAGATCATCAGAAATATGTATTTTCCGATGGTCTTAGGCAACCCCTGTGACCCCTGTGAAAGGGTCGTTTGACCCCCAAAGGGGTCGCGACCACAAGTTAAGAGCCACTGGAATCTCTTCAGGCAGAACTCTGAGAAATATGTGAATATTGTGAAGGGACAGATTTAGGTGTAAAATAAGGAAAAGCTTCCTAACAAATGCAGTTGCCCCAAAGTGGAATGGGCAGCTCTGGGAGGTAGTAAGTCCCACTGCACTAGAGGTCTTCAAGCAAAGCCTGCATAAGTATTTATGGGGGATGTTGCAGAAGGGATATGGGTTGGACTCCAACCACTCCCAGCTCAGGGATTTTATGATTTGCTAATGATAATAGCATAGGCACAATGTCATGATAAACAAATGTGCCAATGTCGCCCCTTCTAGTTAGGAGTCCTCAAGGAATGTCAGACTTCCCTGGCTTAACACAAGCCCAACACGGATCTGTAGTCACAAGTTGCCTTGAACTGCAGCCCCACTGCCAACTTCTTTCTCTCTTCTTGTTTCCCATTTTCCCTTCCCCCACCAAACCCATCTATCACATTGCTGTTGCTCAGCGAATACTAAAAAGAAGAGAATCAACTCTTCCAAATATATTCCCAGAAGACACCAAAAGACAAAGTATAAAGAACATAAGAAACAACTCTCTGCTTTTCAGGGGGCCAGCCTCCAGCCACTCTAACCTCTCAAATAACTCTAGCTCCTTCTTTCACATTTAAATGACTGCTGGAAAAACCATGGCGACTTCCAGGACTAGGATCTTTCAAATGAATATTGATCTCTCTCTGTGGAGGTGTAATAGCCCATGCTAGGATTGCATTTCTCTGGCTTTCATACCTCATCCCATGTGGACTCCTCTTAATAATTAAAAATCTCTCCATAGGAGAGCTTCATCCTGACTAGCAGATCAACAAACCAGACTCTGTGGACTCAGTTCTCAGGAAACTGGAAGTTCTTATGCCTCATTTAATGCCTTCTTTACTGGGTTGTTATGAGGATCAAATGAGATAATGAATGTAAAGGCATTTTACAACCTTAAGGTAGGGGTGGGCTGGTAAATGTTCAACAACCAGTTGTTTGGGGGGAAACGAAAATGTTCCCATAATACAGTTTCTTTTTTTTCTTTTAAAAATACTTTTTTATTGATATCTTTTTTTTAACACCAGAATTTCCCTCAACATCCCTCTCTGTCTCCTTCCCAGAAAACCATCCCATATAACAAATCATATTTTTATTTTTTTTTTCCATTGGCCAAATCTGGCTGCAGTTGTGGTGTTTTTTTTATATATATATTTGGTCTTTATTAGTTTGATTGTTTACTTTTGGTTTACAAAATTCAGTTCCACAATCCCTTGAGTTTCAAATTTTCTCCTCCTCCCTCTCCTCCCCCCCACCATGGCAGCATGCAATCAAGTATAGGATCCGCAAATACTTTCACATTAGACATTAGTCAGGTTATAAAGAAGGATTGTAACGGATGGAATGAACAATGGGAAAGAGGAAACAAAACCGAACAAGAAAAAGAAAGAGAGCAAGTAGTTTGCTTCAATCTGCATTCAAACTCTGTTCTTTCTAGTTCTTTCTCTGAATGTAGACGGCTCTCTCCATCATGAGTCTTTTGGAGTTGTCTTATAACCCTGCATTGCTGAGAAGAGTCCAGTCAATCAAAGCTGGTCATCACACATACGTTGTGTCTGGAATTGTGTACAAATTTCTCCTGGTTCTGCTCTTCTCACTCAGCATTGGTTTATATAAGCCTCTCCAGGAAAATATGAAGTCCATCTGCTCCTCATTTCTTATAGCACAATAGTGTTCCATTACATTCATATACCACAACTTATTTAGCCATTCCCCAATTTATGGGCATCCCCTTAATTTCCAATTCTTTGCCACCACAAAAAGAGCTACAATAAATATTTTTGTATAGGAGTCTTCCTCCCACTTCTGTGATCTCTTTGGAATACAACCCTAGAAGTGGTATTGCTGGGTCAAAGGGTATGCAATTATTTATAGCCCTTTGGGCATAGTTCCAGATAGCTCTCCAGAATGGTTGAATCAGTTCACAGCTACACCAACAATGCATTAACGTGCCAATTTTTCCACATCCTCTCCAACATTTGTCATTTTCCTGTTTTATCATCTTAGCCAATCTGACCAGTGAGATGTGGTCATAATACAGTTTCAAGTTTAATCTGCCTTACTGATATTTTCTCCATCATTCTCAAGTTTAGATAGTCAGCAAAACAACAAACCAAGTACTTTGTTATTTGGCAGTTTCTAAGGCATAAGTAGCTAGCTGGCACAGAAGATAAGAGTGTTGGATCTAGAGTCAGGAAGACCTTGGTTCAAATCCAACTTCAGATACTAGCTCTGTGGCCCTAAGTAAATCATGTCTCTTCTGTTTGCTTTAGTTTTATCAGCTATAAAAATAGGCATAATAAAAGCATCCGCTTCTCAGAGTTGTTGTGAGATAATATTTGAGATAATTTTCTCATAATAACCCTAGGAAGTAGATGCTTTTATTATCCTGATTTAACAGATGATAAAACTAAAGCAAAAACAGAGGCCTGATACATAGTGGACATCATATAAATGTTAGCTGTTATTATTACTGAATGGTCTTGCAAAAATATTTAACAATCAGCTCTCTTCAGCCAGTACAAACTGATTCCAGCATATTACTACCAAAAGGCACACAGAAATGTTAGATGATGGTAATGGGTAGGTAGTAGAGGACACAGAGGAAGATGAGCAAAAGGAGGAAGAGGAGGAGAGCACCTGGAATAGTGAATAAAGATACAACCTTGGGCTCAAGAAGACCTAGATTCAAGTCTTGCTTCTTACAAATTCTAACCATATGACTATGAACAAGTCACTTAATTTCTTAGCTCCAGGAAACTCTCCACAGCCGTAAATAATGAGCAGGTTTCCAGTCAACTTCAGGTTAAAAACTCTCACACTAAGAGTTGCACACATTGACAAAATACTATGAACAGGTATAAACACCACACACACACACAAAAAAAGTTAATTTTGAGGACACTGATATGGCAATATTTGACCCATTTGGCAGATGAGGACTGAATCAGGAGTCAAGAGTTCTAGCTCCCTCTCCGGGGCTATTTTCTAGCTGTGTAGCATGGAACAGGTGACTTGGAATTGTGGGATCATAGGATTAGTGCTACAAGAGCCCTTAGAGGCCATAGGAGTATAATTCCCCATTGTATAGATGAATAAACTTGGCACACAGAAGACATATGGATAAATAGAGAAAGAGATGGAGAATTTAGTAAGCATTTATTATCAGTCAGGCATTGTGCTAAGTGCTAGAGACAAAAATACAAGCAAAAAAAGATAGCCTGAACATCTCAAGGAATTCACATTCTAATTCAGAAAAGTAACATATATTGGAGAGATGGAAAGGAGGATAGAATGATGGGACAAGGTAGCAAAGAGAAGAAAAGAAAAGTCTGGAGAATGAATATAGGCCTGAGTGAATTGAAGTATACAGTTGGATTCCTTCCTAAAATGGTGGTCAAGAGGAAGGAGTCACCAGTCAGGAGTACAGGGTCCCAGCATGGAGGTGAAGTGATTTTCCCAGTCACACAATTATGAAGTATCTGAGCCAAAATTTGAACCTAGATCTTTTTCACTCCAAGCTCAGTGTCCTGTTGACCATACCATGTTCCTTTCACTTCTCTGGCTTTGAGTTTCTTCCTCTGAAACAATGAAGGAATTTAACTGGATGGTTTTTAAAGTCCTTCCCATCTATAAGATCCTGGTTGCTTGACTTAATTCTTAGGAAGCTTCAATTCAGTAACTAAACCACTTTAGTAATAAGAATCACTTCTGAGCAATAAGGATACCATTTGATATACTGTACCTTGGCATCCATGTGACCTTAAAAAAGTTGATATTCTTATATAGGAATTGGATAGATCACTCTAAACCACTAATGGCATACCCATTGTATGGATGCCATAACTATAATGAAACATAAGGGCTTTGATCCAGGCGAATAGAAATGTAGCAGGTATTGACAACACATGCAATTCTTCAGCAGTATAGAAATAACTCTGCTTAGAACCCAATAAGAACAAGAATATTTTAACTAGGAAGTTACAAGCTGGCCTATGGACAGCCAATGCCCCACAGAACCAAAATGATGACCTATCCAGCAGTATTTAAAAGTATCTTTTGCGCCACTTACCCCAGACGGATTTGGGGCTGTTTGTCTTGGACACAAAAGTTGTCAGTTTGGGTTCTTGGTGCCAACTCTTTATTATATTTATACATTGAAGTGGGGTGGGGTAGATAGGTAACAGACCCAAATAAATAAATAAATAATGTGAAGTCTTCACCTTTTAGTAATTTGGGAGAAAGAGCATACACACATGATTGTAAATAAGGACAACTGCAGTAGTAGCATAAGTTGATAGCGGGATACCTACTGAATGTCAGTGAGAAACACAATAATGTTGTGGATTGTGGATCCAAAGGAAGGATCCAAAGCCAAACTGGTCACACCCATCAACAATAACATCAAACATTTATTCACTGCCGACTACATACAAAAAGAAGTATGCTAGATACCAGGGAAGATGGAAAGTTTAGATAAGCTACTGAAGTTTATAGATTAGAAGGGTGGTTTAAAAAAAGAAAAAGAAAGCCCAACATAAATGACTATAACATACTATATTAAATAAGAAATTAATCAGAGAGGTATAAAGCCAAGAGCTATGTGAATGCCAAAGGGAAAGTTGTTACTCATTGGAGTTTATAAGCCAGAGAGGCAGCTTGGTGGCACATTGGAGAGAGTGCTGGGCCTAGAATCAGTAAGATTCATCTCCCTGAGTTCAAATATAGCCTCAGACACTTACTAGCTATGTGACCCTGGGTAAGTCACTTCACCCTGTTTGACTCAGTTTCCTCATCTGTAAAATGAGTTGAAGAAGGAAATGGCAAACCACTCCAGTATCTCTGCCAAGAAAATCCCAAATGGGGTCATGAAGAGTTGGACATGACTCTAAACAACAAGGTATACAGTCAGCTTTTAAAACAAATGAATACTCAGAAATAATTTAGTCTATTTCTCATTAGTCCTAGGTAGTTATCAGTCCTTCCTGTAACTGGCATATTACACTAGGACTTTAAGCCAACTATGCCTCACAGTCCTACACAATAGCCTATCCTTATGCTGTGCCTGCTTGATATCAAGGTGCCCTTGAGACTTTTCACAGCTACCATCTCTGAAAATTTTTACCTGGGAAATTTCTCTGGCTGTTCTTCAGTTTTTGTTCTCCTAGAGGCCTTAAGATCATAGGATTTAAAGCTGAAAGGGATATTAGAGTTAGTATAATCCAACTAACATTTTTAATGAATATTTAAAAAAAGAAAAAAAATTACTTTTTTTCGGTTGGAAAGAAATAACTATCCATTCAGCTCTCAAATAGAAAAGAGAATCCTTTTCTCCCATCAGAAAACATTTTCGTTCTCATCCATCACAGCAATGTTTGAGGCCTAGGGGAAATTGTACAAGCTGGCCCATGGCTGAATCTTCTTCCTCCTTCCACCATGAGCTGAAGACCATCCAGAGCCTTGCAAATTCTATCCTTTCCCTGGTTTTCCCTCCTCCCAAGTGTTTCCTTAAGTCTTGAGTCTTCCCATGTGTGAAGTCATGACTGAAACAGGGATTTTTGCATAGAGGAATTGTGGCAAATCAGATGACATGGGGAGGGGAGAGAAAGCATTGGCTTTGGAGTCAGAAGATCTAGAAGAAAATGTAAGTTTCCCCAGTGGCTTCCAGCTGCAAACGTTGGCCCCACTATTTACCAACTTTGAAATTTTAGTCAAGTAATTTTTTATCTCTCTGGGTCTTATTTTCTTCCTCTGTAAAATTAGGACATTGGACTAGATGGATGTTAGGTCCTCTCCAGCTCTAAATCCTAGGAACTGTTGTCCCCATTTTAAAATATGGTCTATTTCTCTTCAATTTAAATACTTTAAAGGCTCTTGGGCCATCTGCTAAAACTGGACTCATTTTAAGGTTCATCTAGACATACTATAAACTTGAGAAAGTTTCAAGTGGCCAAACTTTTATCCAATGAGGTGCTCCCCAAATAATCCTTTGGGTTAAACTCTCTGCAGAAGTTCTGCCTAAATGCTTTTACAGCTGGAAGCCATTGGGAAAACACCAAGGGGTTCCATCATTAGCATCTCAATGTAGCTGTTGTGGGATTCAGGAAAGGAACAAATTTGCAGAGAGAGTGGTACACTAATTAAAATGGAATTCTGTGTGGACTTTTCACATGTGGATTAATTAAATGCAATTAGCATAGAAGGCAGAATGGGTGCTGGGTGGGACGGGCTGATCCGTGCACATTTAGAGCCAGAATGAGAGCGTTAGGTTTTTGATCCAGAGCTAGGGACACCTGATTCTGCAGTCTCGACATGCACTTCCATCAAGGTTGGGTGAACGCCACACAGCAGGCCAGGAAAACTCCCAAGATGCCAGCCCACTCAGCAGACTTCCGCAGCATTGTGTAAACACAGAATGTCAGAGCTGGGAGGCACATCAGAGAGCATCTAGGCCAGGGGTGGAATGTTTGGATTTGTTTGGATTCAGTCAAAGGGTTGCATTTGAGAACCTTGAGGGCCATATGTAGCCTTGAGGCTGCAGGTTCCTACCCTTGATCTGGTCAAATCCCATCATCTGACAAAGGTGGAAGCTAAGCATAATGAGACACTGAATTTGGAGTCAAAAGAGCTGGGTCTATTACTTACTGTATGGTCTGCCTGGAATTCAGTTTCCTCCTCTATACATGAATGGGTTGGTGTGGTTGTGCTCTAAGGTCCCTTCCAGTTTTAAATCTATGTTCCTGAAATGCGATATGATTCCATGCTTCTATGACTTCTAACTGGCATGTCTAAATTTATGACCCTTTTCCTAGATGTTTCCTAAAGTCCCTTCTGGCTTTAAATCCTATGATGCCACAAGATCACAAAATTACTTATTGGTGGAGCTGGAACTTGTAGTATTCCAGGGACCCCAGCTGTGGTTGGGATTCAGATGACTGCTGCTACTTCTTGCTTCTCTGGCCTAGAACCAGAAAGATATTATAGATGGTCCTGCACTCCAGGGAGGTGCCAAGTTGCATTTCACCCTTAGGTCACATCCCAAATGGTCAAAAGGATTGAATGATCCACAGAAAATTAAAGTCTACTGAGGACAAGCTATATTTCAAGGAAAGAATCAGGCCTAGCTATGCAACAAACCATAAGGCATCTATGAGTGAGAACCATATTCAGTGTTTGCAAATGACCAGATCAAAGGAGTCTTAGTGTTACTGCTTATTGAGCTTAGAATGTGACAGCAGGGGCAATAGAAATCACGACAATGATGACCACTGTGCTAAGTTTATTCATATCTGAGCACAAGCCCAGCTGCTGTGCATGAAATGCATAATCATCACAGCAACACTCAAGGGAGATGGCCAAAATTAATAACAGACCACTTAGCAGAGAGCCTAGGACAGCTAGGTGGCACAGTGGATAGAAAGTTGGGCCTGAAGTCAGATCTTCATGAATTCAAATATGGTCTCAGACATTTATTAGCTGTGTGACCCTGGACAAGGCATCTAATCTCTCTTTGCCTTCATTTCCTCAACTAAAAGGGAGGCGATAATAATAGCACCTACCTTGCAGGATTTTTGTAAGGATCAAATAAGATAATTTATTAAAGCACTTAGCAGAGTACCTGGCACATAGTAGGTACACACACATACACACACACACACACACACACACACACACACACACCATTTTCACCCTTATGGCAGGTTATTAGCAAAACAGTATAAGTTGAAGCTGATTTTTTCCAAAGAATCAATGTTATATTAAGAAGTTAGGTTCATGATCAAGAGTCTGATGCCCTTGGTGGAGGGGTTAGAAATTTGCCCCATGGCAGTATATCCTGGGGAGAATGGTGAAGCATAGATAGTGGTTGTGGCAAAGAGGAAGCACCCTTCCCAACAGATCAACACCCAAAGACCAAGGCCTTCTACACCCTTAGCTACTCATGGTTCTTCAATGATATTTTGAAAAAGACAAAATTTTCTGATGGCTTCTTGAGAAGCTGATCCAAGCCGATCTTCTCTACTACCATCTTTTATTCCCTGTAAATATCTTTTTAATAAACCTGGCCATCAAAGTTCAAGAACTTGATCTTTCTGCTATGTTCAAAGTTGGGCATGACAGAAAGCTGTTCAAGCCACCATACAAGCAAAACTTCAGAGACAGATTATCAAACACAAGCTTTACTCACAGAGTCTCAGGACAGATTTCCCACTACCTCCCACCTGGAGGCAAGAAGACAATAATCATTTATTAAGTGTGTATTATGTTCCAATTGTGTTCTGGAAATATAACATTCTAATGGGGAATGATAGCACACAAAAGAAAACTAAAAAGCAGGGAGTTGGGAGTGAGGAGTTGGGGCCATGAGGGAGAGAAAAGATCATTAGAGAGAGAAGGTACCTACCTGTCCAACAGCATGGTGCTGAAGTTCAGAGGGTCAAAATTACAAATGGAAGAAGAATGAAAGTTTATTGACCTGGAACTCTGTCTAATATGGAGGATCTAGGAGGAACTCAACAATATGAGAAATGGCTAGAATGGTAGAAGAATGTACCAGGGTGAGGAGACCTCATGTGCTGAAGGAAGTTCCAGAATAAGATTGCAGCTGGAGCATGATGTTGAAGTCCAGAAAGTCAGAAGCAAAACTGATGCAAAATGAAGTAAGCAGAATCCAGAGAACAATCTACACAGTCAAAGTAATACTGTAAAATAATGAACTATGATAAACTTAGGAACTCTAATTAATACAATGAGCTACCACAGTTCCAGAGGACTCATGATATAAAATGCTATCCACCTCTAGAAAGACAACTGGTGGACTCACAGAAAAGATTGAAGCATATTTTTTTTCTTGCTTTTTTGGGAACAGAATACAGAAATGTATTTTGCATGACTGTATATGTATAATGGGTGTTATATTTATATTTCTTACCTTCTCAATGGAAAAGGTAGGAGGCAAGGGAAGGGAGAGGATGTAGAACTGAATATTAAAATAAAAAACATTAAAGAATAAACTGTGGCATTCAGCAGTTAGGGGAGAAATGGATACCAAGAGTGTCCTGCCCTTCATAAAGAGTCATCAGAGGAGAATTTCAGCCAAGATAGACTTTTGGAAGAAGGTTTAAATGATAATCTGGGCATCACACCTAGCAGAGTGCACATTATAAGTACAAATTGGTATAAGTCAAATCTCTGTAAATAAGGTGCTGTTTTCCTCTCATTTTTCATGTCCAGCTATGGATTTACTCACCAATTGTTTCCTAAATTCATGCAGCATTTTTCCTTCAAAGTGCTCAAATACTAACTCTTTCCAGGTCTACTATTTTAAAATGAAGATATCTGATATTCCTGGTTTTTCAGACCTTCAGCTTGTCCAAAATACCAAAGTGTTTTAGAAGTTCCTTAAGAATCTACACTGGAACCTCAGAGACAGAGCAGAAAGTAGAAAGTATGAGGTTCTAAAAGAGATGCCAGTCAGTCAGTGCAAAGCCAAGTCAACAAATGAACAAGCATTAATTAAGTACTTACAATGTTCCATGAATTATGCTAAGTTCTGAGGATGTAAATGCAAGCCAAAAGATAGTCCTTGCTATCAAAGAGATTACATTCTAGTGTGGGAAAGACAACACATAAAAGGAAGCTGGAAAGAGAGGTGGGGTGGGAGAGATGGAGTGCAAGACTGCTAGATAATGCTGCAGAAAGAAGTCCAGATCAGGAGTGGAGCCCAGAGAGAAATGCGTGAGTATGGTTGGCCTGGGCACTTTATTTAAAGTGGAGGTTCTGGGAAGAACTGAGCAATCAAAGCAAGGGATCACAGGGAAGGAAGGATCTTCTAGGGTGAGAAGGCTGCTGGCTAACAGTGGAAAAGAAGTGTGGTCATTCAAGAACAAGAGTAAAGAGACAAGAGTAGAATAAAAGAGTGACCATGATTGGCCTGAGCACTTTCCTAAAAAATAGAGCTTCTACTGAGTCAAATTATGAGAATATGAGTCATTCCCTAATTGATAAATGTTGAGTCAAAGCATATGAATAGGCAGTTTTCAGATGAAAAAAATTAAAGCTTTTTATACTCCTATAAAATACTTTAAGTCACTATTGTTTAGAAAAATACAAATTAAAACAACTCTGAGGTACCACTTCACACCTATCAGATTGACTAGAAAAGGAAGATAATAAATGTTGGAGGGGATATAGGAAAATTGGGTCACTAACATACTATTATTGGTGGAGTTACAAACTGATCCAACCATTCTGGAGAATAATTTGGAACTATTCTTTTTTTTCCCCTAATTTACTTATTTATTTTTAGTTTTCAACATTCATTTTGACAAGATTTTGAGTTACAAATTTTTATCCCCGTCTCTCCCCTACCCCCCACCCCAAAGTAGTGAGCCTATTGAATACCCTTTACCCCAATCTTTTCTCTCTTATATCCTCCCCAATTCCCTCCTCCCCACCAACTTTCTAGTAGGGCAAGATGGATTTCTATACCCCAATCCTGTATATCTTATTTCCCATTTGCATGTAACATGCATTAACATTTGTTTTTTGAAACTTTGATTTCCAGAATCTTTCCCTTCTTCCATCCTCACCCACTCCCACTGGGAAGACAAGCAATTCAACATAGGTTGTACATGTGTAGTTACACAAAATATTTCCATAGTAGTTATATTGTGAAAGACTTCCCTCCATACTATCCTGCCCCCCACTTATTCTGTTTTCTACTTTGACCTTGTCCCTTTTCAAAAGTGTTTGCTTCTAACTGCCCTCTCCCCCAATCTGCCCTCCCTTCTATCACCTGCCCTCTTATCCCCTTCTCCCCTGCTTTCCTGTAGGGTAAGATACCCAATTATATGTGGATGTTATTCCCTCCTTGAGCCACATTCAACTTCTTGCTCTTGCCCTCCATTGTAACAGTGTTCTCTTGCCTCTTTTTTCTGAGATAATTTACCCTAGTCTATCTCTCCCTTTCTCCTCCCAATATATTCCTCTCTGAACCTTTAATTTTATTTTAAAGATATCATCCCTTCATATTCAACCCATCCTGTGCCCTCTGTCTGTACACACATATGCACACACATGTATATATTTATATGTACATGCACCCTCCTATACATACATATATATTCCCTTCACCTATCCTCATATTGAGAAAAGTCCCATGAGTTACAATTATTGTTTTCCATGCAGGAATGTAAATAGTTCAACTTTAATAAGTTCCTTATGATTTCTTTTTCCTGTTCACCTTTTCATGCTTCTCTTGCGTCTCATAATTGAAAGTCAAATTTTCTGTTCAGCTCTGGTATTTTCATCAAGAATGCCTGAAAGTCCTCTATTTCATTGAATGGCCATATTTTCCCCTGAAGCATTATACTCAGTTTTGCTGGGTAGGTGATTCTTGGCTTTAATCCTAGCTCCTTTGACCTCCAGAATATCATATTCCAAGCCCTTCGATCCCTTAATGTAGAAGC
>CM053586.1:227095809-227120382 GCA_028646515.1 Pseudochirops corinnae
AGAGAGAGAGAGAGAGAGAGAGAGAGAGAGAGAAAGGGTACATTTATGATATGTGTAGTCCCCCTGGGCTGGGATACAGAAGGTTACTCCTGCAGGTCACTCCCTGCTCCTCCGGGCATGATGCTTCACTGGCTGCGAGTTCTGACACAGGAGTGCCAGGAAGGTGAGGGATGATGGGGAAAAAGAGGCAGGAGCCAAAGCTGACAGGCCTTACTGAAAGTTTCCAGGCCAATCAAAGAGGCAAACCTCTTTGAAACATGGTTAGCTAACCAGGATCAGTGACAGAATGTTTGTGTCTGCTCTACCATCTGTCTTTCCAAGATACTTCCATTATCGTTCAGTCATTTAGTTGTGTCCGACTCTTCGTGACCCCATTTGGGGTTTTCTTGGCAAAGATGCTGGAGTGGTCTGGCATTTCTTTCTCCAGTGTGTCCTCATTTTACAGATGAGGAACTGAAGCAAACTGGGGTTAAGTGACTTGCCCAGGGTCCCATAACTAGTAAGTATCTGAGGCTGGATTTGCACTCAGATCTTCCTGACTCCAGGCTCAGTGCTCTATCTATTGAACCACCTAGCTGCCCCTACTTCCATTATACATCATCATAACTCTCCCTGGCATCCTCTATGTGGAAAGATGTCATCTTTCCCCTGGTATCTTCCGCAGGGAGACATCATGGGAGGTATTCTGCATCTCTGCCAGAGACCAAGACACTGCCTTCACAACATCTCTCATCTACATTCCTTTCTCTCCATTCACATAGCTATGCCTCTTGTCATGGTCATCATCTCACGCCTCGACTATTATGACAGCCTTAAGGTTGTTCTCCCTGCCTTAAGTCTTTCCCCATTCCAGTTCATCTCCTCAGCTCCCAAAGTGATCTTCTTAAAGCACAGATCTCTTACCCTCAATAAACTATTAAACAGCTCCCTATTACCTCCAGGTTCAAATATAAAGTCCTCCCTTTGGCATTTAAAGATCTCCATACCCTAGCCTTTTCCTGCCTTCTCAGTCTTTTAAAAACTTAATCCCTTCCACGTATTCTAGGGTCAGTGGCACTGGTCTTCTTGCTATTCCTTGAATGCATCCACGTCCCAACTCTATGCTTTTTCACTAGCCATCTCCCATTCCTACTATATTCTTCCTCCTTATTTCTACCTCCTGGCTTCCCTGGATTCCTTCAAAACTCAGCCCAAATCCTACCTTCTGCAAGTGGACTTTTCCCTGGTTCCCCCCACTCCCAGTGCCTTCTCTCTGAGATTACCTGCCATTTTAATAATATATGTATCTTGTATATACATAGCCATTAATGTGTTGTTCCCCCTTTAGAATATTAACTCTTTGGGAATAGTGCCCAAGTTCTTGCCTCTCCTTTTTTGTGCCCCCCATGCTTAGCACAGCACCTGGTGCATACTAAATCATTAATGTTAGCTGACTTGATTTCATGTCTGATGCTAAACTCTTGGAGCCTCAGTCCCAGACCCCACTGACGTTGTTAAAATTCCTGGTTTTAACCTGTAACCATGAGAAAGAGTAGGTTAATTGAAAAAGTGACTGTGGGGTCTTCCTTCTCCCTCATTCTTACAGTTGATTTGTTACCAGGGTCCTTACAGCATGGGGGTCCTGGATCACATATTTAGGATCCTGGGGTTATAGATTTAGAGGTGGAAGGGATCTTTGTGGTCTTCAATCCAATCCCCTTATTTTTCAGATGAGGAAATGGGTTGAGCGAAGTTATGGGACTTGTCCCTGCTCATATAGCTAATAAGCATCTGAGGCATGATTGAACATAGTTTCCTTACTTGAATCTCTGCACTCTATCCACTGTGCCACCCATGGGAAGAGGCCTCAGAAGTCATTGATACACCCCTATGCATGTATTCCAAAGAAGAACTGAGGCCCAAAGAGGTTTAGGTGACTTGCAAAAAGTCATAAAGGTAGTAGTAGTGGAACTGGAATTGAAGCCTTCGTCCACTCTCTCCAACTGCAGGACTCTTTCTACAGCACTTAGGTCAATGGAAGATTTCTATCTCCATACAAGATAAAGTCTCATCCTATTGGGAAGTAGGAAGAGGATAAGAGAGAGAACCCATCCTGGTAGATAAAGACTCATCTACAAGGAAAACTGACCTTGGTTTTGCCTAAAATTTCAACCCCCAAATAAGATTGGAGCACAAGAGGGCCTGAGTGTAAAAAGATGTCAGAGGTGGAAATGGGGATTCTTTTTTTTTTTCTGAGGGGCAAGTGGGGTTAAGTGACTTGCCCAAGGTCACATGGCTAGTGTGTGTGTGTGTGTGTGTGTGTGTGTGTGTGTGTGTGTGTGTGTGAAGTGTCTGAGGCTGGATTTGAACTCAGGTCCTCCTGACTCCAGGGCTGGTACTCTATTCACTGTGCCACCCACCAGCCCCAGAAATGGGGATTCTTGATGGGAAGCTCAGAGAAATGTGACATTTCAAAGGTAGCAATTGATAAGGAGGGGGGCAGGACAAATCTTAAGTCACCTACGTCTGGGAGAGTAGATCCAGACTTTGTAGGAGATTCTTCAATTTCTTCAATTAAATCCAATTCATCTCAACTCAACTAAATTCAGTTTAATTCTACTCAACTCAATTAAATTCAATATTTTATAAGTGATTTTTGAATACATAGCTGCCTCCAAATATTTGAATGATTGTAATATGGAATCACAAAGATGATAAGAAAGCTGACATTTATAGTATGTGTCAAAATGTGCATATATAATCTCATTTTGTCCTCAAAATAAACCCTGTGTAGCAGTGACTACCTTACCTCCATGTTTCATTACTACTGGAAGGTAGGGGCTATTGGTATAGCACCTTTTACAGATGAGAAGGAAGGTTCACATTTATTCTGTTTGGTCTCAGAGAACTGGAATCAACTGGGGCAATTACAGAAAGGCAGATTTAGGGGGAAGGGAAGGGAATAGCATTTATATAGCACTGAATACATGTCAGGCACTGTGCTAAGCTCTTACAAATGTGATCTCATTCAATCCTGACAACAACCTTGCAAAATAGGTGCTATTACTTGCCTGAGGAAACTGAGGCAAACAGAGGTTAATCCACTTACTCAGGGTCACACGGCTAGTGAGTATTTTGAAATCAGATCTTCCTGATTCTACACTCAGCACCCTATCCACTGAGCCACCAGCTGCCTCTATTTAAGGGGGAAAATATGGCAATTAGAGTTATACAAAAATGGAATTGGGCTACCTCCAAAGATAGTAATCAGACCTTCAATGGAAGTCTTCAAGGGAAGAATGGATAAGCACATTTGAAAGATATTGTAGCCTATTGACTTAGAAAACTACAAATTAACATTTTTAAAATTTTATTTTGTTAAACATTTGCCAATCAAATTTTACAGTGGCATAGGGCACACTGTTTCTACTTCATTTTGAAACCACTGTTGTAGATGGATTTCCTGTTCAGATATTTCTTGAACTATACAACCTCTGAGACCTCTTTAAACTCTTGATATTCTGTGATTCACACTCATTCCAGCTCTCCTTTCCCTCCCACTGAGGCTTAGCTTGTAATAATGAATCACAGACTTTCAGATTTTAAAGATACCTCATCAGCCATCAAAGTCTATCCCATACAACACAGGAATCTCCATTATAACATATCTGAGAAGAGATCATTCAATCTCTGCTTAAAGAGCTCCTAGGAAGAGGACCCACCACCTCTGGAGGCAGCCTTGGGGAAGCTCACCCCTTTTGGACAACTCCATTTGTTTAGAAGATTTTCTTGGCACCAAGCCTAAATTTACTTGCAACACAAGAACACCCATCAAGCAAAACTAGGTGATGCAATGACCACATCTGAAAATTAATGGAACATCCTGCACTTATAGCCTCCCCCAGTCCCTTCTCTCTGAGAAAAGGAGGGAGGTGTACTTATTTCCTCATCTCTTACTTAGGACAAACACTGGTAGTTAAAAACAACAACATATTTGGCTTCATTTTAATGTTCTTTTCATTTACAACATTGTAGTTATAAGGGTGGGCTTGACTGAGTAAATGAGAAAAGTCACCCCGACCCACTCAAAGTATGTGATAAAATGCTCAGATAACTAAACACAGTGAGAACAAGTCTCAAGCAATTAAGCCCTTTAAATGTAAAATGTTTTTGGTGAACTGGAATGATGCTGTCTGGAAGAGGGTTCAGACTTGCTAATGAAATTTAGCAATGACTTTTGGGTCATCTATCAGATAAAACCAGTTCACAACTCATTATTCAGCATCTTGTGAGTATGGAGATTACAGCAAATGGAAAATGAGGAAAGAGCATTCCAGTTAAATACCTAGAGAAGAAGTTCTGCAGGTGGGGGGAGAGCACTTTGGATTAGACTAGGTTTTCTCTTCCTCCAACTACTGGCTAGGGGAGGGCTTCATAAACCTTCATAAACCCCTTATGAGGAAATTCCCATAAATGTTCTTGAAGCATCTCTGGGACAGCTCATGACCATAGCACTATCAGCAGCCAAAGAAAGCTAGGATATAGACTTTCAACAACCGGGAGCTGTGAGTAAACCCTTTGCTACTTGTGTTCTCTAAGCTGGAACCCACCTTCCCCTACATTCTGTATGTACTTGAGGAGGAGAGTGTCACAGAATTTTGAAGGGATGTTTTTGTGTCAACTGTTTTTATTGCACCACCTTAGTAAATGCTCTTTTTGAAAATCTTTTTAAAGCTGGCTGACCAGAATGATTCTCAAATGATAATCTTGGGAAGAAGCACATCAGTGGGGGCTCATGAATTGTAGTATTAGAAAAGAACCTACTCATCAACCCTTCAGGGGCCTCCCTTAGGGGCACAAGTGGATAAAGTAGTTCGGCTCTAGGACCTAACTCATCAATGTAAGTGTGGATGAGATGAATGCCCTAGAAAATAGGTTACATGGTCATTGTATGTACTGTTTTCTTTGGCTCTACTTACTTCAATCTAAATCCATTCAGATTACTTATATGATTATTCTCATGTTTCTCTGAATTCCTCCCATCTAACATTTCCCAAGGTGAAAAAAATGCTGTATTACATTTCTATATCCTCCATAATTTTTAGCAAAAGCCTTTGATGATGATGATGATGAAAGTAATCATTTCAAAGGCCATTTTACAGTACTCATTTTATAGACTTGGAGCTTGGAACTAAAAGGTTCTTCTAAAAGAACTAAAGGTTCTTAACATAGGGGACATAAACTTAAAAATATCTTGATAAATGTATTCCAATATAATTCCATGAATTTTTTAAATGCATTTTAAAACACTGTTTTAAGAGAAGAGATCCATAGGCTCCACCGAACTGACAAGGATGTCTATGACAGAGTAAAGGATAAGAAACCCTGTCCCAGGGCAATTTCCTAGATAGCTGGGGATCACAGTGGTGAAGGCACTGGGTTTGGAATCAGGAAGACCTAAGTTCAAATCCTGACTTAGATACTTAGTTGTGTGACCCTAGGCAAGTTACTTAACCTCTCTAAGTTTCAGTTTCCCTATCTGTAAGATGAGGGTAATAACCATTTCAAACTCAGGATTTTTATGAGGATCAAATGAGATAACATACGTAAAACGCTTTGCAAACCACAAATGCTAGATATTATTATTAAATATACATACTTTCTGATCTCTCGGGTATTTCTCAGCTATGGCAAACCCTGCTTTTGTGCCCAGTTCAGGGAAATGGACACAGAGCTGCCTATCTGAATTCCACTCAGGTGCTGTGGCCCAGGCCTCTGGCCGCACTTCATTCTCATCCACTGAGCTGGGAGCTGCTTGGAATGTTAAAGAGAACAGAATTCCTCACTGGGGACAAGTGTCCATTCTAATTTCATTCAGGTTTCTGGATATTACATGTAATTAAAGATGCGTGGAATAGTTCAGAATGAAACCCCATGCTTTAGGGGCTGGGGGGAAATTAACTACTGTCCACGGTGCTAGGAGATTGTTTTTTAAGTTGTGTGGTTGTTTTTTTTTTTTCTTCCATAGTCTCCTCTTTCAGAGGTGAAGAATATAATGGAAGTAGATCTCCTTGCTTCTTGTATGGTAAGGAATAAAAGGGAGGGGAGATGTGTATTCTCTATTTTATTTTCTAAGTATTGGCCAGGATCATCTATTAGACACCCAGAGTCTATGGCTGCCAAGTCTGATTAACCTTTAGATTCTAGCTTGGGTGGAGGTAAAGTGATGTTGTTTCCTAGCCTGCCTGGTTAAATCCTTCATTTCATGCTGTCATTCATCAATATTTAGAAATATTAAGCTGCTAAAGTTATTTTATCTCTGTGTAGATCAGCAGGTATGTCAATGAACTGGGAAATAAATAGGATGCAGTGTCTAAGAACATCCAACAGGGAGTGCCCTGAAGCATCTCGCTGAGAAGAACTAATATGTCAGGGATCTGGGACTGTTCTTTGGTCACTAATGTCTGCTCAGACTAGCTCAGAACGTTCAGAATTAGGTTAGGGAAGAACTTCAGAAAACATGAAAATGAATGCCCTCTGTCACCCAGAGCTATAATGGTTCTAAAAAAAAAAATGATGGTGTATATGTGTGTGAAATTTAAAGGACACAGAATTTAGAGGATTACTGGAAAAAGGCAATTCCCCACCTCCCCAGTATCATGCAAGGGGGTAGGGAGGAATAGGTAGGATGCCAAACACTCTTGGTTCGCATACTATGAGAGGGTACTAGTCCTCCTTTACCAGGATCTTGGAAAATCAGAGCCAAGTATCTCCTTTTCCCTTGTCTCTGAGAGAAATTATTATTTTCTATTTAATATCAACAATCAATTATTAAATTAGGATTAAGGCTTTTTCTCTCTATTTCCTCATTCAGGTACCAGCCCTAGTAAGTCAGTCTCTGAAGGACTGTGCTGATAGATGAGATTGTTCAAATCCTCTGGGAATATGCTTCTTGATCTTAGGTGGGACCCCCCCCCTCCACCCTAACTAGGAGACCTTACTTCTACCTAGAGTGTAAACATAATCTCATCTAGGTGAATTCTAGCCCCAAAGAATCTATGCTCTATGCATAAGAAGTCTATGCTCTTGCATCCCTTTATTGGAGTTTAGGAAGTTCATGAAGGAGAAAACCAACCAAAGTGGTGTGGGTAGTGATGGATTCCTTTGTTCAGATTGCTGGAGGCTGCTGAGTCTCACAATCAAGCCACATTCTCAGCAGAAGGAGCTGAGAGTTTTCAGCCCACCTCCTCATTTCAAAGTCCATCCCCTCATTAATTGTTAAACAATCAGGGTTGATTTTCAGTTGTTAGGGGCACCCCCTTTTCCACAGGTATTAAAGCACTCAGTGATCTCCAGGGTTTTGTCTTTGGATACTGTGAGAGACCACTGACCATCAATTTACTGATTATCAGCTAGCTTAACCAATAAATTGATTAGTAATTACCCAGAAACTGCCTCTCAGGTGTTTTATTTGTCTCCGTCCCATAGCCCCAATATCTTGGGGACCTCAACCAAAACTAAGGCTGGGAAGGGGCATGGGGATAAAAACAGTGAGTGGTCCCAAAAATCAGATCAGGAGACGTTAAGTAACTTATTTAGAGAAATAAATATGTGGAGAAGAACAAAAGTTACAAATCCTAGGCTTTTCCTCCCCCTCTTCTGGACAGACCAAGTCTCTGATCTTGGTGATCTGGTCTGGGTGATGCCAAATCTTTGCTGTCTACAGTGGGTCTTCTGGTACAAGGCAGTGAGGATGGAAGGTCTCTGCAGAGCCTCCAAAGGGGCAAAGATTTGACATCATCCTTGTAGTGTGGAGAATAAAAAATGGGCAATGGTGTTGGGAGAGCTTCTGTATCATGTTAGTTTGGGTGACAGGGTGCATGCAAAGAGGATTATGATCTCTTAGTCACTTTACTACAGATGACCGTGATTGATGACGAAGAACTGTTGATGGTACCTAAAGTGTCAGCATCTGTGTGGTGGCCATGATGTTTGTGCTGCTGCTCCTCCTCATCCTCACTGACTTATATCAGTAGACACACTGTGAATGGCAAAGATCTGACGTCACTTATCACATGGGCTGGATCTTTGGTCCTTCCAAAGGTGGGAAGGAAAAGTTAGGATTTATGGCTTTTGTTTTCCTCCACATAGTTTTCCTTCTTTTTCCTTTTGGCACTTCTTTCAGAGGGAGATGTTAATATTTTTATTATTGTTATTCTGTGTCTGTATTGTTTTTACCTCCCCCCACCATCTCTTCTTTAACATTATCCTAACTATGCTAGGAAAATTGTCTAATAAAAGCCTTGAAAGCATTTAAATGATGGATCTTTTCTCTCCTTAGGACCTTGTCAGCACGGGGTGGTATGAAGTAAGATCAGGATTCCCACCCCTTCTCCCAACATTAGATTAATTTTTTCTGAAAGAGGACAAAATTGTCCCCAAGACTTGACTGGCTCAGGGGTACAAAACTTAAATTGTACCTGCTTGATGCAGCTTCCTTTGTCATAGTGATGTGGTTTCCTGGTCACCTAGGGGAATAAAAGATCTGACCTACATAAGGTCTTGCCCCCTCCAATTTGGTAGATGTCTGAAGACCAGTAAAGTAACTACTCCCTACCCTGACAACAAAGACATATTTCCATATGGAGATGGGAAGGCTGCATCTACTCAAGCTAAATGCTGACATATCCCTGTTGAAGGACAGCTGGGTAGTGTGAGGGATAGAGTGCTGGGCCTGGAGTCATAAAGACTCACCTTTCTGAATTAAAATCTGACCTCAGACATTTACTAACTGTGTGACCCTGGGCAAGTCATGTAACTAGGCTTGCCTCAGTTTGTCATCTGTAAAATGAGCTGAAGAAGGAAATGACAAACTACTTCAGTATCTTTGCCAAGAAAACCCCAAATGGGGTTAGAAGAGTTGGACATGACAGAACAACGACATTCTAGTTGCATATTCATTCTATATTATGGCTAAGTAAACTTCCTTTTGTTAACTGCTGAGTGATGTAGGAGTGCCTAATTAATTCTAACCTCAAACCTAAATGAACAGATTATCAACCTGAGTCAGGGCCACCCTTAACTTAGGCCCTGGCGTTAGATCCAGCGATGCTGGCTGCCACTTTGATTCAATTCAATTCAGTTTAGTTCAGTTCAACTCAACAATCATTTATTGTTTACCATATGCCAGGTCCTATGCTAAGTTCTGGTGATATAAAGACAAAAATAAATCATTTTTTGCCCTCTAGGAGTATATATTCTCCTGGGGTGGGAGGAACATCATGTATATATAAAAATAACTATAAAAACTATCCATCCGTCCATCTGTCCATCCATCCATCTCTCTATCATCTGATTTGGTGGTGGTAGGCACAGGGAACTTTCTTAACCAGAGAAAAGAGGTTTCAGAGAACATAAAGGAAGATAACAAAGGTGGGGTTGGGATTCTGACAGAATGGCACTGATGTGGTTGGGATAAGGGAGAAGGCAATGGTGGTTAAGAAAGGGAACTTGGGACTAGGAACCGTATGCTTTAGAATCACAGGGCTTCTGAATAAAGCTGTGGTGTGGTAAACTGTCCCACCCTTGATAGTGGCAAAGATAATCTTGATTTGATTATCAGTCCCTGAGAAAGAGGCAGAAGGTGATAGCGTGGGGATTATACCCATGGAAGCAGGGAAGATGTCTAGTTCCTAGTCCTTATTAAAGCCTGAGGTATGGGTTGGAGGATTCCTAAAGATAGGAAACTTAGAAAGGGGGGAGGCAAATAGGGCGGTCTCTATGTTGGCTCATTTCATTCTCCCACCATCTGGTGAGACTGATGGTGACGGACATTCAAACTCTTCAGCTGTCCTTTTAGCTGTTGGCTCTTTTAGCCAAGTGTATATTTCACAGGCTGGTCTACCAGTGGGGGCGCAGCTTTTGATCAAGACAGGTCTCTGCCAAGAGTCATAAGCAAAACAGGTAAAATGAGAAGAAGAAACAAAACTTATTCCTCTCTTCTAAATTCCTTCTGGAAATCTGACTTGGCTCTTTATTTTACCTGTTAGGGGAGGTCTGATGACAGCATCCTTTTTGTTCAGGTTCGACATTGGGATGAAGCACTTGTAAGTCACT
This sequence comes from Pseudochirops corinnae, assembly GCA_028646515.1. Taxonomy (NCBI): domain Eukaryota; kingdom Metazoa; phylum Chordata; class Mammalia; order Diprotodontia; family Pseudocheiridae; genus Pseudochirops; species Pseudochirops corinnae. The sequence goes on from CM053586.1 coordinate 227,105,905, forward strand.
GAATAGATAACAAAATGAGATGTATATTATCCTAACAAGGTAATTCAAAAAGGATACAGTGGCACAGTTTCTATAGATACAGCCTTCTCCTTATCTCTATAACAGGACAGGATGTGGTGACTCATGGGTTCTAGAGATACCCATCATGTCAGGGGCATCCCAATCCCATGTGGGAGGGGCCTTTTATGAGCCAGGAAGCAGCATCCACATAGTCAGAGGCCACCAAGGGGAAAATTGCAATTCCAATGTCCGTCTCCATCAGGGGCAGGTCTCTTTACCATGCCTCCGCCTGCCTTCAAGGTAAGGGGAGAAAAGCCATTCCACTTCATGCTAGTCTCCTCCCCCTATCCTCTTCCTGCCCTTAGGACGAGAGAAACACCATTCCATTGAACTTCCTCTGCCCATATCCTGACCTGGCTTGAATCTAGAGCAAGGAGAGAAATGCCATTTCACCAACTCTCTCTCCCCCAAGCTGCCCTGCACCCTGAGAACAAACACCTAGAGATAATGATAACCTACCTACCTCAACCCCCTCCTCAATGACCAACACTCCTGTCTGGCTATACCTAACTTACCCACTGATTTTGAACCCCCAGCTGTCATTTTCAAACCCTGCTCTACATCTGCCACTGACTACTGCCTTATCCCCTTTCTCCTCTGCCCAACCCTTCCCTTCCCATTGTCCCACTCTAAATCTACCTACCTTTCCAGCCTCCTTGGCTGGATCTTTATCCAGGTTGCACCCTGATAAAGCTGGCTGTCCCCCAGGGCTCTGTCACTTTTCTTTTCCTAATAATATTTCTCTTCATGATCTCATCAGCTCCAGTGGATTCAATAATCATATGTATGCTGATGATTCTCAGATCTATTTATCCAATCCTAACCTCTCTCTTGATGTCCAGACTTGCTTCTTCAACTGCCTATTGGACATCTTATGTTGAATGTTCTGTAGATATATTAAACCCAACACGTACAGAACAGAATTCATTATTTTTCTCCCTAAATCCTCCTCGCTTCTGAACTTTCCTTTACTGTCAAGGTTGTGCTGGATGAACTCTCATGTTCCTTCCAGCTCAAAGTCTTTGATCCTATGAGCTCTAATAATGTATGATTCTAAATTATCCTTTCCCAGCCTCTGTTTCCTCACCTGTAAGAAGGGGATAATAGGGATAATATTAGCCCTACCTACCTCCCAGTGATTGTTGTAAGGATCAGGCAAGATAAGGTATGTGAAAGGCTTTGTAAATCTAAAAGCACTGAATCTATTAGATCAGCTACCAACAAAGCCAGGTATAAATAGAAGGAAATGAGTCTGGCCATGTATTCTTACATACATTTCACATCAATCTAATCTTAGGTTCAGTTCCATCCAATAACAGCTGTTCTAATTTATGTAACACTTAAAAGTTTATAAAGCCCTTTTCTCATAACTATTCTCTTCAGCCTATTCTTCCACCCATTTTTACACATAGCAAAACTGAGGCTCAGAGAAATGAAGTGACCTGCCCCAGGATCTAGGGCCTCAGTTACACTGGCTAGCAATATTAACTAATGTCTATATAGCCCTTTAAAGTTTGTGATGTGACTTATGTCGTCATTTCAGTCTCCCCATAGCATGGTGGATAGAGGGCTGGGACGGGAGCCAGGAAGACCTGAGTTCAAATCTGGACTCAGAAACTTACTAGACATGTGACCCTGGACAAGTTTCTTAAACTCTACTATATGCCTGAGTTTCCTCATCTGTAAAATGGTCATAACAATAAAAGTTACTCACAGGGTTGTTGATAGGATTGAAGGAGATATTTGTAAAGTGCTTAGCAGAATGCCAAGGACAAAGTAGTTTGTAATAATAAGTATAATTATGTAATGATAATAATTATATATTATGATAATGTATAAATATATATTTCTATAGAAACAAATATTTTAAATGCTTCTCCCATTCCCTCAGGTACTAAAGCACATATCATTATCCCTATTTTGAGAAACAAAGGCTTTACTGAGAGGTAAGTGACTTGCCCAAGGTCATATGTCTAGAACACATCTAAGGTAGGATTTGAACTCAGGTCTCCTTGACTCTAGACCTCTTTAAGGCACTCATTTGGTACTAAACACATGTTGCCTTGGATATCTCTTATATTGTCTTACAGTACTTAATTTTCCATGTATATATGCCCAATTTCCTCAACTGGCCAGCATACTACATGTGTGAAGGTCAGCTCAGAGCACAGCCATAGGGCATTGAGTAGGAATTGATGGGAGCTGGGTGTGGTCTGGAACCCCCAGTATAAATTGATGTCCCCAGTGATCCAATGGTCAGAGTCAGCAGCTGTGGCTGCCAAATCTAATGAGACCCTGGGTTTTTTGGGAACTCAATTTTGCCCATTCTTGGTTTTTCCTTTAGAACTGCCTCCATCTCAATTGAGGGGTAGAAATCCTGCTATGGGTCCTCAGACTAAATGGAGATTGAAATTTTAATTTGGTCTTTGATATTTTAATTTCCAATGAGGTATCACATCTACTTTTTCCCCTCAACTGCCTCTGTGGCTTCTGAGTAGAGGTATTGCCATTTCCACCTGGTCCGAGGGCTTGGAGCACCGTCATTCCAAGACCTAAATGATCCTGACCTCAACCTGGTTGGCTGGCTGCCTCAGAGCAAGGAACAGGACACTATATTGGCAGAGACTGTGCCCTATTTATCTTTGTATTCCCTACAGGGACTTAACAGGCTCTCAGGTGGATACTTTGTGAATAAACACTAGTGAGTGAGCAAGCGAATGAATAAATGAATGAATGTAATTTTCTTTAGGGGGAGTCATTCAGTATGCTGATGGGTTTTGGCTTGCAGGGTAATAAACTGCAACCCAGCCTAGTGCTTAGAATCCTGAACTAGATGTCAGAAGGTCTGGTGTCGAATCTTCTATGCAGTGATGAAAGCGTAGTATCTTAAAGAGGTCCCAAGACCTTAATGTAAAATAAGGTAACTGGAAAGGACTTTTGGGCCTATAGAATACGACAAGCTTTCTGAAAGTCAGGCGTGCAAGGTAGCTTTTGAGATCTGAGTAGATATTTCTCTCTGAGTGTGTTTATGCTAAACTTAGGCAGTGACACAGTGGATAGAAAGCTGGACCTAGAGTCAGGAAAACTTGTGTTCAAATCTAGCCTGGGATACTGGCGTGTAATGCTGGGAAAATCACCTGCAAAATGGGGATAATAACAGGACCTACGTCTCAGGGTTGTTGTGGGGATAAAATGAGATAATTATTTCTAAAGCACTTTGCAGATCTTAAAGTGTTAGGTAATTGCTCGGCATTATTATGCAAAGAGGAGAGGTACCAGAAGATGTGTTTGTAAACTTTTGTAAAATTTTTGGATCAATTAAAAAGCAGTGGAGAGGTGCATGATGGGCCTGAGAAGGCTATAACATCTAAGAAACAAGCAATTACAGGAGTGCTGTAAAGCGGAAGTGTTAAGTTCAGGGTCCCCTGGATTCATGTGGCACACACTTTGAAAAAAAAGATCTTGGCAGCTGGGTGGAGAAGGGATTGGAGCAGGGAGAGGTCTGAGTCAGGGAGATCACTCAGAAAGCTACCGCCACGGCCCAGGAGAGTGGTAATGAGCACCTGAATCAGGGTTAGGGACATGTAAGTGATGGAAGGGGACCTACCTGAAAGGTTCTGTGAAACTAGATAAGTTTGGAGAGGCTCTACCAGAATTAATCTCAAGATGAGGAACTTTCTTGCCATAGACTTCTCAAAGAGAAAGATAATCTGAGATACTGATACATCGCAATTATTTTTACCTTTGCCACAGATAGTAACAATAATTTCTATTATTATAACTGGTGTTTATATTTTTTGTTCAGTCATTTTCGATTCCTCATGACTCCATCTGGGGTTTTCTTGGCAGGGATACTGGAGTGGTTTTCCATTTTCTCCATTTTACAGGTGAGAAAACTAAAACAAATGGGATTAAGTGACTTGCCCAGAGTCACACAGCTAGTAAGTCTCTGAGGCTAAATTTGAACTCTCGGAGCTGAGTCTTCCTGATCCCAGGCTTGTTCTCGATCTACTGTGCCACCTAGCTCAATGTCATCTCATTTGATCCTCTTAACAACATTGGGAGGCAGGTGCTATTATTATTCCCATTTTACAGATGAGGAAACTGAAGTTCAGAGAGATTAATAATAACAGTAAGCATTTATAAAGTGTTTTAAGGTTTACAAAGCACTTTTACAGGTTACCTCATTGGGTCTTCCCAACAACCCTATGAAATAGGTAGTATTATTATTTCCATTTTACAGATGAGAAAGCTGAGACTGAGGGTTTGTGACCTACCCAGGATTACACGGCTAGGAAGTATCAATGGGAAGACTCAAATTCAGATTTTCTTGACTCCCAGTCTGAAACTCTTTGCAAGGCACCATCTAGATACAGAAAGGCCCTGAAGGGAATGATAGAATGCCTGAGGGCTAGTTGTATTTTAGGCCTTTAAGCGGATCTGTTAAAGTTACCACAAAGCTTGTATTTCTCCTTCCTATGTGCTTTTGGAAAGAAAAAAGTTACATCAAAAACCTCCATTACCCTGCAAACAGTATTCTTGGGTGTAAGGATATTGCAATGCTTTCATGGATCTATGATCTTGTCAATGTGGGTATTCTCTCCCATGGTGCAGACTGCAACCCATCCAAGCATACTTATCCCATTTGACTCTTGCCCATTTCCCTCCTGTAAATACTCCAGATGGAATCAACCTATTTTTTTCTTGGTCTCTTGGCTTAAGGTGGATAGGGAGACAATATAGTATGGGAGTCTCTTGGATTGAAGTGAATAGGAAGACAGCATAGCATGAGGGGAAATTCTGCTGACTCTGGAGGAAGATACTGCCTGTGATATTTATTTGTGTGATTTTGGAGAAGTCATGTAACTTCCCTGTACCTCAGTTTCCTCATCTGTAAAATGATGGTCTTAGATGGTCTTAGATGACTTCTGAGGATCCTTCAAGCTCTTTGGGGTCTATGGTCCAATATAAGCACACAGAATATCTATCATTCTTTACCCTTGTTTCATGGCTGCCCATTTAGGTAAAATAGATCTCTTGTTTCACAGTATAGAGAACTCGCTGGTGAAGAAACTCCCTCTATCAATGTAAATCACAACATTCTCTGAAACTTAAAAAGGTACTTAGAGCTCTGAAAGGTTACAGATTAAATGACTCTAACCCTAATCATTTTAAGGGTCATATAGTCAGTAATCATCAAAGGTGGGACTTTCACCCGAGTTCTTCTTGGGTTCAAAGCCAACTCTCCATACACTACATCACTGCTTTGCTTGTTTTTGGCAAAATAAGAAAATAGATTTGATTTTGCTGTTATGTAAAGGAATGGGTCCCAAGGTTTTGGATCACCATGGCTTTCGTACTTTTCCATTGTGAGCTTTGCTAACCTGAGCCCCCACCTGGAGGGGAGCCTGAGTGACCAATATATCATCATTATTACTATTTACTGAAGGTCCACTGTGTAGCACATTGTGTTAGGGCCCAAAAGTATATAAAGAAGTCAAGTCGACAAAGCATTTATCAAGTGTCTGGCATTCTGCTAAGTCCTGGGGAATATAAAGAAAGGCCAGAAAAAGAAAAAAAATGTCTCTGCCATCCAGGAGCTCACAGTCTAATGAGGGAAACAACATGCAAACAAATATGTACAAATAAGATATCTATCTTATTATATATATATATGTATGCACACACATCTATGTTTATATATCCATATTTTATTTGTACACACTTGCTATATTATATGTGTGTATATATGTATATATGTGTGGCATATAGATATTATATATATGTGTGTGTATGAGATTAATTGGAGATAATTTCAGAGGGAATGCACAGAATTAAGGGAGATGATGGTAAAAGCTTCTTGGAGAAAGTAGGATTTTTGCGAGGACCTGAAGGAATGCAGGAGGCAGAGATGAGGAGGAGAGCATTTTAGGCATGAAAGAATATCACTGGATTGTAGAGAGCAAGGGGAAAGGGGAGGAGTAAGGTGTAACAAGATTGGAAAGGTGGTAGGAAAGGGCCAGGTTATGAAGAACTTTGAACATCAAACAGAGGAGTTTGTATTTGATCCTGGAGGTAACTGGGAGACACTGGAAGTGTGTGTGTGTGTGTGTGTGTGTGTGTGTGTGTGTGTGTGTGTGACATGATCAGACCTGACCTTTAGGAAGATCATTTTGACAGATGGTTGGAGGATGGAATGGAGTGGGGAGAGATTTGAACCAGACCCACCAGTCAGCTGTTATAATAATCTAGGAGTGAGGGGATGAGGGGCTGCATCAGAGTGGTGGCAGTTTCAGGAGAGAGAAGGGAATATATGCTTCCTTTTGCAAAGGTTAATTTGCAAAGGTATAACCAATGAGCTTTGGCAACAATTCGAATATGGAGGGTGAGAAATAGTGAGGAGTCCAGGAAGGCTCCTAGACTGCGAGCCCGAGTGACTAAGAGGATGCTGGTGCCCTCAATAGTAATAGAGGGATAGGGATTTGGAGGAAAGAGAATGAGTTCAGTTTCAGACATCCTGAGTTTAAGATATAAAGGGTTATACAGTGTGGGATGTTGGAGATGTGAGACTGGAAGTTAGGAGAGAAGTACAAAATATATATGTCCCCCTTGAGGAAATGATGCTATAGCTTGAGGCTGAAGCCTAGTGGGAGAATCTAGGCTTTGCCAGTGAAGGAAGTTCTCATACGAGCAAAAATCATGGATAATCTGTAGTACCAAATTATCACTGCTTATCTTCGTCACAGGTACAGAAAGCCATCGAAGACAATGGCATAAATATGCCCAAGTAAGACTTGTGTTTCAGGGCTAGATTAATAATAATAACACATAAGATTTTTCAAGCAAATAAAATTTAAAAAAAGATACTGTATGCATACAGTATCTTATCAAAACATCACAAAAACCCATTTTACAGGTGAGGAAATTAAGACTCAGAGTTTAAGGGACTTGCCCATGGTCATGTAGCTAGTATCAGAGTTGGGATTTGAACTCAGATCTTTCTGAATTTCAGTCAAGTACTCTATTTACAAGTCATGTTGCTTTTGAAGAAAAAATAACTAACAATACAAATCACGACAGGATAAGGGATAAATCATCTAGCACCAGCACAAAATGTTATAGGAGCTCATAAAAGAAGTGATCTTTCAAGGATTGAGGGTCAGGCAGGCTCAGAATATTCAGAGGTCATTTGGTAAATACCCAAACTGATTCAGGGAACATAACAGGTCTCACCTATGTGGGTGGAGCTTGACAAATTCGAGGACTTGCAAAGCTGGAAAGGCTTGCATCAGCGAAAAACTGTCATCTGAGGATCAACCTAGTTAAGTGTAGAGAGGCTAATAATTAGAAGGTTGATTACTGGAGTGGCTTTTAATAGCTATCTTCTCTTTGTCTTGGGAGAGCTTGGATTTGGGAGGAATGGTGACTGTCTTTTGTTAGACCATATGTAAATGGATTGTCATCCCAACCAATGTTCTGATTAGAACACTGGCTTTTTAGAATTCTTGTCTTTTTTTTTTCCTTCCAGGTTTCTGACTTTTCAGTCATGTCATTATTTGTCATCTCCCTTGATTCACTATCCTTTGCAATACTGGAACGTGTGTGTGTGTGTGTGTGTGTGTGTGTGAATATACTCTTCTAAACCTTTTATATGATAAAAGCCCTCTTTCCAGCATTAATCACTATGATTAATGTGATTCTCCTAATAACCTTTTTCTACTTGGGAAGGCTCCATTTATGGCTTTATTGTATGTTTGGATGTAAGCCATTTTCTCATCCAATGGTCCCGCTTTTCATTCTACTTCATGGATATTAACCTCTTTTTTTCTTAGACTGAGTTGAGAAATCTGCCGATTTACGTCTTATACCCATTGTTTGCAGTTTTGTCTTCTGGGGCCAAGTAGAATTAGCTGGATTCCTTTTGTATGTAACCACCTGGGCTTCTCTTCTAGCTCTTCATCATACAGGAAAAGGCGATGCTTTTCCCCCCCAGAACTAGACGGCTATGATGGGGTCAATTTAATTCCTCCTCCCAATGTGAGATGAGGAGAGAGCAGAAGTGATCATCCCTCTCTGAAAGCTGGCCCTTGGCAATAGACTCTAACAGGCAAAGCTTGATTTTAGCATCCCAGGTCTCTCTTTTTCTGTGTTCTTTTCCATTGTCTTCTCCAAGTCTTATACTTTTTTCCCTTCTTCCATGCTGAATGAAACTTCCTCCTAGAAAAGGACCTGATAAACTCATTCACATTGATTTATCAACTGTCCTATGGAATGTCAAAGCAGGAAAGGAACCTTAGAGGTCCTTTAGTCCTAACCCCTCATTTAACTTAGGTGGAAAATGGAACTCACAGAGCTTTCAGGGTTATCTGCTTCAAGGAACATTAGCACTTTTGACAGGGATTAAAAATGTTACCCCCAAATAGTAACTCTATGGAGGATTCAGGTATCAATCAACTGCTGCTCCCGCTGCTTATGGAGGTGTTTGGTTCTTGGGCAATGAAGAGCCTTCCTGGTGCCCTTGAAATTGTATCCTGTAGGTGGTTGGTTCCTTATGGAGATTAGTCCAGCTAATTTGATGGATGGGCAACCAATATGAAATGGCTCTGGGCATCAAATTCAACTCTGTAAAATCCAGACTGGCTAGAATTCCCCAGCTTCCTATGAAGAAAGGATTTATAATGTAGAGCCAGAAAGATTAACAAATTTTTTTTTTAAAAGTTTTCTTTAGAGTCTTTGCTTATCAAGTCAAGAAAAGTATCCTTTAAACAAACCAAAAAGGGGTAGAGGTGCCTGGGGACAGACCAATGACTTGAAGGTTGTACCCCTCAAAATCTCCCCCAACACATAAACCACAGTTTAGCTTTTGGAAAAAAATGTAAGTTTACAATCTACTGGGAAAAGTTAGGTAGAATGTAATTTTTTTTTCACCCAGATTAAGTCTTCTGTGTTCCTTCATTTGTAATCCCCTCTGGAGATTTGGGTAATCTTTCTTCTTTTAGGGTTCCCTGAGATCTTGCAAAAAGTTTGATAGATTTGTGATTATCTAGTGCAATTTACATGGTAAAAGGGTAATTTTTTTATCTTCTTCTTTGCGATTCTTTCTCTGTGAATTCATTGTTTCTTACAGTTATTAGATTTGTCAACCCCACCCTTTATATTAAATCTCCAAAGAAAGTATGAAGTGGTATAAAATGGTGGCTACATTTTGAGGAGATCTAATTTATAAGAAGTTCAGGGAGAAGTTATGCTTTGTCTCTGTTCACCACTGAAGACATCAGTATGAGGATATTCTCAGTTGAACTGAAGGAGGGAGGGTGAGACAGTGAAATATCTTTGGATGGCACCAAAGGTCTTTTTTCACGGGAAGTTACTTTTTTCTCTAAAGTTTTAAAATCAACATGGAGAAGAATGAAGGAAATATGAGGAGATAGCAATTAAGTCATGAGCTGAGCAAGGAAGGGAGAACCACAGCTCGTACATATCCCTCCCTGTTGGGAATCTAGTGTAGTGTTGTGTAGGGGAGAGAGGTGGGTGTTAGCAACAATGGTGGCAGCCCAAAACACTTTTGCCTTTGTGTTCCAATGAAAAGTATTCTATTGGGTACCAATTTCAAGTAATAATAGGCCTTTAAAAATGTCACCAGGTAAGGGTCCCAGATCAACTTAGTCAATTGTGATCTGCTGGTAGGCAAATTTGAATAAAAATTAACAACTGAATAATTTAGTTCAACAAATGTTCACTAACCTTCCACTATGTGCCAAGCACTAGGCTGGGGTGCTGGGAACACAAAGTAAAAAATGAAAGTTCTATTTTCCTCCTAAGTCAAATGAGGGGTTAGGACTAAAGGATCTCTAAGGTTCCTTTCCTGCTTTGACATTCCATGGGACAGCTGACAAATCAGTGTGAATGAGTTTATCAGGTCCTTTCCTAGGAGGAAATTTCATTCAGCATGGAAGAAGGGAAAAAGAATAAGACTTGGAGAAGACAATGGAAAAGAACACAGAAAAGAGAGAGCTGGGATGCTAAAAACAGAGAACTGACTTTCAATGTGTACACAGGTAAATAGATACAAAATCATTTTAGGAGGAATAGAGTCCTAATAACGAGGGAATCAGGAAAAGGTTCAAGTAGAAGGTAATACTAGCACTGATCCTTGAAGGAATAGGAATTCTAAGTGAGGAAGAAGGAATATACTTTCATCAAGAGGAAAATAACCTATGCAAAGGATGGAGAAAAAAAAGGTTTTGTTGGGTTCAGGGAACACTTAGTAAGTTAATTGGAATGAAATGTAGAACATGTGAAAGAAGTGACTTTGGGGTGTGATGGATTTGGAGTCAGGAAAATTTGGGTTCAAATCCTTGGATTCTTAACTAGTTGTTTGACTCAAGGCCACCACACTACCTAAAAAGAGGCAAAATGGCCCAAGTTAGAACACCAGAACAGAATAAAACTTCTGTGCCAATCAGCTTTGGGATCAGTCCTGTTAGTAGCTGCTGCACTTTTAGCCTGGGCAAGATAGAAAGGCCAATTTCAAAATCAAAACCAAAAATTCACAAAATGGGAGTAGGGCAAGTGGAGAAGTGGGGATACTACTTTGCTATGTTAATATATACTTTAAAAAACCCCAAATGTATGAAAGAGAATCACAGTTTCATATACAGCCTTCATTTTCTGTTTATCTTCTTTATGAAAAGTTTCTTTTTTTGTTGATATTTGTCAAGTATGTAATTAGTTTTTTCTAAGCTATAGCAAGATAGGCACAAAACCTATGCATGTGGGAGTAAAAGGTATCTCAAGCTGTATAAACTATGATTTTAATCACGTGAAATGTGTGCAGCTTTACTTCAGAAGAAGGAAGTATCTCATTATCTCCTATAACTGCTTAACACACACTATAAGAAACATCTTCATTTACTCTTTAAAAATGACTAGATGAATTACACATTCATGTTATGCAGCCTCAACTGAGTCCTCATTGTAGCAAAGCAGTCTTTATATTCCTTCTTAATTGATTCCTTGTCTCATTTCCCATAGAAACTATTTAAAACCTTCTTTTCCCTCCTCAAACCTCCCACACTTCCCCTAAACACTTCCCTCCACCCCCTTAGCTGAGAACCCTTCCTCTTACTAAGAAAAGTGAGGCCATTTAAAGTGAGTGCCCCTTTCTCCCATTCTTTTCATCTCAAAACTCAATGGCATAATTTCCTACTTCCTCTTCTTTCCTCTAGTCTCGGACAAAGGGATAATCCTTCACCCTTCCAAAACAAAACTACATTCACTCCTATCTTCTCTAGCAAATGGCAACCTTAATCATGCCTCACCTCCTTTCTCAAATATTCATTCTACTGGTTCTTTCCCTAATGCCTTCAAACATGTTAAAACTCAATATTAAACAAAACAAAACAAAATAAAACAACCGCCCCCTCCTCCAAACCTTCACTAGACTTTACAATCACTTCAGCCTATCATTCTGTATTTTTCCTTTCCTTTTCAACCAAATTCCTTGAAAAAGCTGACTATGCTTGCCTCTAATTTCTTTGTACTCATTCAGTTCCTTAGCCCTTTGTAATCAGACTTCTGACCTCATCATTTAACTGAAAATACTCTCTTGGATTACCATCTATCTCTCAATTTTCAGGTCTGATTTTTTTTCTCAGTCCTCATCCATCTCACCCTGTCTGATATATTTGACAATGATAAATACTCTCTCTGGGCTTTTGCAACACTACTCTTTCCTGGTTCTTCTATCTGTTTCATCAATCCTTTTGAGTCTCCTTTGCTGCTTCAATATCCATGTCATAACCCCTAACTGTGAGTGTTCCCCAAAGTTCCATGGTAGGCTTTCTTTTCCCTGAAAACTCTCTCAATAGTTTTATTAACTCCCATGGGCTTAACAATCATCTCAAGGAAGCTGATTTACACATGTGTGTGTATGTGCATGCATGTATATACACACACATACGTACATGCACACACATCCAACTTGAGTGTTGGATTATTATCTATAACTTTTCTAAATTTCTATTTTGGTTCTTCACTCCTGTCTTGTTTATGTTTTTGTTAGATTTCTCTAATTCTGAAAGGAATATGCTGACGTCCCCTTCTATTAAAGTTTTGCTGTTCATTTCTCTCTGCAGTTTGACTTATTTTTTCTTTAAGTATTTAGATACTATAGAATTTGGTGCAAATATATTATTTATATTGGTTCATCATCTATGATGCCCTTAAGCAAACTGTTGGCTCCCTGATTATCTCTTTTCATCTTGTCTATTTTTACTGTCACCTTGTCTAAAATTATGATTCCAACCCCTTCATATACAATCCTCATTTTCTGTTTATCTTTTTTTTTTTTTTTAATGAAACTGGTTTCTTCTGTCCTTGGATTCTCTTCCATTATCTCATTTTCTAAGATAATGGGGTCACTTGTTGTATTGCTGATTCATGTATGTCTTTTGGGCAAATGCAGCTGAAAGAAAGCAATGGGTGGTGAGGTACATGGGGAGAAAGATAAATAGATTTTATTACTTCTATGACTTTTCCTGGAAAAATCAGGGGTTTTGAGTGAACAAAAGCAATTTTACTATTCATATTTTTTATAGCTTCACCAAAGCAGACAATGAATTTTTAAATCCAGACCAATGCCTAAATGCATATGAGTCATCCATCAGTCCTGGTGGGAAGAGGCTTATAAGCAAGCTGGAACAGCTTTTTTTTTTTTGAGTCAATTGTTTCATGTCCTTCCTAATCTCATTGTTCTTTACCTGAAGATTTGAAAGGAAAACCTTTTTTTTTTTTTTTTTTTAAGGGGCAGAGCTGAACCCACTGACTAGAAAGTCAAGCCTAAGGGAAATGCTGGGAAAAGAGTCTTGCTGTCTAGATGAGAATGAGGACCATCCATGAGGGATTAACCAGCCCTGCTCAGCAGTCAAACGTTTTCTGCTCCATACACCTGTAGATTTGAAGGAATCTTAAAAACAAAAACAAAAACAAACAAGTGGGGGTATGTTAAATTGCATGTTCTATTGCCTTGCTCATCTGGTGGACAAACTAAAGGGTCCAGGTATGGGTTAGTGGCTTGGGCTGAAAATACCAGTTTGTGTGAGCAGAACGTTTCAAGTGGCACTGACTGCTTTGATGAATTCACTTTGTATACCAAACACCCCAATTAGCAACCAACAAAACACTTTTAATTGGGACACAAAGGTAGAAGAAGTGTTTTAGGTTGCCATAGTTTCAGATTTGTGCCTGTGCTTGGTTTCAGAAACTGTCTTTCTTTTTTCAGATGTGAAATACTACCAAGAATGAACTCTGGTGACTAGAGTACATCTGGTATTCTGGGAGGAGAGAGGGAGTATAGGGAACAAGCTGGACCGAAGGCTATGCAGAAGCAGCTGACTGAGGGCACATTGCATTCCAGTTGGCAGCTTGCTCTTAATACCCAGTAATTCTCAGTTCCTTGGAAAGACAACCCAGGGAATATGGGCACGTGCTTAAAATGAAGAAGATGCGCTGCACATTTGGGAAGGTGATGCCACTGACCCCCTGTCAATAAGACAAGCACTTCATGGTGTTTTTCCAGTAAGGGGGGGAGATGGGGTGATGATGGTAGAATGTGAGCTGTCACTCCTACTCTCCTGCCTGTTACCTCTTGCTACTAGCAATTTATAAGAGGCAGCATCATGCAGAGCAAAGAGGACTGGATCTGGATACAGGGGACGAGGTTTCAAATTCTGGCTCTGTTACTTGCTATCTATCCAGCAAATCACTTCTTTTTTTTTTTTTGGTATTTTTTAAAATTAATTTTTAGTTTTCAACATTCATCTCCACAAGATTTTGAATTACAAATTTTCTCCCTGTCTTTCCCCTACCCCCCACTCCCAGAGAGTAAGCCTACTGAATACCCTTTCCCCCAATTTGCTCTCTCTTATATCCTCCCTATCCCTCCTCTAACTTTCTAGTAGGGCAAGATGGATTTCTATATCTTATTTCCCAGTTGCATGTAAAAAACAATTAAAACTTTTTTTTTTTAACATTTGTTTTTAAAACTTTGGTTTCCAGATTCTTTCCCTTCTTCCCTCCTAACCCGCCCTCAATGGGAAGATAAGCAATTCAATATAGGTTGTACACGTGTAGTTATGCAAAATGTTTCCATAGTAGTTGTGTTGTGAAAAACTAACTATATTTCCCTCCATCCTATCCTGCCCCCAACTTATTCTATTTTCTCCTTTGACCCTATCCCTTTTCAAAAGTGTTTGCTTCTAACTACCCTCTCCCCCAATCTGCCGTCCCTTCTATTATTCCCCCCTCTTATCCTCTTTCCCCCTACTTTCCTGTAGGGTACAATACCCAAATGAGTGTGTATGTTATTCCCTCCTTAAGCCAAATTCAATGAGAGTATGTTGCCCCATTCCCTTTCAC
>CM053586.1:227120882-227148463 GCA_028646515.1 Pseudochirops corinnae
ATAAAAAGATGTTAGTAGAAGTTATTATATTAATTCATAAAATATACTTATATTTATTATTTGCTGCTCTGTATTATATAAGTGTAATATATTATAAATATGTAAAGAATATATATCAACCTTGTAGTCTGATAAGGACAAGAGTGACCATAGATATTTATGAGAAATAATTTTAAAAATCTGCTGAATGTATTCTTTAACAGAATAAATTTAAGAAAAACACAATTAGAAGGAAGGCTAGAGGAGGGTAGGATAGGGCCCACCCAGTGTTCCTCTTTCTCCCTGCATTCTTGCTTCTCTCCTAACTCCTACTCCTCAGCAGGCTAGCACCAATAAAACACACAGTCACATACACCTCCCAGCTTGTCCATTCAGATGAAGATTATCTCTCACAGTCTTGTAGAGGGGAATTGCAGATGTGGCATTTGATCAGACACTGAAGATGCCAAGGTCATTCACTGCATCCTGGGCCATTGCCAGTCATTTTGACTATTGTCTTGCCACTGGACTTTCATGACTCTGGATGAGGGAGTGAGGCTGCCGATTTTGCACAACTCTGCCTCACTTAAATCCAATTCATGCACAAGTCAAGACATCACCTGTGATTGTCGCTGGTCCTCTTAAAAAATGATGGATGAACAACAACAACGTCTTGCTGCTGCACTGGGATGATCGCCAACTCTCCCTTCTCCTCTCTTCATTTTCCTCAAGAGTCCTACAGAACCTGTAGCTTTGTATGAACCACGCCTCCCCATCTCCTCCTTAGAGGACTAATCTTGTTTTCTCTCTTCCCAAACTGGAAAGAGCTACAAATCCCAAAGGGTTTTGTGGACAGCTAGCCTTTTGCCAGGGATTGTGACAGTCACATAAATTGTTCTCCTAGTTCTGCTCATTTCACCCTGAATTAGTTCATAAAAGTCCAATTAGTTCTTTGAAGTTACCCATTTAATAATTCTATATTCCATTACATTTATATTCCACAATTCAGCTATTGACCAATAGCTGATTTTCCAATTAATGGCTACCATAAAAAGAGCTGCTATAAATATTTTTGTACAGATGGATCTTTTTCTCTCTCTTTGATTTTTTTGAGATATACTAGTAGGATAGCTGGTGGTATAGTGGTACACCTGGGTTGAATAGTGTGCACAGTTTGGTAAATTACTGGACATAGTTCCACGTTGCTTTTCAGAATGGCTGGACTGATTCACAGCTTCACCAACAGTGCACTTGTGTGCTTGTTTTTCTGAGACCCTCCAACATTTGTGCTCTTTGTCAGTCTGTTTGCTATGAGGTGGAACTTCAAACTTGCTTTACTTTGCATTTTTATTAGTGATTTAGAACATTTTTCATATGATTTGGATTGGATAGCTTGGATTTCTTCTTTGAAAAGGAAGATCAGAATTGATATAGAATCTGGGAGTTCCTTCCTTTCTGCCCCTTGAACTATGTGGACTTGTTTTTCCTTCCTCTTGGTTCTAGGAGTTGCTTAAGAAATGTTTATTGACTGACTAATCAATCAATTGGTTGGTTGGTTGTAATCACCAGGTATAGTTCCCTGAGAGAGGCTGGTGGGACCTAGAGGTTAAGTGTTTCCCTTTTTCCTAATTTACAAAGAAAGAAAGAGAGATGAAAGGAAGAGGGAGAGAGGTCAGTGACCAGGAAGGAAGATCAAGCTCACAGGCTAAGAGAGGAGTATCAGCAGGGACTTTTCATGTCCCTTTCCTCCTCGAGAAAAGGGAATGAGTTTGGGCAACTCAGTTTGTGCTCCACAGTGACACTTAGTGGAGGCTACCTCTATAAAAGGAAATACTTGAACTAAATGACCTCTAAAGTCAGTTGTAGCTATATATCTATGATTTTATGACTCAGATACTGCTTATGGAACTCGTCATTAGTTCATATAGGTTTTTGTGTATATCTTTGAATTCCCCATTTCTATTGTTTTTTTTATTGTACAATAACATCCCACTATATTCATATACCTCAATTTGCTCATCTCTTCTCCAAACAATGGGTGTTCACTTTGTTTT
The DNA here is from genome assembly GCA_028646515.1 of Pseudochirops corinnae. Lineage (NCBI taxonomy): Eukaryota > Metazoa > Chordata > Mammalia > Diprotodontia > Pseudocheiridae > Pseudochirops > Pseudochirops corinnae. The sequence continues at coordinate 227,122,916 of CM053586.1, forward strand.
CAGTTTTTTATAGTCTTTTTTTAAAATTTAAAATTAAAAAAATTTTAAAATAAATTTAAATTAAATTTAAATTTAAAATTAAAAATTAAAAAATTTCCTCATGCTTCCCCAACTCTATTTCTGTTCCTTCCCCACCTCTACCCCTGTTCCTTCCCCTTCACTAAATTAAAAATAATGGCCAAATTTTCCCTCAGGCATTATTCTCCAGATGTGGCATATCCAGACTCACTGTTCTTCTTCGGTTCTCAGAGATATGGAAAAAGGTCATCTGGCAACAGCTACCCCATGTCAATTCATGACTGTTCCTCTATATGTGGGCTTTCCCCCAAGCTCTAATTTCAGGAGGCAACGGATGCAGTATGGATGACATTCTGGAGGGTTGCTTGGTTAATGGAGGGACCAGATTAGCATCACTTTTACACATTGCATTTTTGAGAAAGCAGCCAACCAATCAGACCCATGAACATGGCGCCCTTTATCCTAGGAACTGACATCTCAGACAGATTCAGAAACTCTGAACTCATTCTTTATTTATAGGATGCCACTATTTCAAGTTCTTATTGTTAATTATTCATTTTTGGTGAAACACAACATCAGGAGGATCTATTCGGCAAGAAATGAAATCTTTTCCACCTCTCCTGAGAAACATCAAGAAATGAATGCTTTTCAGAGTCCCGTTTTGTTCTTATTAAGGAGGAGAAGACACTCTGGATTACTGGAGATCAAAGGAGAGCTAATGCGTGTGAAAGAGTAGTAAAGTAGAACAGTGGTTAGAGTGCTAAGAGAGGAGTTGGAAAGACTGAGTTCAAATCTGACCTCAGACTTTGCCACGTGGCTCTGGACAGGTCATTTAACCTCTGTCTGCTTTAGTTTCCTCGACTGTAAAATAGTGATAATTGTAGTACCTACTTGGTTTGTTTTTAGGATCAAATGAGACAATATTTGTAAAGAGTTTTGAAAACATTAAAGTGTTACAGAAATGCTAGTTATAATAATAATAGTATTAAAATTAATATTATTAATCACTATGTTATGGTTATTATATATTATGGTTATTATAATAATTGTAACACTCATTGTCAATATTAACTGCTATTAAAAGTGATTATTGTTATTATTATTACCCACCTCACAGAGTTGTCCTGAAGACAAAATAATATTTGTAAAATGCTTTGTGAATTTTCAAGTGCTACTTTTAGCTATCATTATCGAAAATACTTTGTCACTGTAAAGTGCCATGAAAATGTAAGCTTACTTAATTATTATTAACTATTTTCTGGAGATTTGATGAGTCATCTTCTTTCCTTGCCAAGATGCACCCATTAGGGAAAAGAAGCAATATATGGTACAGTGAGTCCAGTATACTCATATGAAGTTTCAAATTTCATTTCTGCCACTTACAACTCATGACCTTGGGTAAGTAATTTCACCCCTCTGAGTCTCTATTTCCTCCTCTACGAAATGAGAGGGTTGGACCAGGTAATCTCTAATATACTTTCTGGCTTTCAACAAATGATTCCCTCAACCTTAGCCATGTCCCACCCCACTCTGGTGGAGTAAAGACAACTCTTAATATTGTGTTCAAAAGAAACCTCTGCTTACAGAGCTTTCTCTCTTCTACTACTACAATCAGGTGAGAGAGAGCCATAGTTTGAAATGCACTCCTTCCTTCCCTTTGCCTCTTAGAATACCTAGCTCCATTTAAGGTCCAACTTAGGTGCCATCTCCTACCAAAAGCTTTTGTTGATCCCTTTACATGATAGCACTCATCATGGTGTCAAAGTATAATGTAACCTATTTATAGAGATTTAAGCTTTAATAGCTCAAAACTATTCCAAGACTTTTAATAACACCCTATATATTTGTAGCATGCGGTACAAGAGAAACAGTACTGACTCTGGATTCAGAAGATGTGGGTTCAAATCTACTTCCTGACAATTAGTAACTGGACAAGTCACTTAATCTCCCTGGGGTTGGAAAATGAAGTTGGGGGTAGAGTAGACTATAGAGCCTTCCAGTTTAAATCTTTGATCCTATGTTGAAGCCTCCCAGTATGACATAAGCATCTTCAGGGCAAGGACTTCCTTCCTTCCTTCCTTCCTTCCTTCCTTCCTTCCTTCCTTCCTTCCTTCCTTCCTTCCTTCCTTCCCTCCCTCCCTCCCTCCCTCCCTCCTTCCTTCCTTCCCTCCCTCTCTCCTTCCTTCCTTCTTTTTGTGTCTATAGTACTTGGTTCTTAATTAATGCTTGCTGTAATGGAATAGCAAAGAAAAAAACCAAAACAAAAACATTAGAAGAGTAAGACGGTTCTGAAAATGTCAAGTGTAAATCCCTTGAACATCAAATGCCCATTTAGAAGCAAAATTAATGGACTTTAAGCAGGATTGTTGGTGAGCCTGGGTGGGGATAGAACTATTTTTTTTTTTAATTTCTTCTACTTGATGGTTAACCCTCATTCCCCTTTCTTCTTACTTTCATTTAGTAGCAATTCAGTAGGTAGAAAAATCAATCCATGATGCTATAGTAGAAAGAGGACTAGACACAGAACCCAGAAGATCTAGGTTTAGATGTCAACTCTGCCACTTTCTGTGTGACCTTGGGCAAACTACGTTTGGGGCTTCAATTTCTTCATCTACAATATGAGGCTGCTACACTAAGTGGTATCTGAGGTTTAGTTTACCTCTATGTTTCTGTTAAATACAATGCAAAAGGCAAGGCAAACACGTGAAGTAAATTTCTCTCATGGTGGTGAAAGTTGGGAGACCCAGGCTCTTGGTCTGTTTCTACCATTCACTGATGGAATTCAGATCTGTTTCTTACTTGCTGAATGACCTTGGGCAAAACTTCTCTGGGTACCAGGTTCTTTATTTGTAAAATCAGAAGTTAGATTAACTAATATCTTAGGTCCCTTCCAGCTTTGACATTTTATGATATCTGATTTCTAACTTTTCATGCTTTTTTTTCTCCCTTCTTTGTCACTCCCTTCCCTGCTCTATTCAGGTACCCAACATCCTTATGGTCTCAAATCCCTACTCCACCTTCCTCCTCCTTGCCCCCCCCCCCCCCCCCATTTAAAAATCTACACTCAGGAAAAGATCCCAGAAACCACTTCAGACTGCAAACCCTATTTATTTGCTATTCAGGAAGCCATATGAGCCATATAAACTCACTTTTAAAATCTTAGCAAGGAAGGCATTAGACAATCATTATAAGCAACACCATCTCCATATAACAGTGAGAACAAAGGGAAGAAAAAAAGTTTCCAGAAAGCTTGGTAAAATCAATAAGCTTCCTAACCTTCTCATTTTAGAGATGAATAAACGGAGGCTGAGACACATTAGGTGACTTGCTCAGGGTCATACAGCTAGCGTCTGAAATAAGATTCAAAGTCTTATGCACTCCCAGCCCAGGGCTCTGTCCATGGCACCAGCCTGCTATCTCATTTAGTCTCCTTGTCTCTTTCAGATGGCTTGAGACTCAATCCCTCAACACTCTCAAAACTTCTACCTCCAGAACAGATCTCTTTCTGTATATACTTGGTCTGGGTCAGCTGTTCTTCCTATTCTTGTTTTCTTAAGAGCCACTTTTCCTTCTTTATTTGCCAAATCAGTATTAGAGCCCAAATGTGGTGACTCTACACACATAGAAAAGAATTTATTATAGAAATCTTTGCAGATGTTTTCATCTATTCATGGTCCTCCTTCCAATTTCAACATTAAATGACTTTGGGAAGATATGATTTAATGTCAAGGAATTTTGGGTAAGGTGTACCAAGAAGGAACATAAGCAAGTACTCAAAGAATTACCAGTCAGGCAGTCTAATACTTTGCTGTTGCATCATTTCCAGTTGTGTCCAAATCTTCATGATCCCATTTGGGTTTTCTTGACAGAAATACTGGACTGGTTTGCTATTTCCTTCTCTAGCTCTTTTTATAGATGAGGAACTGAGGCAAACAGAGTTAAGTGACTTGCCCAGGGTCACACAAGTGTCTGAAGCCAGATTTGACTCCAGGCCTGTCACTCTATCCACACTGCCACCTAGCTGCTCACAGCAGATCAGACATACAACTGGATATGTACCCCTGTGGAAAGCCCAGGTCTTCTGAATCTCTTCCCTTATATATGACTGTTGTAGCCGGAGAGATTCACAGTGACTGAGTGGGAGGAGGACCTTAGGCTCAGGCAATTAGGGAATAGTCAGGACAGCACCGCTCCCTTCTTCCCCTTCATCAACAAGGACACTGTTATTAGTAAAGTTTACTCAACTTATACATCTACATTAAGTGAAGTTTGCTAAGCTGATAGTTTGCTAACTTTCCATCTCCAACCCTAAATGTAACTGACTAAGTCAGTTGTTGAATATGTATGAATTTCCTGGTAGATAGGTAGGTTAATCAGTGGTCAAACATGGAATCACTTTTATCACCTGGAACCTAGCAACAGACCGATCCTCACATTTTTCTCCCTTGACTTCACCTGTTCTATTTTGGAGATGTCCAATTGTTGGTGCCAGTACTCTTTCTCATTGAGAATGTCACTGCCAACCAGTCAGACACTGAGGAGTTGACTCAAGGCATTTTGGCATCTACTTGTTGTGAACTGCAAAGGTGCACACACACACACACACACACACACACACACACACAAATGCTCTAGCAAGGCTTTGGAATAAGTTCTTGAGACACCCTAACTATGATCCCAAATTATACCTGGAGAAGAAATCTAAGAAGAGGCTTGTCTCATCTATCACAGAAAGTCAGGTGGTATGCTCCTTGATCCTGGCCACGGAGCTGTCTACTTTTCCAATGGTATTTGTCCAAAACCAACAAGAGGAATTAGTCAGTGTGCATAACCCTCTCTGATTGGCTAGCAAGTAGTCTAGGGTTATTTGTTGGTCAAATACTATAAAAGCTAAAGAAGGCAGGCTGTTAGTCAGTGTATATATCCTGTTGTACACCCAAGGCACCCATCCTGTCATGTGCCGATGGAGCTGTAAGGTGAGAGAGAGCTCATACTTTCATACCTGTGAGAAATAAAATACCTGACTTGTGATTCTTCGACTACTTTTTGTTTCTTCTTAGTAACTTTGTGAGTAGTTAGGTGGTATCAGCGAACAGAGTGCCAGACCTGGAGTCAGGTAGACTCTTCTCCCTGAGTTCAAATCTGGCTTCATAGACTTACTAGCTGTGTGACCCCAATTGTCTCAAAAAGAAAAAAAAATAATCAGAACATTACTGAACAATCTCCTGGAATGCTGGTGCCTTTCCTCTGGGATCATCTCCAATTTATGCCATCCATATCTTATTTGTACACAGTTTTGCACGTTGTCACTCCCATTACAGACTGTGAGCTACTTGAGAATGGCAACTTTTTTTTTTTACCTTACCTTATCCCTGTTACTTAGTACAGTGCTTGGAAAATAGTAAGTATTTAAGAAATGTTTGTTGACTTCTTTTTTTAAATTACCAACCAGAATGGATTAAGAAGAAGAATCCACCAATGTGTTGCTTACAACATTTGAAACATAAATATTCACCAAATTAAAATTAGGGACCAGAGAAAAATATTTTATACTTCAGATGAACTAAAAAATAAAGCAGGGGTAGCAACCGTTATTTCAGACAAGGAGATAGTAAAAATAGAAATGATAAAATAAATATTCAGAGAAACTATATTATGCTTAAAAATAAATAATGAATCACCATCAATACTTAATATGGTATAGAATCCAAGTACTTAAAAGATAACTGAACTGTAGGTAGTTATAGACAAGAAATCTATAACAGTGGGAAACTCAATGTACTCCTTTCATATCTACGTAATGCTAAGAAAAAGATAAACAAGAAGGAAGGTAAGGACCTGAATAGAACTTTGGAAAATTTAGATATAATAATTCTCTAGGATTGTTGAATGGGACCTGGGCACAACATCTTTACAAAAATTGATCCTGTATTAGAACACAAAACCTTTATAAATGCAGAAAAGAAGTAACAAATAAAAAGAGTAATCACCAAAGTAAAAATTCTGAAAAACAGACAACAAAATTTAAGGCAACCCCTCCCTTCTCATCAAATTGATAAATAAAACTACAAACTGGTTATGTTGCAAAAAAAAAAAACCCTAATAAAATGTAACATTTAGCTGTTATGATTTTAAAAAGGGAGAGGAAAATCTACTTGTTTCTATAAAAATGAGAAATGAGAATCTGCAATAAATTCAGATGAAATAAAGGAAACTATATTGAAAACAAAAGTATCACAAAAATTGATAGATGGAAGTTGACACATACTAAATACTCAGCAGATTACAGGATTTAATCCAAAATCATACACCAAATATTTCTGAAGCATGTACTATGTTCAAAGTTAGGTACTGGGGACACAAAGACAATATTTAAAATATAGACGTGCCTTGTTTTACTGTGATTTCCTTTTTTTGCACTTTGCAGATATTGAATTTTTTACAAATTGAAGGTTTGTGGCAGCTTTGCATCGGGCAAGTCTATCTGTGCCGTTTTCTAACAGCATGTGCCTATATTGTGTCTCTGTGTCACATTTTGATAATTCTTGCAATATTTCAAACTTTTTCATCATTATTATATCTGTAATAGTGATCTATGATCAGTGACCTTTGATGTTACTTTTGTAATTGTTTTGGGGTGATGAACCACACTCATATAAAACAGTGACCTTAATTGATAAATGTTGTGTATGTTCTGACTACTCTACCCAACCCACTGTTCCCTGTCTCTCTCTCTCTCTCTCTCTCCTCAGGCATCCTTATTCCCTGAGACACAACAATATTGAAAGTAGGTTAATTAATGACCATCCTACAATGGCCTCTAAGTGTTCAAGTGAGAGGAAGAATCAATTGATGCAGCAAACTTAACTGTTATCTTGTTTTAAGAAATTGCCAGGCTATCCCAGCCTTCAAGCAACTACCACCCTGATCAGTCAGCAGCCAGCAACAAGACTCTTCACCAGCAAAAAGATTATGACTTGCTGAAGGCTCATATGACAGCATTTTGAATAATAAAGTATCTTTTAATCAAGGTATGTACATTGTTTTTTAGACATAATACTATTGCACACTTTAAATAGACTACTATATAGTGTAAATATAACTTTTATATGTACTGGGAAACCAAAAAATCATGTGACTCACTCTATTTTGATATTTGCTTTCTTGCAGTACTCTAGAATTGAACCAGCAATATCTTCAAGGTCTGCCTATAGGCCCTGCCCTCAAGGAGCTTACATTCTATCAGAGGATAGGCAATAGAATACATACAGCATATTAACAGAAAGATAAAAATTATAAATTTTAGGGGGAAAGAGCACCGATAACTAAGAAGATCAGAAAAGACTTTTCATAGCAGGTGATACATGATTTGAGCGTTGAAAGAAGTGCAGCCATGGGTTAACTAAGGGGATACCTGATCAATTGAGACCTCCAATCCACTTGTTGAAATTATAAGACCTTTATCAGAAAGGGACACCTTACAAAGAGGTAGACATGGGTTCTGGCTCTTTGATAAGGGGGCATGCACTTTGCTGGGATGACATAGAAATTCACAATTGGCTGTTTGAGATGAGGGGCGTTCTATTAAAGATGATTGGTAAGTGAGCATCATGGGGGATGGAATTTTTGTGAAGGAACCTATTTCGTTCAGTCTATAAATAGAATTGTAGAAACTTTTCTGGTCTTTTTTTTGGGGTACTTCTTTTTGGTATTTTTTTAGTGCCTTTTCTCTTTTGGACTTCTGGAAAAGTTGGGGAGAGGCTTAATTTTTTCCCTACCCCTTACCCTACCTTTCCTTCGCCCCCCCCCCCCCCCCCTCCAGTGGCAGCAGCAGATACAAGCATGAGATAGCAGGAATATGTGCATGTGTAGGCAAGACTGAATCCCTGGCTGTCTTCTTTCTGTTTCTTTCCCTGGTCTCAGGTAATTAACCACCTTCAAAAAGAGACATTTCTAGCCTTAACAACTACCTTATGAGTGCAGAATTCCCCCAGTCTTGTGCTTGCCATGTAATGGGTGATGGTTTCTAAAATGCCACCATTTTCCTCTCTGAGGAGACCACTATCTCCAGAAAGATCACTATCTCTGCAATTGAAGGACTAAAGAGAGTCATGTCCTGGTTGACTGGAGATGCCAATGCTGTGAGTTATTTGACTGGTATATGTCTAAGATTAAAGTGAAATATATATATCCCACAGTCCCATAAAGTTGTCTTTACCTTCTTCATAGGGGTAATATAAACACAATAGGTTGTTTTATTTTTCTAATGGGTGCTTGTGAGTCTTTTGTGTTGTTAGCAATTTCTGTGGTGGAGGAAGTAAACCAAAGGCCTACACTTGATAAGCAACCATGTTGTACCTCACATAGCTTTTCCAGAAGATGCCCTTTTGTTTACATTTTGGGGAAATCCTAGACATGAGCAATACCTAAGGTTTGTTTTTAGAACTTTCCTTCGATTTATACTCTGTGATTGGGGCAATGAGCCAGACAAAGAAAGCTTGACCTTCCCTTGTTGAGGCCAGGCCTCCCCAGATTACGAATTTGGATCCCTGTGAACTAACCCAGAGCAGGAACCTCTTATAAGAAAGGGACTCTTGAGTCATATTTTTTTTTAGTTTAGAAATTTATTCTGTTTAATCCACAAGCTTTATATAGCTTATTTTAAAAAACAAACAAAAAAAGACAAAACAACAACAGGCACAACAAAAACAAAATAAAATGGTGAAAACATGACAATATCCAAAATTGAGATCCTTTCACTTTTCAAAACTAAGAGCTCTGAAAAGTTCAGTCTACCAACTGGAAGAACCCTAACAAGACAAGAATTATGAATGGGGCAATGATGTCACTTCATGCAAAGAATTTTAAGTAACTGAAAGAATCTTTCTGGGGCATAATTGTCCTTACAGGCAAATGGGGGGTGGGGCGAGGGGAAACATGATAGGAAAAAATGGAATTCCAGTGTTCCAAATCAACTAGTTATGTCAGTATAAGCCCACAGTGTCCTGGCGAACAGTGTGCGTTCATTTTCTGGACCGTCCTACAAGCTCTAATCTTGATTCACTTCAGCAGAGACGACAGCAACAGGGAAAGAGTGTGGTGTTAAAAATGCTTTAACTTCTTTAACTTCGACTTCTGGTGAACAGTGGTCTCTCCTCTGGGCAGCTTCAAGGTCAAAGCCTCAGACTGAGTCATATTTTTAAAGAAGCTAGAGATTTTGAGAAGTAGAAATAAGAAGAAAGAACACTTTATGCAAAAAGACATGAATGGGGGAGATGGGACACCAAATCTGAGGTTGGTACAGAGACTATGTGAAGGGGAGTAATGTGATTCAAAGCTTAAAGTTAGAGCAGGAAGTGACTTTAGAGATAAAATTCCAACCCCTATATTTCATAAATGAGCAAGCTGTGGCTCGGAGAAGGGAATAATATTAATAATAACAACTAAATTGATACATATAGCACTTTAAGGTTTGCAAAATACTTTAAATATGTTATATATTTGAACATCACAGCAATCCTGTGAGGTGGCGTTCAGTCATTTCAGTCATCTTTGGCTCTCTGTGAGCCCATTAGGAGTTTTCTTGGCAAAGATACTGGAGTCACTTGCCATGTCCTTCTGCAGCTCATTTTACAGATATGGAACCTGAGGCAAATAGGGTTGATTGACTTGCCCAGGATTACACAGCTAGTAAGTCATTTGAACTCAGGAAGATGAGTCTTCCCAACTCTAGGCCCTGAGCTCTAACCCCTGTACCACCCAGCTGTCCAACTCTGTGAGGGAGGTGTTATCATTATCCCTCTTTTAAAATTGAAGAAATTGAGACTTAGAGAGGCTACTTGTTCAGGATCACATAGCAATTACCTGAAACAGAATCTGAGCTTAGGTTTTCCTGATTACAAGCCCAAGGCTCTATTCACTGAACCACCGAGCCAACTTTGGGGGAAAGAAATGTTTGTTGATGACTCATGATACCAGCCCTTGGCTGCTGCTTCCCTGTCACAGTTTTTAGCCTTGATCTTCCTTGCCTCTGCTCCCCACCCCTTCATTCTATGAGGTGCCTGTGGTTTCAATTTGTCATTCCAACAGTTCTAAAATGAGTAATGGCAAAGGAGATCTGGGTTAAGCGAGAGAGAAATTAAGATCCAATTAAATACACAGAATCCTGAAATGTGAAGTGTAGGGAGGAGGACCTACGTGGGAGGGGCATAGTGGTAAGGAAAGGCTGGAGGGTGAGAGGGATTGGTTTGTGCTGATGGAAGAGCTGAAAATTACCTGGAAGGGAAAAACTACGTAGGGAAGGCTTAGGAGGGGATAATTAGAGGCAAAAGTCTATGAACTGCTCGATAGAATGGAGGTGTGGAAATGGTTGTAAGGGAAATGACTTTGACTGAAAAGTAGCTTAACCTCTTGAAGGATCTGGAGTTTAAAAAAACTCCCAACAGAAAACTATAATATATCTAAAGGTGAGAAAAAAAAGAGAAGAGGGTGCGAAAGTGAGAACATGTGGTTATTTTGAAGAAGGAAATCAACAGAACTGCAATTGGAAGACAAAAAAATCCATGCACTTTAGGCCCCCTTCCCCATCTTCTCCCACCTGCCCCCACCCAATCCCCCCCTGTCTCCCAGGACATACTAATGAGCACAGGGATTCTTCTGTCTCCACAACCATGACAGGCAGAGGACATGGGTGACATGTGACAGTATTGTGCTGTGGCCACAGGCTGGACCTTACTCCAATGGCAGCAGCTCTCTGTTCTTGGTCTCTCACATGGCAACCCTGAAGTCCAGCTCTCAAAGTCCAGCTGCTGCTGCTGGACCACCTGGCAGTATACAATGCAGCCCTGGTGGGAGCTACTGATCAGTCACTGATTCCTTACATAGGAAACAGCAAGTGAAAATCTGAAGGGTGCCACAGAAGGAAAAAGAAAGTCTTTTGGGAAAAAGCCTCTTTTGTACTCTGGAGTCCAGATCCTAAGCAGTTAGGGATGGATAGAATGCTGGACCTGGAGTCAGAAACATCTGAGTTCAGCTCCAGCCTCAGACACTTACTAAGTGTGTGACCCCGGGGAAGTCACTTAACTGCTTTCTGCCGCATTTGAAAAATGCGGATAATGTTAGCTCCTACCTTCTAGGGTTGTTAACGTATCAAAGAGATTCTTCAGAACCTGAGGACCAAATGCCTTTCTGTATCTAAAACACTTAAGTACTACATAAATGCTAGCTACTATTACTACATCCATGCTCTTAGTTCACAGTTTCTTGCCCCAAAGTACTTTCAGGGAAGTATAGCTTCTCTCTGTCTCACAAACTGTTTGCATCTGTGTGAACTTCAGTGGCTCTGGAGTCCTCAGAGATGAGACAGTTCTGCACAAATACCTGCTGTATCCCTGTTTACAAATGTGCAAAGTCAGAATAAATTGGACTAGAGTCACATACAGTGAATCAGAGCTGGGACTGAAACTATGATGTTCTGACTCTGACTCCCAGTACAGACAAAGAAAGAGAGAGAGAGAGAGAGAGAGCGAGAGAAAGAGAGAGAGAAAAATAGAGGAGAGAGACAGACAGATAGAAACAGAGATGGAAAGAGACAGACTAGCTGATTCCTGGCAGGGATTCTTGTTTTCCCTCTATTCCTTCTTAGACTATTTATTTTCAGATCAGGCCACAGAGAAGCATTAACTGTTAGCTACCTGAAGTCCTAACAACTGGGTCTCCTGCAAGTTGAGAGGGTTTAGTTTGAGTGGGTATTTCTTAGGAAATCCAACCTTTTATGGAACTTTGGAGGTCTATAATAATACTCTGTAACAATCTCTTGCTCAATTAGAAGACACCTGGAGTTTGGAATAGAGCGGAGTAGTCTTGGGGAAGAAGGGGAAGCAAGTACCACACTAACATTGGGATGAGTTACAGGGGTCATTTGGGCAGGACAAACTTGTGAACGTGATCACAGAGATACACACAAGCTAATTCATGGAAAGTCTTTGAAAAGCCCTTGAAAGAAAGACTGTTTGACTGTTCCCACCCCCTTCCTACACCCCCAACAGGGATGCTTCAGAGCCTAAGAGGAAACTCACCACCCTCTCAAAAGTCATATACCCCCTTTAATGTGGGTGATAAAACTTTAATTAAAGTGGTGATTAGAAACAGAATAATAATGACCACTAATAAAATAGTTTATAGGGATCGATAGCTGTAGAAAGAGAAGCACTTCAGGTAGCACGGAAAATGCTTCAGGCAGAACCTGGGCATTAGCCCTGGACAGGATAAAAGGATTAGGGGAACAGTTTTACTGGAATAGAGAGATAATATAAAAGGCAATTTATAATGTGTGACTCCAAGCAATGAGCTAGGGAGAATGGAAAGCTGTGATGTGGATGAAATTCTTTGTACCTCTGAATTATGAATGTGCTTCACAAGAAGAGAGATGAGGACATGGGTTTGGATTGTTAGTTGTGTACAAATGAACGTTATCTGTGTTGTTTCTCTCTGCGCTATGGCCAAGGCTGGGAGAGGAAAGGGAAGGGGGGAGGGGGAAGCTGTATCCACCTCTGGGAAAGAAAGACCCTAAGGACTCATGATTATATAAAGCTTTAAGGTTTCCAAAAACACTTTCTTTCCTGACACCAGTCCTATGAGGGAGGTTGGAGAAACACTTACACAAATTTACAGGTGAGGAAGCTGATATTTAGAGAGATGAGAGGAATTGCTGAGTCTCACAGCTCAAAAATGTCAGATTTGAAACTTTTGACTTCAAGATCAGTGTTCATTCCATTCCACCATGTTGTCAGTCAAGGACCAGAGAAATCAAACAACTTATCCAGGATCACCCAGTTAGGCAAAAATAAAGAGAACAGGGATTTCCCCCCCCTCACCTTTTTCTCACCTCCTCTTCACTCTCCCTCTCCTCAGTCAAAGGTCTCCAAGTCCTAAAGATGTGAGAAATTTTCTTAACCTGGTCATTTAGCCACAGTGATTTGGTCACTTAGCTACTATGAAGTCTAGCCCTTTACTAATGTTTTATGGGGTAGGGGAGGGCTATAGGAGAAATAGAGGATAAGACTCTAACCTTGCAGTAGTAACCTTCTGTAGTAATTCCTTAGTTTACTAAGTTACTAGTGCCTTGGGTTACCTGGTGTCCATTTTGTATGTGTATACACACACACACACACACCCACACCCCCCCCCCCCCCACGCACACACCATTTTTCCTGACAGAATGTAAACTTTTCAAGGGCAAGGATTGTGTAATTTTTTCTTTATATTCCTAGTACTTAGCATAGTGCCTAGCACATATTAAGCACATGGTGCTTAAATACATGCTCATTAATGACTGACATTAAATAGAGTATTGGAATTGGAGTCAGGAATCATACATTCAAATACTACTTCTGGCACTTAAAAGCTACATAACCAAGTCACTTAACCTCTATATGCCTTACTTAATATTTGTCTGCTATTGATAGAGAGGAGAAAGTGTCCAGGAAGAAAAGATGGTTCACAGTGTTAAAAGCTGCTAAGAGATCAAGAATGAGGAGGAGCATCAAGTCTGGAAATTAAGAAATCATTAGTAATTTGGGAGAAAGCAGTTTCAGTCGAATGATGAAGTTGGAAGCTAGATTGCAATGGTTGATCAGAAGTCCTGGAATGGTACCCCACCCAATGAACAGTCATGGATGGGTTGCATGTCTTGTTGGAGAGAAAATTCAGATGGATGGGAATAGAGTATAGATTGATTTGTATATATGAGTAATAACAAACATGTTACTTGACAAAAAGTTACAGTAAATGAATAGCCTAGGGGAGAGGGAATAATTCAATGCTAGATGGAGAGTTTGTTGATTCTGTGAATCTGAACCTTCAGAATGGCTTTTAACAATGGACATCAGCTTAGTTAGATCTATTCACTCCCCCACTCTGTCCTCTAACTCTATGCCGAGTAAACATTCCAGGAGTTTTCAGAAGAGAACCTTCGCTAAATAAGCCAAAGCTTCTAAAAGTCCCCAAGTACTGATTAGCACTGCAGATTGGAATCGCTCCAAATGTACTGGTAGGATTTCAGCAGGTCAAAACTCAGATTTGTAGGTCAGTCCTAAATAGAGGGTTTGTGCACTTTCTCTCTTTGCACTCCCCCTCCCCCTTTACCAGAGTAGGCCTTGGAACCTCTGTTGGCATATTTGGACTTAATAGACAAATAATGTACTTGGTAGAAACCTCTTAAAAGTATGCAATGGGAGAAGTGCTTGCAAACTCTCCTGGGTTGTGTCTTCTGTATATTAAAGTTCCCTTGGTGTGCACTTGGGGCTGGGATGGATGGTTTCAATTAGAATCTAATTAGCACAAAGCAAGGTGAATTCCAGGGGCAGCCAATCTGTTTTGAATGCTGGTGCCCCACCTCCCATTTCCTCCCTCCCAAGATAACTCTGAACCAAATTTCCAAACAAGTACACAGGAAAAAAAGAAAATGATACTGGGTCCATTTTCTAGATGGGTATATACACTAAGCCCTCTCTTATCCTTCACCTGGGCCTGCCCCACTTCTGCCTCTTTACCAACCATTCAATCCAGTGAAATGTAGACCTAGAAGCAACTGTAGCTACCATCAAGCTCAACTTTCTCACTTTATAGAGGAAGAAAAAACTGGGACTCACAGAGAACAAGTGACCAGCCCAAATTCCTACATTAAAATGAAGCTGAGTTTTAGGAACAGGATTGGTAGTATTTAGCTAACTAAAGAAAGGTCTCGATCCAATGGAAGAATGTAATTTGGTATATTTCTTTATATAACTATGAATTTTGTCTTCACTCCTTTCACTTCGCTCAGCAGCCAGAACCTTTCCATTCTATCAGTCAATTCAGCACAAGTTTTCATTAAGTGCCTACTGTGTGTCATGCAATAGGCATTGGGGATACAAAGTCAGAAATAAAACAATCCCAGTCCTCAAGGATCTTGAGGATAGCAAATGTATATATGTTGTCCTTGTTATTGTTCAGTTATTTCAGTCATGTCTGACTCTTCATGACCCCATTTGGGGTTTTCTTGGCAAAGATACTGGAGTGGTTTCCCATTTCCTTCCTCAGTTCATTTTATAGATGAGGAAACTGAGGCAAATGGCATTAAGTGACTTGCCCAGGGTCACACAGCTAGTAAGTGTCTGAGGCCAAATTTGAGCTCAGGTCTTCCTGATTCCAGGACTGGCACTCTAACCACTGCACCACTTAGCTGCCCCATGTATACATATGTAAGTATATACAAGATAAATATATATTGGGGGTGGATGGGAGAGGCACAGTAATTTATTAGAGGGGGAACTAGGGGGTCCGAGGGTGGAATGTGAGCTAAACTTTTAAGGAAACTAGAGATACCAAGAGGCAGAAGTGAGGAGGAAGTAAATTCCAGGTATGAGGGTCAACCTAAGCAAAAACTTGGAGATGGAAGGAGACAGAGTATTACATGTGAGAAACAGCAAGAAATAAAAAGGGACAGGAGAAATCCATTACTTCATTACAACCTAGTAACCTGTCATAGTAGTCAATAAATAGCTACTAATTACCTGCTATGTGCCAGGAACATTCTGGGCAGCTAGGTGGTAAAGTGGATAGAGCACCAGCTCGAGTCTGGAGGACCCAAGTTCAAATCTGATCTCAGACACCTACTAGCTGTCTGTGAGCAAGTCATTTTACCCCGTTTGCATCAGCTTCTTCATCCATGAAATGAGCTGGCAAAGGACATGGCAAACCACTCCAGTATTTTTGCCAAGAAAACCCCAAATGGGGTCCCAAAGATTTGGACATGACTGAAATGTGACTGAAGGCACATGTGCCATACATTGTGCTATAGAATTAGGACTAATGCTTCAATACTGAAGCACAGAAAAATGAAGAGGGTTAGGTGAGGTTACACACTGGTAGGGCAGTGATTGGGAGTGGAGCTAGGACTAGACTTCAAAGGCTCAGAACTCTTAACCCAGGGTTCTTTCCACATCAGTGTCCTCATTATTATTGACAAAGAACAATAACTAAGTGCTGTATCATCCATGACCATAAAATTAAAGGATCACAGAGTTAGAACTGTAAGGGATTTCAGAGGCCATCTAGTCCAACTTTCTCATTTTACAGATGAGGAAACTGAGACTCAGGGAAGTGAAATGATTTGCTCAAGATCACATAAACGGCAAGTGTCAGAGGCAGAATCTGAACCTTGGTCTTCCTGATCCCAAGTCCAGCACTCACTCTATCCACCATACTACAGTGCCTCCCTATACCACACTGATAGATCAAGGGCTTCAAAAGACCTACTTTTTCCCTGATTTCCCCTCACTATGCCTGTTCAGTAACAAGCACCAGAATATACTCCCACTTCTTATACCTAAACATTTCCTATATCCTGATTTTGCCTCAAATACAAAGAAGCCAGTCATTCATTAGCTAGAAAAATACACAATTTAGATGAGGCCAGAGAGCTAAACCTCTTTCTGAAAGTTAGGAATTTTCCTAATTAGGGGTGTTGAGCTATTATCATTGTATTAATGACATCTAGTCTGAAATAAATTCCACAAAAAAGCAAAGAAAGGGACACAATGATCATTCTGTTTCTCCTAGGCTAAAACTGAGCTAATTGTAACAGAGTATGGCTAACCAAATCTCTAGAGAAGAGACACAAGAGAGGTAGATGTGGCATGGGAAGGATGCAGCTTTGTCCCTTTCCAGAAGAGAGGAGGGAGAAAAAAGGATTACATATTGGCTGGTCAACTCTACACTCAAGCAATATCCACAGTGTAACAACCCCTCTGAGGTCATATCCCCAACTCCTACTTTCAATGGTAGCCCAGGTTCAAAGGGGATGTTTGACTATTTCATACTCTCAGAGTTCCTGGGGCAAACTTGAGAGGCTAAGTTTCTAGTACCATCATTTACTAGCCCCCACCAGTGTGCTTGCCATTACAAAAATACCTCTTCCCCATCCCCCTCTACCCCATACCCCTGAATTTCTGTGTCATCTTCTCCTTTCCTCTCTCTGTCTCTGTCTTCCTTCTCTTCACTTCAGTGATTGACCAGGTCACCAAAGAGACTACAATGATTGACTCAAGTTCATCAACAGATATACTCAGGGTCCAGTAGGATAGTGGGCACAAACTCAAAGTACAGTGATTGTGAGACATAAATGTATAAAAAATAAATAAAAATGCAATACAGCACAGATAATGTGAATTTGTGGTTTTCTAAATAAATGTGCAGTTTACATGGATCCATTTCTATTTGAGTTTGATGCCACTAGTCTAGCCATTTGGGAAAGCAGTTAGACAACATGGAAAGATAATAAATTAAGTGTCTACACTATTTGACCCAGAAAGCCCATTTCTAGGCACTTATTCCAAGGATGTTGATGGCAAAAAAACCAAAAAAAAAAAACCCAACAAACCCCCCCCCCCTACATACATCAAAATATTTATGACAACACTTTTTGTAATAACAAAGGAGATACCTATCATTTGGAGAATGGCTAAAAAAATCTGTGGTACATGAATGTAATGGAATGCTATTGTATTGTAAGAAATGAGGATTCTGGTGAATAAAAAAATAGGAAAACTACCAACTGAAGACAAAATGAAGTACGCAGAAACCAGAAAAAACAGTACACACAATGACAATTACAGTATAAATGGAAAGAATGTCAACCACAAAACCAACAAACTGAATACTATAACATTATAATGACCAAACTTGCCCCCTTGCCAAAAAAAGATAGGATAAGGTAACTTTCATAGAGGTGGTAGACTATGGGTATGGTAGGTAGATAGATAGATAGATGATAGAAAGATAGATAGATAGACAGACAGACAGATAGATAGATATCATGTCAGACTTTTATTTGGTATATGCTTAGTTTTGTTGAAGTTTTTCTCCTTTTTTATTCTCCACTATAAGATGACTCTCTAGGAGACGAAGTAAGGAGGACTGCACTGGGAACTGTAGGTGGTATAAAAACAAAAGATAAAAGATCTCATCTTTTTAATATAACTATTGCTGAATTGCTAGTTAAAAAGATGACATGAAAGATGATAGGAGCCCAGCTCTCTTGCACACTCCCCAGTTAATATCTGAAAAAGATCCAAGATGGACCAACAATAAAGAGAATTGAAGAGAAAAAGAAATTAGCCCTTTCATTGAGTCCAAAATTGGATGGAAAGAAGGCCAGAAACCAGTGAAGGCTGGTAGAGGGGTTGCATCAGGAAAGCCAACACAAACTCTGGTAATGGTCCAGAAAGCAGAGACTAAGAGAGGAGACATGCCAAGAAATCGGCATGAGCTCCAACAAATGTTCCTGAAGCCAGCCAGGATTCTGAACAGGGGGAACTACAAGCCAGGATGAGCTCCAATAATTGGGGGTTTGAAGTCAGATTCCAGACTCTCAGAACAGAAGCAGGGGAGAGATCTAGACCTCATAGGGTTCTGTGCAAGGAAACAGAGCCTTGGTAAGGCACTGTGAGGATCTCTCTCTGAGTCAGACCAGGAGAAAGGGCCGACTCAGTACCTGGATACCAGGGCCAAGGGAGTTATGCAGGAAGCCCAAAACTATTGTGATCTCCAACAGCTCTGCTGGCAGCCTGCTACGAGGGACATAGCAGGAGACAGAGCTAACATCTTCTTTGGGATTGTACAAGAAGAAGGAGGATATCTGTTGAGACCTTCAGTTGATCCCAAGTAGACTGAGAAAAACTAGAAAATGAAGAAGAGGGTGTAACCATGTACTGGCTGCTCCATCGAAATCTGGAGCAGCAGAGGCATCTACATTATAGAGGGACAGGAACAAATAAAACTTATCCAATCCAACCACAAGTCCTGGAGGGGAATGGCATTAGCATGAAATCCAAATTGAGTCATAAAAACGTCAAGTAAGAGTAAACACAACAAGACACCAAACACAAAAAAAGAAATACTATGGGTTAAGAGAAGCCCAAAGGGTAAACACAGAAGAAGAGAGTAACCCCACAACAACTATAGTGGAGCCCAAGAAGAAAAAAAAATGATTTGACCAAAAGGATTACAAGAATGACTAAAAGAAACAAAGCAAAAGATGAGTAAATGAAATTTAAAACGAAATGAGAATTCACAGAGGCAATTATTTTTCCAAAGGATACATCTCCCTGTTTTATTTCTCAACTGACTATTATCAGAGGAATATTTAACAGGATTGTTTCTGTTGTTATATCTTCCAAGGCACCTGAGAATGAGCTTTATATACGGATGGGAGATACCTTGTTGTAAAAGAGCCCATAAGGGGATTTCTTGTTCTACTGAATCAAATATTGTTGTTTTTCTGTTTTGTTACTAATAAGCACAGCAAGATCATGTATTCTCCATATTGTTTCATCAACTGTGAAATAGTAAAGATATGGTCCACAAAAATCCTTCTCTGATATCTTTATATAGTGTAGAGGTAATTCCGGGTTCTTGACAGCTATACTAGTGGAATGGAAGTTCTAGAAGGCTCTACAGTGCTGGAAAGTAATTCAACTAGCACTTATTAAGCTTATATTATGTACTAGGAATTGTGTAAATGCTGAGCTATAAAGATAGGCAAAAAAAAAAATCCCACAGTTCCTGCTGTCAAGGAATTCATAGTGTAACTGCCAAGACAATATCTAAGTTACTATGTACAAACATGACATTTACAGGCTAACTTGGGGATAGTTTGAGAGGGAAGGCACAAAGATGAAGGAAAATGGGAAAGTCTTCTTCATTTAGCTGACACTTAAAGGAAGCCAGGAAAATTAGTAGGTAGAGATGTGGAAAATGACCCAACATCCTCTGGACCCTTTGAAGCTTGCAAAGTCCTTCTCTGACCTAGGGGATAGAGAAAGATCTAGCCAAGATAAAAATGACGGCGTCTCCCTGCCCCTAACTGGTTCTTTCCCAAGGATGTTCTGGAAAGTGACACTTGTCCCAATTGCTAGAATTCAATTCCTTTTTAACTCTCTTGATAATTTACAGATGATCCTTGGGGCATGGTCATTTTTTTCCTCAGCCAGTTCAAAGGCCTGTTAGCACTCAGTCCAAAGCCTATAATTGATTGATTGAGGCAAGTTTTTATCTAGTTAAAATATGAAGGCTAAAATGGGATGGGGTGGTTTTGATGCCACCCTTACACTATAAATGGACATTTGGCCTAGACTTTTAAGATCAAATTAGAAGAGAAGGCAAGGAGATGCCTTTAATAACTATGGAAGCACCATGTGAAATTAAAAATACAATTAACAATACAAGCAGTGGAGACTCTGAGTTTCACATGCAGTCCTGTATTTGTAAGGAAATGTTCATGTTTGTTAATGTTTGTAACATCTATAGTAATAAAAAGGAAAACAAAAAATCCACATGAATATTACCTTGGTCATGCCTACAAATAATGGAACATCAGTATTTCAGAAGAATCAAAATTGCAGGTGACCCAAAAGTTAATGGGAAGATGTAAGGTCAGGGGTAAATAGAATGCTACAGGTTATCAACAATGACCTACATGCAAGAAGTATTATACTGATATGATATCATCAAGATTTGCAAAAGAAAAGGAAGTTGGAAGGTCACCTAGCAGAAAGAGGGACAACAGATGGACAGCCCTACTGCATGGCACTGGCATCCCTAAAATATGAAAATATCTAGAGGGCTGAATCAGTGTGACAAGGGACAAGAAATGCTCTGGTTAAGAAGGCATGGTTAGGATGTCAATGAAAAATACCCACATGATAGAGCTCACAGTTAACATTTAAGCATAAAATTATAAGTATGCCTAGATATGACTATAAATAATACAGTAACATTAGTTTGAGGAATGAGAACACTCAATATGCTAGCTTCTATTCTATTGAATAAATTAAGGTGATTAGATCCCTGTTCTCAATGACCTTATAGAGGTAGGAGAACCCCTTAATTCTGTGAAGTTTAGATTTAGTCAAAGGGCTGAGCTTGAGGACCTAGGGGGCCACAAGTGGCCTCCAGACCATAGGTTCTCCACTTCTGTCTTACATGTTTTTTCCAATTCCACTGTTATAGGTAGACACAGCAACAGGAGGTAGAAAGCCACTGCCTGACAGGCCATGAGGAACTTCCAAATGGAAGTAATCTAGGAAGACAAAGCTTTATATGGAACCTGGACCCTTTCCTGGAGTGAGCTCATCCAGGAAACTCCCAATCTGAATACAAATCTAGGGATCCCCTCGCCTAAAATGTCAGAACTATAACTGGAAAAGATTAGTTGAGTCCTGAAAGAGATGTAAAAAGCAAGGCTCATTTGGCAATTGGGGAAGAAATGTCAGGCCAGCATGCAGCAGGCCCGAGGGAACCTGTGCTCTTAACTGCTATAATCATCCACGCTGGCAGAGTGTGTCTGTCAGCCCGCCTCCAACATCAGGTGAGCTCTTGACCTTTTAGCTTTGTAACCACAGCCCTTTACCTGGAGATCTAAAAGGAATAATATGCCCCATTAGCCAGGTCACTCAAGGGGATCAGTATATTTTCAACATTTCTCTGTCCAAGGATGCAAGAGTAGGCAGTAATAAATTATACATCCTTCTCTTTGATCCCCATAATGACAATTATAATTTAGATAATTCACTTCACAGACTATCTGCTAGGTGCTAGGGAGACAAACAGGAAATACAAATATTTTTCCCTTCAAGGAACTTATAATCTAGTAGAAGGATAGACATGAACATAAATAATTCTAACGTGTGTTAAAATGCAATACATGAACAAGGAATATGTGTAGCCCGTGAATTTAATTAATTTCCTATACATATTTTAAAATACTCTTTTTAATCCTGAACTTAAAAATAACTTTTATAAGGAACTGAATTTCTCTAATTTCTGTAGCATTCCCTCAGTAGCATTTCCTATTGTGACTTTTCCCAACTTGCATGCATGAGTTTTCAGGGTAGTTTTTTTAGGTTGCTAGGGGGATAATTTAATTAGATTTCAAAAGGGATATCCTATGATGGGTGCTTTCTCCTAAAACTATAGCTCACAAGCCCCCATCAATCTACTTCTAATTAACAATAAGATGGTAGATACAAGCTTTTGGCTTGTTTGCCTGTACTTGTGCTATCTCATCATGAGGCTTTATATCTCCTGTCTCTCGACTAACGGTCATCCTCTCCTCCTTCAATCTCTCATGCGTTTGATTTGACCTCTTCTACGTAAACTTAATCATTTTCCAATTGGTAATATAGTTAATTTATTATATTAATAATGTTAACTTAGAGCCAACATGGCATAATGCATTACCTCCAAGAAAAGGCAGTCCTGGGTTCAAATCCTACCTCTGACTCATGTTGGTTATGCGACTCTGTGCAGCCTTCTTAACCTTAGTTTTCAGGCTACTTTCTAAGACTATAAGTTGCAGAGCAGGGAACTTCTCATTGACATCTCCCTACTTAATGAAACCACAGGTCTGGTCCATTTATATTAATAACATAGGAAGAAACTGAGGCTGATATTGAGTGTCTCGTCTATTGTCACTAAACTAGCGATTTTCAAAAATAGGGTTCTAACCCCGCTCTTCTGGACTCCAAATCTGATGATCTCTCCACTACACTCAGGTTGTCTGTGCATATCTTATTTTCCTTACTATAAAGTAGTTTTAGAAGCTTGGAATTGTGTGATTTTGTCATCTTTGTATGCATAGTACCTGTCACAGTATCTTGCACATATAAATATTTGAATTTCTTACTATTTGTACTTTATATCTAGTGTTCAGATGCTCTGTTTGCTTCTAACTCCTTGCTGCCCAGTTTCCTTATTTCTGCTGCCTAAAGTGTCTCTCGAGATGCTGAACCTGTTGCCTTCTCTGAGCTTTCCTATTTTCTTGACCCTTCAAAGCCAAATTATCTAACTTGGTTCTGGATTGAGTGTCTACATTCAGTCTCACTATTAATATATGTGCTGAATTTCACCTATCCAGGTGTGACCCATTACCATAATCTTTATTGTTCACACTGATATCTGTCTATACTTTGAACTATTCACCTGGTTCCACATCTCTATCTCTGCCTTGACCACCGAATTTTGGGCCTTACTCCAGATCTAGTCCATTCTTATACCTCTCCCCTCTTCTACAAGCTGAGTCCTGATCCCATTTCTTGAAGTTCTGGTTTCTGGCCCTACCTCTGTATCCTACTATCCCTTATGGTTCCAGTCAAGATAGGGGTGAGTTTGTTATGTCATAGAGAATTGGGTGGTCTGTGCTTGCATTCTAAGCCCATGTTAGAGGAGAGTGTGAAATTATGCTAAAGTGGCATCAGATGAGTTGCGATTTTCCATAAAACCAGACAGTAATGTAGAAAGCACACACTTATAATAAAGAAGCAGGTAGGCAGGCAGAGGCAGGTAGACAAGCTGCCATTCTGAATGGAGCTGTCAGCTGTTGTTATTGTTGGGCAGAACATGGGTGTGGAGAACAGAAAACAAAGTGAAACTAAACAATGGTGTTCTTGAACATCAACACTGTCAGTAAAATGCCATGGAAAGCTGGTGGCTGACAGGAAGAGAGGGAGGCAACTATTGTGGCATGATATGATCTTGGTCATCCAGATAAAACTTTACAAACACTTACCCCACTTCTTGTCACACTCTAGAAATACACTCTTTAAATCTTCCTTTTCTAAGTTCCCTGAAAGCTACAATGACTGCTTGAACATTAGTCTTGCTTACCTATGGAGGTGATAAAAGTAATAATTTAAGTGACTTCTGGTAGGAAGGCCAGGATTTGGCCAGGATCTATCAAATGAGACAGTGGAAAGAGCTAGGTGGCATAGTGGACAGAGTACTGGTCTTGAAATCCTACCTCAATCATTTACTAGCTATGTGATCTTGGGCAGGTAACTTTTAATATCTCTCACCCTTAGTTTCCTCATCTGTAAAATGGGATGATTATAATAGTACCTACTTCTCAAAGCTGTTGTGAGGACCAAATGACTTCACATATGCAAAGTACTTTCCAAATCTTAATATACCATATAAATGCTAGTTAAAAATGCTAGCTGGCAGACCCTAGAGTCAAAAGACCTTGATATAAATTCCACATCTGATGCTACCTACTTGGGCAAGCCACCTCATCTTCCTGAGTCACAGTTTTCTCACCAGTAAAGTGGCAGAGTTGGCCTAAATGGCCCTTTCCAACTCTAGCTCTATGAATTTGATATAGTAAGATGTTTTCACTTGATTCAATTCTTCCAACTCGCCTGTGGAATTTTCTGTAATTCTGCACATCCTGCTCATGTGGTGTACTTCAAATTTTGTAAATAACCACAAAACAGTGATGTTCAGTGACAAAAATCCATTAGCACTCTCAATTTAGCAAATTAGGCAGAATCTCCAGGCGCCAGAGGCAATCTGACAACTGTAATAGTTAGCTTGGGTTACCTTTAAACATCTACTGAATTACTGAAATGAGTCACAAGTCAACACATTCCCTGCTTATTCTTCTAGAAGACATGACTCTGGGCAAGATTATGCTTTGTGACTTTAGGTGCATTTTTTAAAGAGGGATAGCACAGATCTTAGAATGGAAGATTCACTTGAAAGCTTCTTCTCTGGGGGTCTTTGAAAAGAGGACAGTGTCGAATGTTGCAATAACTTAATTGGACTTCTGCCTAGGAGCAAGAAAATGATCAATGTGACTTCATGAAATACATTACAGTTTATGAGGGCACTGATAGTAACTCCCTTATTCTTTTCTTGGTGGTCATTCTCTTGGATGCAGAAACCCCTTTTGCTCTTAGTCAACTCCGAATGAGAGACCCAGGAGCTTATAACCTCTCAGACTTACCAGACTGCCATCAGGCTAGAAGTCTAACTCAAGATCGCTATTTATTCACCTATACTCAGGAAAACACACCAAGCAGAAGAGGTGGTCAGAGATAGAGACAGAGGCAGAAGGAGTGCCCAGAGATTTGTGTAGACCAGAAAGACAGTTAGAGGCTTTATAAATCACACATGCTGGAGGAAGAGCAGAAGGCATATGTATTTTTAAACTGATGTATGCTAACCAGAGAGAAGGAAGCCAAGGGACTACCTGAGATTTGCTCCATCATCCCAAAGTATCAAGTTCTTCAGTACTGACCTTCACATATGATCCAAGGTCCCACAAATTATGGAGGAGGCAGATCTTAATCTATTTGCTCCCATTACACTCTTTCCCTTTAAATACTTGCTATTCGTCCAATCACTTGGGGTACATGTTCTACATCTGTGTATATTCCTAGTTCTAGAAAGTTGTCTGGGGTCTTGGAGAGGCTTAAGCATTGTCCTTTCAATTGGAGAGCATTATAAAATCCAAAATGGATTACCTTGAATACATTAAATTGAAAAGTTTCTGTACAAACAAAGCCAATGTAACCAAGATTAAGAGGGAAGTGGGAAACTGGGAAAGAATATTTACAACCAGTGTCTCTGATAAAGGCCTCATTTCCAAAATTTACAGGGAATTAAGTAAAATTTATAGGAATACAAGTCATTCCCCAATTGAGAAATGGT
>CM053586.1:227148963-227214531 GCA_028646515.1 Pseudochirops corinnae
CACATGATTGCACGCCACCATGGGGGTGGGGGGGAAGGGAGGGGAGAAAATCTGAAACTCAAGTGACTGTGGAACTGAATCTTGTAAATTAAAAGTAAATGAGTAAATAAATTAAAAAAAAAAAAGAGAATATTAGAATTTAGAATGATTCCAAATCAATCTGGAGGTTCTCTTTTAGGAGGTAAAAAGAACAGTTGTCTATCTGGTGGGTATTTTCCAGTGTTGTTCTCATGCTGTCTTCTCCATTGGCTTCCTTTTCTCTGTAGGGGTGGATCTGAGGTTGATGATTGGAGAGCAGGTGGCTTGATAAGGCTAGCAATGCCCACTCCAAGGGTGAGAGCCTCTGGTAGGAAGTTAATGTTTGAGCTTATAATGAAATGAGTAACTCAATTCATCTATAAAAGTTAGCAAAGGGAGGTTTACTTAGCCATAGCTAGGGAAAGACATTGAGAGAAGAGGAAAAATATTCATTGAGGCTCATTTTAGTTGATCCAGTTGAGTACATTTTTCCAGGATTGGTTATCTGTTTTTGCTCATGCTAAAGATCCTTACCATGCTCATACTGACAGTAAGGTAGCTAAGAGGTTTTTACTTTCATGTAGTCTTTCCCAGGGCATCTAGGTGATACCATGGATAGAGCACTAAGCTTGGAGTGAGGAAGAATCATTTTTATGAGTTCAGATTTAGCATCAAACACTTAGGTGTGACACTGGGCAAGTTGCTTAACTGTTTGCCTCAGTTTCCTCATCTGTAAAATGATCCGGAAAAGGAAATGGCAAATCACTCTAGTATCTCTACCAAGAAAACCCCAAATGGAGGCTGGACACAACTGAAAAATAACTAAACCACAAAGCCTTTCCCAGTGCTAGAGTGAATACTGAGAAACACGGTGTATTCTCACTCATTCAGCATTTCCTAGCCTGCCAATCAGGTACACTGCTTCCTTCCTATCTCCTCACCCCACTCTCACCCCTGGAGTCCAAGGAAGGGGATAACAAATTCTCATCCCCTCAGAGGAATCATGAGGAATGCTTCTCCTTCTTCCAAAGGGGCAAGGTAGACAGTTTCACCTCCTTTTCATCATCAGAAAGCAATCCATCTCTCAAACAACACCACTCTTTGGTTTCTTCCCTAAGTCCTCCTGCTTAGAAGGAGCTATTTGATGACCAGTAGATAACTTTACAATATGGCAACAATTGGAGGCGCCCCATCAGTTCTACATCGCCTTTAAACAAAGGATTTCACTGAGCTTGCCTTTGTCAATGTCAGTATCCACTTTGTCCAGGCCGCCATGTCTGCCACTCTGTGGCCTCCCACGCTGCCTTTGGGGCAGCACCGCTGCCCACTGCTACTAGGGCCACTGCCACCCCCGCCCGTGCCCTTTACAGAGCAACGCTTCCTGGGTCGGGGTTTGAGATTTGCAGTCGCTGCGGAGAAACGACGCTTATATTTGTTAAGGAAAAAGTAGAGGTGTAGAGAGATTACTACCCAAAGGTGAAAAACACAGTCAGAGATGGAGGTAAGGTCAGAGCCCCAAATTCCTGACTCCCAGGCTACCTCACCTTAGTTTTTGCTTCCTTCTTAGACTCCTGTAGAATCTTCCCTCTTTCTCGCTTAAAGTAAGAGTCCCTTTAGCTTCTTGCGGCCACCAAAAGACATCAGGCAACTATCACGTGACCCGCGGCAACCATCCAGGTCACGTCGTTGTGGGTCATGTGACAACCGCCTGCTCCCCTTTGGTAGGCTGTGTGTTGTGCTAGCCTGTTCTAAGGGGTTTGCTTTCTGTAAATGTTAAGTTCTTTCTTAAAAATTTTTATTATCCAGTCCCTCATCCTCCACTCCACGTGGGGGTCCGATAAATCCTTAGCTATTTCCACGCTTCAGCCCCGCAGGAACCAGAAATAGGTTTCTTCCCATCTTTGGGCTTCACATAGCAAATTGATTTGAGCCTTTATTGTGCACAGCACCCCCTTGGAATGATTCTGCAGCCAAGAAGCCCAGCCCAGCCTGCAGTTTTTTGACAACGGTTTTAATTTAGAAGAAACAGAAACAATTTCAGGGCTCTGTAGACCGTTCACTTTGGGGAGGGCAAACATTGGGAGCAGTTTTTTGGAGTTGCCAAATTTTCTTGAAAAGTTCAATGGGCTACCCTAAATGGAGTGCTGTGACCGCACCTGCCCCTCAGGAAAGATATGTTTGTGTTTCTCTTTAGGAGCAAAGAGACGTCTAGGGCTCGATGAATGTCAGGTGTAAGGATCAATTAGCTTGATTTAGTCTAGACCAGCTGAGCTAGAATATTTCCTTTCGCTCTTTTTGTTTTCAAACAGTCATTTTTTAGGCTCGTCTGAATCTTCATGACCCCATTCGAGGTTTTCTTGGAAAAGATCCTGGAGTGGTTTGCCATTTCCTTCTCCAGTTCATATAACAGATGATAAAACAGTAAAACAGAGTTAAGTGACGTGCCCAGGGTCACACAACTAGTAAGTGTCTGAGGCTAGATTTGAATTCAGGAAGATGAGTATTCCTCCTGACCCCAGACCCAGGACTCTATGCACTGTATTACTCAGTTGCCTGTTACCTGGTTGTCTGCGCCAGCTCTTAATCTTTTTTTCTTTTGCATCATAGAGACAGAGGCAGAGGCAGGTGGTGGAGATCAGTGGAAAAAGTGCAGGCCTAGAGTCCAGAAGACCAGAGTTAAATCTCACCTCTAAAGATTATTTGCTGTGTGGTCTTGCACAAGTCACTTAATCTCTGTGTGCCTCAGTTTCCTTATCTGTAAAATGAGGATAAGATAGCGTTTACCTCCAAGGGATGTTGTGAGAGTAAAATTCAATAGCATTCGTAAAGTGCTTTGCAAACCTTAAAGCACTGTGTAAATGTTCATTCTTATTTATCGTTCATTATAATAGCTCATGTTAGTTATTACATAAAAACATGCACATGCAAATGCACCAGTGTTATTTACAACATATATACGTTATAGAAAACATGCATATATGTGTACATATGGCACAGTACTTGAATCATTTTAATAATATACAAAAATATAAATATGTATATACATACAGATATAAACTACCTGTATGTGTATATACATATACATACAGATTTACATATGCACACATACATATACACTCTCACAACAGACCCAGTGTGGTGAAACCTTTTCTAAGGACCTGCTTTAGGGTTCGTTCATATCTTGGATCCCTTGTCCTTTCCCTTGGGTTTCTTGGAATCTGTCATCATGGCCAGAGTGTTGACTCTGAAGTCCAGAGGATCTTTGTTCTTACCTCCTTTTAGACACTTAATTACCATACAACTCTGAGTACTTAAACTCTTTCCTTTCCAGTTTCCTCCTTTGTATAATTAAGATAGTAAGTACTTACTTCCCAGGATTGTTGTGAGTATGGCTTGATAGAGTGTATATTAGTGCTAATAATTATTATTATTTGCGGAGTGTCTCACCTTAACTACAATTCATAATGATAACATTGATATGGCACTTTGAGGTTTGCAGAACACTTTATAAACATCTTGTTTGACCCTCACAACAACGTTGGGAGAGTAGGCACTATTATTTCCCCCATTCTAAAGAGAAGGAAACTGAGGCACATAGATTAAGTGATTGGATCAGAGTAACAGCTACTAAGGGTCAGAGGCAGCATCTGGACTCAAGTCTTCTTACATGAAACTCTGCTAGGTGGTGCCATAGAGCACAAAATGGCAGGACCTGGAGTCAGGAAGACTCATCTTCCTGAGTTCAAATCTGGCCTCAGATACATATTAGTTTTGTGACCCTGGGCAAGTCACTTAACCCTGTTTGACTGTTTCCTCATCTTTTTTATGAACTGGAGAAGGAAATGGCAAACCACTCCAGAATCTTCGCTAAGAAAACCCCAAATGTAGTCACCAGTAGTTGGACATGACTGAAATAACTCAATGACAACCACCACAACAACAACACAGCAGCAACAATTTTATACCATCTAACTGCCTACTGCCAGTCTTTCTGTGCAGCCCATTTGTATTGGACCTAATGGCCAGAGTAGTCTTCTCAAGATTCCCCTTTTATCCACATCTCTCCCCTGCCTGGCTCATTTCTCTATTCCCTATTCTCAAACTCTCTTGTTTAGCTTTCAAGCTTATAATTTGCCATAGTCCCCTCCAGGATATCTCTGCAACTTTTTTATCTTAACTATTTCCCACTGTCATGGTACTGTGGAAAGAGCTCTGGAGTCAGGGGACTTGAATTTGAATTCCTCATCCGATGCTTACTTTCTGTGTGTGTACTTACCAGTTCACTTAGCTTCCTTGAAACTCAGTTTCTTCATAAAGTGAGAGGGTCAAGCCAGTTGGCTTCTAAGGTACCTTATAACTCTAGATCCAGAATCCTAAGATCTGTTGTTTTCCAGAGTCAAATGTACTCCCAAATCCTGGGAATTCATAAATTCCATTCCCTAATGAGATTTATTATCATTATAGTGTAAGAGACTCAAATGGAGAAAAAGACTGGTGAATTTTAAAGGGGGAATAAAAGAAATGGATCTAGCAGCAAGAAGCCTGGGTTATAAGTGGAGATGAAGCAAAGGCAGCTGGTATTGTATGACAAGTAGTGCCCCATAGGAAAAAGGAAGTCAGACTCATGACCCTGTTATGGTTGGGGGAGGGCAAGATGACCTTGTAAGAGATGCACTGTTTGGGAAACTGAGGTGGTTTGTGTGGCCCAGGGGCAGCAGTTGCTCAAAATGTAAAGGGAGAAACAACAAGATCTGCCACCAGATTTAGTATGTAGGGTAAGTGCAAGGAGTTGAGGATGATGCTGAGGTTGCAAGCTTGGTTAACTGGGAGGAGAGGTGGTGTCATCCACAGTAACGGGAAAGTTGGGAAGAGGAAATGGTTGAGGCAAGGTGTGGTGTTAACAAGATATAGGGCTGGCTTCTCCAGGGGAAGAAAGGAAGGAGGGTAGAATGGAGGAGAGAAAGGAAAGAAAGAAAGAAGAGAGAGAAAGGAAGGAAGGTAGGAGGGAGAGAGAGAAGAAGGGAAGAAAAGAAGGGAAAAAGGAGGGAGGGAAGGAAGGTGAAAGGGAGAGAAAGAAAAAAGGAAGGAAGAAAATGGAGGTTGAGAGGGAGGGAAAGAAAGAACATGGCAGGGAAGAAAGGAAGGAAGGTGAGAGGGAGAGAAGGAAGGAAGGTAGGAGGGAGGGAGGGAAGGAAGAAATGAGGAAGGAAGGAAGGAAGAAAGGTAATAAGCATTTGTTACTATGTGCCAGGCATTGTGTGAAGTGCTTTACAAATATCTTGTTTGAGCCTCACAACAACCCTGGGAAAGAAGATTTTAGAATTGAAGAAGCTGAAAAGGGAGATAGAGGCTAAGTGAGAGGACCATCTGTCTCCTGACTGACTCTTTGCTATGCCTTCAGTGCTTTGCCTTCTCACCTTGTCATCCAGCTTGTCAGTGTCCTTGTACAAGAGATAAATTAAACCTGATCCTTGCCTCCTAAGCTCACAGTTTAGTTGGGGGTGGTGGATGGAAATAAGACACACAGGCAAATGACTAAGAGGAAGGGGAAAGAGAGGTTAAAAAAAATCTTGAATGAAACTTGTTTTGGAGAAGAAAGTAATTCCTAGCTTCCCTGGCTTTTTAAGACAGATCAAATCACCTTTTGTAAGACGTTAATCCTAGTGCTGTTACTGCCATCCTTCTGAGATAACCTTGCACTTAACCTCTCTCTATATCTTGAACGTCCTTTATATGTTATCCCCCTTTGGAATGTGATCTCTTTGAGAGGTTTTTTTTTTTTTTTTTAACCTTTCTTTGTATCCCCAGAATTTAGCATTTTGTATCCCTTGACATATAGGTAGTACTTAGTGAATGACTGCTGACTGACTGACTGATTTGACAGGTGGTCAACAGAAAGGACATACCTAATTTAGCTTTAGCTGATACCCAAAATAGCTTGGCCTAACTTTTGACCTTAGAGGTAAATAGGGCCTTGTTTTCATGATTTCTAATTATAAGGATCTGATTGTTTAGCTCTCAGTCCTTTTGTTCCCAGTATTAATACCGTTATTTCCAGTCTGTTTTCCTCTATTCCTTTTTTCCCCTCTCTGTCTTCCTCCTTTCTTTCCTTCCTTTCTTTCCATTTTTGTATGTCTCCTTTCTTCCCTTCCTAACAGAGGCTGAAACTTTGCCAGCTTTGTATACCTGAAAAGTAGGCTAGATGATCTAAGGTTGGGATGAGGAGGGAGATCCTGGCTTAAAATGCCAACTCCATCGATCTTTTGGGGACAAAGGATCTGTGTCCTTCACAACTGTATGTTTACATGTGGGTTGAGATGCTCTGAGCTGGCTACTATATATGAGTCACAAAGTGGCAGAGGGTAGGGTGGGAATTCTATACTGAATTGTATATATTTCCATATAATGCTATTCTCAGAGTCTACTCTGTGAGGTCACTTGAGAACTTCTATAATTAACCCCACTTGCAGGTGGTCCAATAGGGGCCCATCTTGTGTTGAAAACTACTCTAAAGTGAATAATGTTAGAGACATGTTCCTTTGTTGCCTCAGTCCCCTACCCGAGCAACTGTTTTGTGGTGCTCTCTAGATTCAGCATGGTACTGATGTAGACCTCAGGTACTCAGTAAATTTTAATTCAAGACAATTGACATGTCTTCATTACTTAGGCATCTGTTCCCTGTGGCTAAGCACTCCTGTCCTGCCCAAACACCCTTCTAGCTTCCTGTGGTTCCTTGTCACTTTCCAAATAGACTCACTTTGTCTAAGTGACTTTGTGGTCCTTGCTGAGTCTGGTCTGATGTCACCATAGTAACCAGACTACTGTAGAAGGAGAACTAAACAGGAACCAAAACTGCTCTGTGGATGAGAGAGGAAGGAGAAGGATAGAGGGAGCGCTGTGCTTCTTTATTGTTTTCTGGAGGGCTGTATGACAGCCATGTCCATCCACCCCAAGGTGTGGCAGGATCTCTGGCACATCTTATTCTTGGAATCTGACAGCTGTTACTGTCTAATGGTAAATTTGATTCATATGACATCTGTTACCTAGGCCACAGACACACTGCTTTAGTTTCTTGTGAAAATTTGGAATAAAGTACCATACTATGGGGCAGCTAAGTGGTACAGTTGGTGGAGCACTGGGCTGAAGTCAGGAAGACCAAAGCTCAAATCATGCCTTGGATACTTACTACCTGTGTGACCCTGGTCAAGTCAGTTAATCCTGTTTGCCTTCATGTAAGATGAGCTGGAGAAGAAAATGGCAAACGATTGCAGTATATTTGCCAAGAAAACCCCAAATGGGGTTATGAAGAGTCAGACATGACTGAACAATTACAGTGACAAAACATGGTATTTTAATTATCTGGAATTTTTAGGAAATGGCAAAACAGATTTTGGTACTTGAATGGAATGGAATATTATGGGCCACTAAGAAATAATGACTATGAAGGATTCAGAGAAACATGAGAAGACAGGAGCAGGCATTCAGTAAACTAAACAGGACCATGAAAATAATATACACAGTGACAATAAAAACATAAATGGAAAGCACAGCCCCCATCCTCCCCCCTCCAAAACCAAATCCATCCCTAAATTATTTATAATTAAAATGGTTAAACTTTTAAAATAATTAGATGCTCTCAAAGAAGCATTGAAAAAATGTACTTCCCTTTTTTTTTGTTTGTTTGCAGGGGTGTGAAACCTTGCATTTGCTGTCAGATTTGGTTGATGTATTTACGGTTAATTTTGTGGAATTGCTTTTTTCCCCTCTTTATTCTTTGCTAGAAGGGATGACTTGTTGGGTAGAGGAGAGAGAGGATATTTTTGGAAGTGAAGGTAATGTATAAATAAAAGATCAAGAGAATTTTTTTAAAGTATCATTGTAGTTCTTTCATAGGATTTTCATGTTAGATAGGACCTTCACAACCCTTGTCCGGCGTCCTTATTTTATAGAGTGGGAAATGGATGCCCCGGAAGAGATATTCACAAGGTCATATTGCTGGGCAGAGGCAGAATTGAGATCATAGAAAATCATAACTGTAGAGCTGGAAGGGATCTTAGAGGTTATCTTATCTAGCCATTTCATTTTACTGATGAGGAAACTGAGGCTTCAGTGAATTGCCTAAGGTTACACAGGTTGTAAGTAACAGAACTGGCATTTGAACTTGGGTCCTTCTGACTCTGAGTTCAGCAACCTATCCATTCTACCAAGTTTCCTTTAAAACTCACATTTTTTGTTTCATAGATCAGGGCTCTCTCCATTATAAGTCTCTCCCTATAACATAGCTTGAGAGCAATAGGGTAGGGGTCGCATTTTACATGCTAGCAAACTGAAGCACCTTGGGGTTAGCTTTGCTCAGAAGGTTAAAGACAGTGATTTGTCCTCCTTCGGTCCTTTTGTTTATGTAACTAGTTCTATCTAGTTCTCTTTGGCCAAGAAGAAATTCTGTTGTTAATTAGTAGTGCTGGTTGGAGACTCTGAGTTTCTCTTTGCTTCTGGGCTGATTGGCCTCTTGGATATAAATTCCTGGAGCACAATGTCAGTGTTTCATTTTTATATTTGTATCTTCTGCTTCGCACAGAGTAGGTGCTTAAAAAATTATTACTGAATTGATTTGGACATAGCAGGGTATAGTGAAATGAGGCCTGGGTCAGGAAACCTGGCTTTTTATCACCCCACTGGACCTCAGTTTTCCTATCTGTAATTTGATGAGATTGGATCTTTTTTAAGTTACCATATTCTGTGATCTGAATATTTGGCATTATATGAATATCACGTCTAGGTATTTGACTGGGCTTTTCAACTACCTCATCCTATGTGGACGCTGTTTATCTGCTTATCTTCATTTTGAAAAATCAAGACAGAAAGGGGAGAAAGGAACTTTGGATTTGCCTATAGATTTCTCCATGTTATTTTTTTTCAATAGCTAGACAGATAAACCTTTTCAATAAGGTTTTAAGTAACTAACTCTGGGAATGAGCCTATTCTGACTATTTAGCCATAATCCTGTCGGTGGGCCCAACAATCCAAGAATGGATTGTCTAGGTATACCATCCCATAATAAGCTCAGACGTGGCCACTGGGTTACTCATTAAACACATTCATTGATTTCTTGACAGCAGCCACACACAAGGAGTGACCATTAGAAATAAGAAGAACATTTGTTTGGATGGTATCTGATCCTGTTGCATCTGCTGAGTAAATATACCCTCTCTCCAGGAACATACCTGGTCAAGAGTGGGCTTTCCTAGAACATAGCAGAATAACAGTTTTAAACAGAAGAAACCTATTTACCTTCTTGTTCTGATGCTTAATTCTCATTAATGAGGTGTTGTAAAGCTGAACTGAAGTTATCTGGTTTGGCCAATGCATTCCTGATTGTGATTAGCAATAAAAGTGTCTGCATAAATGTCTGTGGAATTGACTTGAATTGTTGAGAAATCAGAGAAGAGATGAAGGAATAAGGATAGAAGTCTGGCTGGAGTTGCAGGCTCACCCCACAGAAGGAAGAAGAATAAAACAAACCAGAGTACTAAGTTAACTTGTTAAACACATTTATTGAGTTGTTAACAGTAACCAAACACAATGAATGACCTTTGGAAAACAAGGAACAGAAAATGAATCAATTCTGATCTTGGCAAATCCTACTACAGATATGTGACAAAGAGGGAAAGAATTCAATTTCTTTATAGTCTGCAGTGTTATATTTACAATGCGTATCGCTCAATATTTGTCTGTTAAAACTTTTTTTTTTTAAGTAAATAAACAGAAGGATCATAACCTAGAAATTAGTTTCATCAACCACCTTCTTTGTCCTGACTTACCAGTCACCCTTAGGGAGAGGGTGCCAGGGCAGCTTTCCGGGGGTTACTTGATACATAGAGCAAAGTCCATCTGATGCTGGAGAAGCCATATGTTTCTTCTCTCTCTCTCTTTTTTTGGGAAGATTTCATATATACAAAGGCTGAAAAGTCTCACTGCGTAGTTTCATTAGTTCAGGAAAAAAGGTATCAAAATTGTAATCACATTTACTGAAGTTATTATCTTCTAAGACAGATCTCTTATGAATTACCTTTTTTTTTTTTTAAAAACAACTTGACTTCCCATCATGGCAGCTTTGTGTGTGTTTGATTTATGTATGCGGGTGTGTGTCTATGTGTGTCTGAGTCTTTCCTGTGCCACAGGCTCGTAGCTACTGTCATGTAGGAAGGACCAGTCCAGAGAATGAATGAAGCTTGGGGCCGGGAAGGAGAGGGGAAAGGAAAGGAAAGGGGGGCATTCTAGGTTACGTCAATTCACAGTTGTAGCATTTCACTGAGGTGGAATTCATCTGGGCCTGGTTTCTTCATTTGAGCAGCCATTCATTAACTAAAAGGAGGGGGGAAAAGAACAGAACAAAGTTATTGTCATTTTATCTCTCTGAGCCTCAGTTTCCTCAGCTGTTTAATGGGAATAGTAATAAGAATATATGTGTGTATATATACACATAAACATATCTATGTGTATATATGTATGTGTGTGCATACACACATATGCATGCACAATGCTCCATAAGTACTATGGCTGTTATCATTATATCTAATTCATGCAATAGGATTGAGGGATAACAGATGAACCACCTGAAACAGTGTATTGATATATAAATACTTCAAGGATCTATGCTTGTATCTGTTGTGCTGGTGGTATATCCTGATCCACAGCCCATATGAGCCTCTGCCTCCTGGCACTCCATCAATGCTCTTAGCTGAGTACCCTGCATGACACTCCATCTCTGGATTCTGTGTATTTGCACTTGTTGTTCCCCATGCCTGAAACAGTCTCTCTCCTCATCTCTGTCTTCTCTGGTTCCTTCAAAACTCAGCTCAGATCCTGCCTTCTGCAGGAGACCTCTCCTATTTTTTCCCCATCCCCTGCTGCTAGTGAGATAAACCCTTTGGGATAATCATCTTTTAATCAAAGAATTGGAAATGGAGGGGATGCCCATCATTTGGGGAATGCCTGAGCTAATTCGGTATATGATCATAATGGAATACTATTATACTATAAGAAATGATGAGGAGGATGATTTTAGGAAGACCTGGGAAAACTTATATGAACTGATGCAAAGTGAAGGGACCAGAACTAGTACAACACTGTACACAATAATAGCAATATTATGATGATGATCAACTGTGGAAGACTTAATTACTCTGAGCAGTACAATGATCTGCCAATTCCAGAGGACTTGCGCTAAAAAAAAAAAAAAAAATGCTTTTCACCTTTGGAGAGAGAACTGATGAACCATGAGTGATGATTGAAGCTTGTTTTTAAAATTTTATTTATTTTTCTTGTTTGCTTGTTTAATATGGAAATATGTTTTGCATGATTTCACATGTATAATTGATATACCGCTTGCTTTCTCAATGAGGGACTGGAGGGAAGGTGAGAATTCAGAACTCAGAATTTTAAAAAATGAATGCAAAAAACAAATGAATTTTGAAAAAAGAGAGACCTTTCTTTTACCCTGTATATATCTTGTATATACAGAGTTGTCTGCATATTGTCTCTCCCTTTAGAATGTGAGTTCCTTGAGGGCAGGGACTTTGTTTTTGCCTTTCTTTATATCCTCAGCACAGTTCTTGGCACGTAGTATTTAATAAATACTTGTTGATCGACTATGTGAGTATTCTTTTACTGCTGTGGATGACTGACTCCCTACAAGTTAGCAGATACCCTTTGGAAATTGCTGTGGCCCAAACTTTTCTTATGCTTTAGAGCTGCCCTGGTGGTGAGTCCTGCTAAGCTGGCCCGAGGATGACAGAAAAACAATCTTTCAATGGATCTGAACTTGAAGCATTTCTAGCTTGGCTGTACCAAGCAGAGTTTGTATTCCTCTTGCATCACTTTTGAGGACCTAGACTCAGCTTCATGCCACAATGAGGAATCAGTAGAGGAATTTTATGGATCAATCTGTTGTTGTTACAGGGCAGTTAGGTGGTGCAGTGGAGAGTGCCAGGCTTTGAGTCAGAAGAATCCAAGTTCAAATCTGGTGCCACATACTTACTAGCTTTGTGTGACCCTGGGCAAATCACTTCACCCTGTTTGCCTCAGTTGCCTCATCTGTAAAATGAGCTGGAGAAGGAAATGGCAAACCATTCCACTATCTTTGCCAAGAAAACCCCGAATGGAGTCATGAAGAGTCAGACATGACTAATCAACTAAACAGCAACATTGTTGTTGAGACTACTACTTTTTAAATGAACTAAACCTGAGATTTCATTTGTGCAGGGAAGTTAAAGTGAAGAAACTCCCCCTAACAACTCATAGTCTTAGAGAACTGCCTAAAGCGTGGCAAGGTTAAATGCCCATTGGCCCTCTACCCACCTCCTTAGACTGAAGTCTATGATATAGTAAAAGATCCTATAACACATTAGGTCAAGTCTCTATGAAGGATTTATGGAACAGCATGAATAAGAATCCCATAGGATGAGAAGGGATGGATGGGTTACAATCTGTCACTATGGTGGAATGAGTGGGATCATGGAGCCACTGAAGGATTTAGCTTACGTGTTATCAGGGTGGGCATTCTCTGAAGGAAGTTTAGTGTTTGGTGACTTAGGTAGAAGAGGAGTGGAAAATTTTTTCTTTGCATTAGGGAGGGAGCAGTAGGGATCTGAGTTGCTGAAATCTGTCTATTGACCCAAGGTTACCAATGATATAATTATAACCCTAGGCTAGGCTTTATCCTCTGTATATCCATATTGCCTCAATCAATGCACTCTCCAGATACTAGTGTGTCCTCTAAGCCATCTTCCCATGGATTGTCCTCCAAACAGGTGGATAGTTAACAATAACACAGGGCCATGTCATAGAAGGGCAGTACAGAATGATGGACATGGCTTAGAGGTCAGCAGGATGGGCCAAGTTCTGGGGGTCTCCAGGGCACTTATGCTCACCTCTATATTGTAGCTTCTGGGCTCTGTTATTCGGACAGTCCTTCCCCTGTAAACTAAAGTTGATGTTGGTGCGGATGCAGCGGTTGTTGAGTGGCTGAACAGGCCGGAAGTTGTCACTCATGCTCAGAAAGATCTGAGAGGGCTGATTCTGGCTGAGCAGTCGTAAGGAATGCATCTGTGAGAAAGCAAGCAAATGGTATCACATAGCCCATCATGATGCCTGGCATTAGTCTGTTCATGGAGGAAGTCCTAAGAATGCTCAGCTGTGACATACTAGTTACCCATTCACTTAACTATTCAGAGGAAAGAACAGGGCAAGACAAAGGATAGTGGACTCTCAGGTAAGAGCTAGTTAGAAAGTGATCAGCATGGTGGCAAAAATCCCCTTAGATAAGGTCTTGTTCACTTGCAATGAATTCAGTTATATTGCCTGTCCAATTATATCTCTCATGTACAGAGGCAGCCACCTGGTACATGTGTGGCCATTCTATGTTGGACTGTCATGTTGCTGGGAGTATTTTTTTTCCCCTTGGGTTGGGTGGCCAGAATTGTCACAGTTGCTCTTTTTGCCATATCTAGGGCTGGAGGACTCCTTTACTCATATAACAGGTGTTATCTTGCCATGGGGAGCAGGAAGGGCCTGAGGGCTTTCTCTTCTACTCCTTAGGCCATACTGCCCACAGAAATAGTCTTGGGGCTTTGGTCTGTTCTATTTGTCCTTTATAGCTTGAGGGTGTGTGTGTGTGTGTGTGTGTGTGTGTGTGCGCGAGAAAGAGAGAGAGAGAGAGAGAGAGAGGAGTCCCATTCTAAGAGCTTGGGGATCTTGGTGCCTAGGATTCCAGCTCAGATGTAGTCAGCCCAGCAGGAAAGCTTTGAGGAGCAATGGTACTGGATATTATCCCACTGGGGCTTTGGACTTAAACTTGGTGGAAATAATCCTATGTAGGACCTGAGTTAAACTGTGAACCTGATCTCATCACCTTTCCCAGAGACTAAGGTGGCATAGGGAGGATTATGCTCCCTAGGAATTGGAAGGAAATGTTTGTATATTTGCACATTTTTCTAACTATAGCTTTGAAATAAATCTTCCTTTGTAAAAGTTAATCTGATGTAATTGGTCAAAAGGAACTGGGGTGGTCTTTACTTGGCACATAAAATTGAGGTAAAACCAGTAGGTGGGGGCTGTAACCACTGGCAGAGTTGAAAGACTGAGAGATACCCCCTCTCAACCTCCTTAGAGTATGGAGAACCTTGGGGAGGACTGTATAAATGTAACAGATCTGACTCTCAGTTACACTTAGAAACAGAATCATAGACTATCCTATCTGGAAGCTCCTTTAGACTTGATCTACTGCAACCCTTATTTCATGGAAGGTGATACTCAGTCTCAAGGAAGCAAAATGAGTTATTCAAGGTTACAAAGCCAGAAGGTGGCTGGGCTGTAGCTACAACCCGGGTATTATGACTCCTTCAGTACTCTTTCTAATACCATATATTCCCTCTCTAGCGTGTAGGCAGATACTCTTAGACTCAAATGATGCTACATATTCTTAGACTCAAATGATGCTACTCTGTTCTTCTCTAGGGCAAAATGATGAAAGCATTTTAAATTCAGATCACTTCAAAAGTCTGGGACAGTATTCCTACCAAACAAACCTTCTCCTTCCCAGAAGCCACAGAGTTACTCACCTGCATCCTGGTTATGTAGACTGGTTTGTTCATTATTATCCAACTTGCTGTCTCATAACAGGGTGGGATAGTCATCGACCCATCATAGGTAATGAAGCTAGAGGTCTCAGGATACAGCTCCTCTATATTAAGTCCCTGTAGCAAGTATGCATCATCTAGGAAAGAGAGCAAGACAAAAAACCTTCATCACATAGTTATGTGAGAATTAGGATGATCTAAAGTGCAAATACAATTTCAGTTCAATTCATTGCAACAGATACTAGGTGTCTACTATTTCAAAGGCACTTTGGCAAATCCTGGGGATATAAATGCACATATAAAATGGACCCTGTCCTCAAGGAGCTTACAGTCTAAAGGAGGGATATGATATGAACAGAGATAAGTGTAATATAGGGTAGAAAGTGAAAGGGGCAGAAGTGAGCTCAGATTACAGGCTCTAGGGATATTTGAGGATGGAGTGAACACCAGAGGGAACACTTTCACAGAGAATGTGACAGCTGAGCTGAAGGAAGAAATAGATTCTGAAAGTGGAAGGTGAGAAAGGATGAATGAATCTGGAAAGTGTCACTTGTGGTGGAAACTGAGTATAGATATGTTCTCATAGCAGCACATTGTAATCTCATTGACACACCAATTTTAAGGAACAGCAAGAAGTTCAATTTTACTGGGATGCCAGGTGTTGAGGGAGGTGATTAATATGAGATAAGTCTGGAAAGGGAGGTTAGAGTTAGGCAGGTAGGGTCTCAGGTGTCAGGCTAAAGAGTTAGTCTTTAATTTGAGAGATAAAACTATCAGCAGTGGTCCTCTGAGAGGATGGATGATGGTTCACTCTTTTGTGACCCTATATCATTATACTCATAAAGATATGTGAGAGTGAAGATGACATAACTGCTCCATTGAATGACTCCCCAAAGGCAGCCGTCTTTGAAAGGGTTGACTCATAACTTCAATATTTCAACAGATCAATGATCTCCTTGAAATGGTATTTTCTTTATTAATGCAGATCATAGTCCACTCACTCCTTAAATTCTGTCCCATGTTCTCCCACAAATCCCTTCCCTCCACAGGAGACCCACCAAAGGTACTAGAGACCTTTCTCTAGGTCTTTTTATATTTCATGGGTGCCAGTGCAGCACTTGGTACTGTCCATTTATTATTCCTCATACTCTTCCCTTTTAGAAAGGCTTTTAAACTCAATCCAAGGAGTGCTTTTCTTACGGAGGGAGAGATCTTTAAAAATCCCAGGCACTTGCCATAGTTCAGACTGTTAAACAACTTTTGTTCACAGAAGCTTTTGTTCATAAAATCTTTGTCAATGTGGAGAATATTAAAATTGCTCCACTTAGATAGAGTTAATGTAGGAAAGTAAACAACGTTCACTGATACTGGTGGCTCTTCAGCCTGCTCAGGAAGTATAGAAGCACTTTGGTTAGTCTCACACACTGAGACAGACCTGGTCCCTGTGCAGGGAAATATAATGAACTTATAGCTTAGCAGTGTAGTACCATGTGATATTTTGCCATGACCCTACTCTGATCTCGAACCATCATGGTTCTAGTAACTGGGCCCTTGCCTTATTTTTTTCTGTGACTCCAAAACATTTAAGGGGTAACTCAATCATAAAAAACAGTCTAATAGTGAAGCATTGCTTACAGCAGAATTTATGATAAAAAATGGAGAAAGTTGGGGGTTCCAGGGCAACTTTCCCTTTGGCTAAGAAGCTGTATCTTTGATCATATCCAAGTACTTGCTCTGAATCCCAGTTCTAGTAATGTAGTGGAAAGAATAGTGGTTTGGTATCAGAGAACCTGGATTCAAATTGTAGCTCATACTTAGTACTTTAATGGACAAGTCACATGCCCCCTCTAGGTCATTTCTTCATCTAGAAAGAAATAGGGTTATATGATCTTCTAAGGTCTATGCTAGCTCCAGATCTCTTGAATCTATAATTGGTTTCTGATTTTATTTTCCTCTCTGCCTGAGTCACTTTCTAGTCTCATATTCCAGTTCCTCCAAGGAAAAGAGCTTTGCCTTTATCTCTCTGGTTCCCCCAGGGACTGCTCCTCAAACCTCCAAGGCTGAATATTCACTCTTAAATACTCAATAAAGGTTTGTCACTGACTGTCAGGCCTTAATAAAGGATGATTGTCCAAACCTTATCAATAGCTTCCTGCCAGATTTTGCTCCTGTCAGATGGTACATACCTGCTGGGTAGCTAGGTGGCATAGTGGATAGAATGTTGGGCTTGGAGTCAGGAAGACTCACCTTCATGAGTTCAAATATGGCCTTCCAACACTTCCTAGCTGTGTGACCCTGGGCAAATCACTTAACCCTGTTTGCCCCAGTTCTTCATCTATAAAATGAGCTGAAGAAGGACATGGCAAACCATTCCAGTTATCTCTGCCAAGAAAACCCCAAATGAGGTCACAGAGAGTCAGACACGACTGAAAAATGACTGGGCTATTTCCTTGTGACTCATTGCTTGACCTAGCTGGTGTTAACCACTTAGGTGCTTTAACTTTCTCTTGTCCTCTGTTGCTGAGAGACATTATAGTGACAGAATCATAGACTGAGAGACAGGAATGACCAACTAGTCCACCTATTTCAGTTTATAAATGAAGAAACTTAAGACCTGAGAGAAAAATAAATAAATAACTTGTCCCAAAGTCACACAGATTATGGTAAAGCTAAGGTTTGAACTCAGACTCTATAATCCTAATAGTACACTATTGCTTCCACATCTATTTCCATTTTACTTTTCTGACCTACCCCACTGGGTTTGTCTAATCTCTAAGTCCTGCCTATTCCTAGTCTAGTCTGTCCTGTTAGATACAAACCATGGTTTCAAAGGCAGGCTAAGCTCCAAAACACTACAAGCCTGAATTAGAGGTACTTATAAATCCTATAAGAGCCACTAGCCAGTATAGCAAGTGGAATAGGTTGGCCAAGCTGGCCTCTCACATCAGAGAGGTTCCTTGTGGTTCCCCAAAGAGATCAGAGAATGAAGAAAAGGTATAAACTATTTATAGTATCTCTTTTTGTGGTGGCAAAGTACTAGAAATCAAAGACGTATCCATAAAATAGGGAATGGCCAAACAAA
This sequence comes from Pseudochirops corinnae, assembly GCA_028646515.1. Taxonomy (NCBI): domain Eukaryota; kingdom Metazoa; phylum Chordata; class Mammalia; order Diprotodontia; family Pseudocheiridae; genus Pseudochirops; species Pseudochirops corinnae. The sequence continues at coordinate 227,166,703 of CM053586.1, forward strand.
TTATGGTATATAAATGTAATGAAATCATGAAAGGGACAGTTTCAGAGAACCCTAAAAACTGATATAGAATATAGTGAGCAGAACAAGAGGAAAATAACTTTGAAAGACTTAGGAATTCTGATCAATGCAATGACCAACAATCATTCCTGAAGCCCAGTGACAAAGCATGCTACCCGCTTCTTGAAAGAGAGGTGATAGATTCAAGATGCAGAATAAGACATCTATTTAAGACGTGGCTAATGTGGAAATTTGTTTTGCTTGATTGTGTGTATCTCTGTAATGGCAAACAAAATGATACTTTGCTCCTTGTTTCAGTTATTGTAATGGCAAGCAAATTAGCACTTACTCCTTGTTTCAGTTGTTCAAGTGTCTTTGAGCCTCACCTGTGATTATATCAAGTCTTTGTTGGAAATAGCATACATTGTGTTGCCTTGAATAGGCCTAAGGGAGTTTGGAGACCTTCCCTGCCCTTAATAGGCCTAATGTCATCACATGGAGCACCTAGGTGGGAGGAACTTGCCAAAATAGTGCAACAGGAAGGACGCAACAGCATATAAAAGGAAGGAACAGAGCATATAAAAGCTGGGACCAAGCAGAACTGAGAGGGAGAACACTTGTGGTGTCTGCACTCTGTTCATCTGCTATGTCTGTTACTTTGTCAGACAGAAGCACTCTGTCTGCTGACTTGTGTTGATTTTATAGACAGAAAGTGAATTGAGATGATAGTGCTGGCAATGTGTGTGAATATTGCAACTCTGCCAAGCTTAATGTGTGTAAACATTGAGGCTCTGTTAAGCTTTGTCTTCTCAGAAACAGAAACTACGAGGGTCTTGGAGTGGATTAGCGATGAGTTTTGATAAGGAATAGGAGCAGAGAGCTGCCTACCTGTGAATCCAGTCTAGGACTGGGAGGGTGGAAGAGGAGCCATGGAGTTTGGAAATCAGCCTCAAGTCAAAATGAAAGGACCTTTACTTTGAGTATTTAGTGCTTACTGACAAGGCTATGACTTACTGTGACCTGGGGTGGAAGACCTTTGTACTTTCCACTACCCCTTAAGGATGATTGAGTTAAGGATGATTGTAAGCCAGCCTCCAATCAAGATGAAAGAAGACTTTAGATGGGTACTTTATATTGATTGAAGAAATTGTGACTTACTGAATGATATCTTTTGTCTAAGATTATATGGCCACCTTAGTAACAAGTTATATTGTTGTGAATATTTTGCTTTAGTTTATTGCTGAATAGAGAGTTCACTATACTATGTGATCAGAACCTTAAAGTTATTCACAGCAGCAGTCCTCAGGAGAGCTGCTCGTGCTTGGCTTTACAATTTGTTACAGGGGTTTTCTTTTTCAGTTGATGAGGTTAAGTGAGAAGGAATTCACCAAGAGGTGAATTTCAGTGTTCAAAATGTAGAATGTAGAATAGTTACTAGTGATGGTGAGATCTCATGGGTAATATCTTTCTGGGTGTTTGATCTAGAGCAGAGATGTTAGCCATAGGAGTTGAGGTGAGGATGTCAATGGATAGGGATGAGGGTCCAGAGAGAGGGTCAGGGGAAAGGCATTTCCTTTTTTTAGGCTAGGATCTAAATGACAGGGATTTGAAAAATAAATAGGATCAGAAGTTCACAGATTTTGAGTTTGAAGGGATCTTAGCTCGTTTAGTTTAACTTCCTCATTTTACAAATGAGGAAACATAGGCTTAGAGAGGTTAAATCACTTTGCCCAAGGTTGCAAAGGAAGTAAGTGGCAAAGACAGGGTTTGAACCCAGGTCCTCTGACTCCAAATCCAGCAGAAAATCATTAATCCCATAGGAAAGGGGAAGTTCCAGGTAGAGAGAAACTTATTGACTAAATTGGCCCCCATATTCTAATTAGAATGTCCATGTGATGGAGCCTTTGGTGATGCCTTCTCCCAGAGGATCCTGGTCAGATAAGTGCAGTAGAGGTAGTCAGAAAGTTATAGTAGCAAGTGACTGAAGGAATAAAAATCCTTTGTTGTCCACAGCTCTTATGGATATGATTAGTCTCCAGTTATCATGAGTCTCCTCACTGATCAGAACCTGGCAAACTCTTTCAAGACAGACAAAATGATACAGTGGAAAGAATCCTGGCTGTGGAGTCTGAGGATATGGGTTCAAATATTGTCCCTGTCACTTACTACCTGTGTAACTGAGTACATTACTTGCCCTCTCTCAGACTCAGTTTCCACATTTGTAAAATGATAATAGTATCTATGTTTCAGAGTTGTCGTGGGAATCAAATGAGATAATATCTGAAAAATACTTTGTAAACCTTAAAGTTCTATGTAAATGCTAGCTATTGTTATTATTATTCCTTGCTTCAAGGACAGATCTTTATCCACTAGAATAAGCTGACCCCTGTGCTCCTAGTAATATAAATTCTTTGAGGGCAGGAGTGGTGACATTTTAATGTATTAAAACATTTTAAAACTTAAATACACACTCAAATAAAAGCATTTCCAAATGCATAGCAGTTTTGTTTTGTTTTTCGTTGTTTTACCTTTATCCCCAGTGCAACATAGCAGGCACTTAATGCCGCATTTGTTGAATTGAATGTTGCGTTGGTAATCAGCCAGCAGAAAGGGCATGCCTCATTGACTACTGTCGGTTCCCATTAGATAACTATGAGGAATTTTTTGCTGGGCTCCAAGAAGTCTTCAAAGGGTCCCAATAGAAAGAGGATGATTCCCCAAAAAACAATAAACACTGCCTTGGCCAGGTTCCCTGAGTGATCAAATTGTGACTCTGTATCGGATTAGATAGATGATAGACAGGTAGATAGATAGACAGACAGACAGCTAGATATATAAATAGGTAGCTAGACAGACATACAGATATATTGATAGGTAGGTATATAGATAGGTAGATATATAGAGAGGTAGGTAGAGAGACATATATAGATAGGGAGGTAGGGGGAGAGAGAGAGAGACATTGAGAGAGAGAGAGAGGGAGAGGGAGAGGGAGGAGAGAGAGAGAGGAGGGGGGGAGAGAAAGAGGGGTGGAGGAAGAGAGAGAGAGAGAGAGAGAGAGAGAGAGAGAGAGAGAGAGAGAGAGAGAAAATGTAGATAGGTAAGTGGATAGCTATTGTTATTTGTTGTTTGCCCTCGTTCCTGAAGAGGACCATGACATCAGGGAAGTGATAGCATGACATGCTAGTGAACTGGATTTAAGTAAGGAGAGCTGTGCAAAATCACCAGCCTCCCTTTCTCCTCTGGAGCCATCTGGGTCCAGTGGCGAGAGAGAGGTCAGGATGCCTGGAAATGGCCCTGGATACAGTAGGAAACCCTGGCCTTTTTAAGCTAAGGTTCAGTTTGACTGAGGCAGTGGCCAATTAGTGATTAAGGCTAGGTAAGAAATGAGGCAGAGAATAGTATAGATAGATAGGCAGATTGATATATATAGGTAGGTAGGTAGGTAGGTAGATAGATAGATAGATAGATAGATAGATAGATAGATAGATAGATAGATAATTTATTAAGTATTTAGTATATCCAGGCACTGGGAATACAAGTACAAACAAGCAAGGAAGTCTCTGCCATGATGGAAATTACATTCCAGCAGGGGAAGGTAACACACAAAAGGGAACTCAAAAAGGGGGAGGGATAAGCATAGTTTGGAAATAGTGACTGAAAAGTGACCTGGAAGCCTGGCTCCAGGCAAGTGAAGTTGACCTATCAAGAGCTTAGGATGGTTCTGGGGAAAGAGTCCAAATTTCTGAAACTGTCTCTATTAGTTCTGCAGACCAATAAAACCTTAGTAATGGATTTTCATTAAGGCTTCAAAGGACACTAAACATGCAATAAAGGTGATTTCTCTTATGTGCAAGATTTGCTACTTGGAATATCTGCCAAAAAAAGTCCTATTTTGATATCTCATAATGGTGAGACCCTGAGTTCATGAAGGTTATGACTATATAGGATTACTGATCTAGAAAGATCTGAGATTATGTATCTGTTATCTCAAGACCATGCTCATCACCAAAAGCTTGATCAATGGATATTAATTTTTTCTTTTCTAAAGCCATGGCAACTCATGAAAACTATCTATAAAGGTATAGCAGTTGTGATCTTCCTTGGGAGGAGTACCCATACCTATGAAATCCTTGAATGATCAAAGTAATATATTAGCTGAACTAATAAATAAATAATAAGCTAAATAAATAAATAATAAACTAATAATATGTTAGATGAACTATTGAATATAAACCACAACACATCCAACCAGAAGGAATTAAATTAGAAAAGAGCTAGAGAGATAGATTGATCACATATTTGTGTGCTTGAGTGGAGACTGTGTGGGTGGAGTTACAGAAGTTGGCTAAAGAAAATACCATGCTAGACTGTACTTTGAGAATTACAATACAACATCTATCACTGTGTCAGGATCTAGGATGTGCACCTGGACCAGAAGTGGTGAGCCAACATTTGTCGTATGGTGATATTTTGTACCACTTCTGAGTCTTCCTGGTAACTATGACAACATAGAAAGAATGCTTTTGCAGAAACTACTCGAGGGAGTCCAACCTAAGACAGAAACCATAGATGTCTGCTTAGCACCTTCCTTTCATTAAGGGTTGGTCCCCACCCTCTACAATATGGTAGTAATGAATCTATGTGTGTATTAGGGTGTGTATGTATGTGTGGTGGTGTGGGAGTGTGGGTGTAAATGAAACTCTTTGTAAATTTTGTAAATCAGGATTCTGTGTCCAGTTTCCTCCCTGTTAATTTCACATCGCAAAATTTAGCAGTGTGGCCAGCAGCAACAGCAGAACCAATTAAACAAGGGTGCTAATATGGTACAGTGGAAAGAGCTGATTTTGGAGTCCAAAGAACTGAATTAAATTCCTGAGTTTAAGTGCCACTTAAGCTTGTGTGGCTTTGCACAAGTCTTTAACCTCTCTGTTCCTCAGTTTTCTCATCTGTAAAATTTTAGAAGATTGGAGTAGCTAGCATTCATATAACAGGTTACAAATATTATCTCATTTGATCCTCCCAACAGCCTTGGGAGGTAGATTCCCTCATTCAGTGGTGTCAAACTCAAGTAGAAATGGGGGATACTAAACCATACTGTGGGCAGCATATTGGCTTATAATACCACATTTTAACATTATCTATGTTAAATGTATTTTTATTTATTTTGTTAAAATTTTCCCAATTAAATTTTAATCTGGTTTCTGAGTATTTGATGCTTCTGTTCTTATTATTCCCATTTTATATAAGGGGAAACTTAGGTGGCAGAAGTTAAGTGACTTGCCCAGAGTCACACAGCTAGAAAGTATCTGAGGCCAGATTTGAATTGAGGTCTATCTAGTTATACCACTATACTACTGAGCCACCAAGCTGCCTCTTAGTTGAACTTACGTTGAGTTTATGGTCTTGTCCAACTCTGAGTCTATGCTCTATTTTAAGTTAGGTCTCAGAGAACTCCAACCTATGGGAATCTTAAACACTGTTTAGATCCTCGCATACAACTTCAGACAATCTCCCAGTCTCCACAAGACAAAATGTCTGTCTTACCCTTGCCTTATAGCACTGATGATGTAGAGCTCATATTAATCTAGCTCCAAATTATAGCTCCAAAATTACTGTCTTTGAAACAACCTTTAAGGTAGGTTGCATAACCACTATTATTTTCATTTTACAGAAGAGGAAACTGAGTCTCATAAAGGCAAATCTCTTGTCCATGATATACTGTTAAAAAACAACAAATCCAGGAAGATCTCTAGGTTTATGTCTTTTGGTTTTTCTACTATATGTGAAGTCACTTTAGAGGAAATTCCATCTGTAAGTCCAAGGCAGAAACTCACAGAAGGGGATTCTTGGGATCAGATGTGAGGACCATTTGGTTGAGTATATGGTTGAAGGACTATACTGGGGTGGGGAACCAGAAACCTTGAGGCCACATGTGGTCTTCTAGGTCTTCAGGTATAGCCTTTTGACTGAATCTAAGTTTTACAGAACAAATTCTTTTATCAAGGCGATTTATTCTGTGAAGTTTGGATTCAGTTAAAGCACCACATTTGAGGACCTAGAGGGCCACGTGTGGCCATGAAGCTGCAGGTTCCCCACCCCTGGACTATACCAAGCACCAATGAAACCACACAGAAGCATGGGGCAGATAGTTTTTCTGTGAGGATGTGTAATGGTAATGTAATTTGAATTTGAAGACCCTTTTTTGCATTGGCAAGTAAGCAGGTACTTAGCACTTAGTAACTAATCAAACCTCTGTGAAAGAAACATAAGGTATGAACCCATATTACTGACATAACAGGAAGGGGTTAGCTGAAACAGGAAGTAGCTAATGCTGTGTGTATGTAAGGAAAAGCCTCAGAGAGGAAGGGTCAGAATTTCTTGGAGCACCGTGGAGGCAGAAGCAGCTGCCAGGAGGATGCTGAAGAGGAGGCCAGGAGCCCAGGACCCCTCTCCTCCCCCCCACCTCCCTCCATCTCTGGCTGGATAAGGTTTTTCTGATATTTTAAACAAGCTGCAGAAGACTGAGGAAGCATGACTGTGATGCTGATACTGTCTGTTTGTGGCTTGGTTGAGCCTTGAATTCCTGGGAACAGAAATTGTGAAGGAATTGAGATGGACTGGACACTGTGAGCTCCAATACAGAGCAGGAACTGCCTGAAGAACTGAACAAGGACCTGGGAGCTGTCTGCCTCTGAATCCAGATGACTATTTGGTGGATTCGGGTAGGAGCTGGGACCATGGAAGGGGATTCAGGGAATCTGAGGGACCACCCCAAGTCAAGCTGAAAGAAGACTTTACTTGGATGCTGTATACTGACTGAGGAATTGTAGTTTACTAGTGACCTAGGTATGGAGGGTCTGTGTATTTTCTAATGATTTTACTTAGTGATTAATGATACTTAGTAATTGATTGCTGAATAAGTGACTGATTGAGTTAACTTAGTGTACCCAGAGTGGAAGACTTTGACTATTGTACTCTGAGATGGCTGAATGATTTGAGTAAGGAGGCAAATCTCCTTAGGGATGATTGAATGTACTAAATAATTGTACTTTGTTGAAAACCATTGTGACCATTTTGGTGAAAACTATGTGGCCATTTTAATGATAAGCTGTTGTGGATACTATATTGTGATTTTCTGTGATAAATTGTAATATTGTGAATGCTGTACCTTGATTTTCTGTGAATGTTTTGCTTTGATTTATTATGGAATAAATAGAGTGTTCACTATACTGTGTAATCAGAATCTTAAAAGCTGTTCACAGTAGTATTCTTTTGGAAAACTGCTCATGCCTGGCATTACAGGATGGATAATGGGTTAAGATCAATATCTGTGCCCTGCTAAATCAATAAAGGCAGTGGCTAGTCAGTGTTTCCTGTGCAAGGCAATTGGGGAGACCCTGGAAACCTCATATCATCACTGGTCCCTGCCCATGTGTCCTAGGCTGACTAAGTCCTTGTGAGTTAAAGATTATTTTGGAAAGAAATTCCATGTAAAATGACCCTGCCCAAAATATTTATCAGGACTAAGACTATTTTTCTCTTCTTTTTGTAAATTTCCTTCTGCTCTGGGCTGGGCCTAACACAGGCCAGGCCCTAGTAGTTTAAGTTCAGAATTGGAACAAAATAAAACATTTATAGGTCCTTCAAGAGTTAATAAAAGATAGTTTCTTAGCCATTGTAATAGGGTATTCAACAAACATAGTCACTGGGGACATCTCAAGTTAATTTACCTGAGTCAGTCTCACTTGTCTTACTTATCCATTATGTTCTACTAGCTGAGCATCAGAATGTTCTTCCCAGGTCCTAAAACAGCCATAAGTTGCTTCCTGGGACAGACAGGTATTCTTAGGGAAGCATATTTGGTCTATGTCTATGAAACTCCAAAATATCTGGTTGGCTTTATTGGGAAGGAGAATGAAATAAAGCTACTTATCTTTAAACAAAATAAGCAAAATAATGGCTAAATTAATTTTCTACTTTTCATCTGGATAGTACGTTCTTATCCAAACACACTCACTCTTTTCCACACTGCTTTGTTCCTCTATGTGTGTGTGTGTGTGTGTGTGTGTGTGTGTGTGTGTGTGTGTACTCAGCAAATTCCGTGAATCCTCCAAGAGTGAATGACCTCAGCCCCTTTAATGCTTTGCTGATGACCTGCCTCCACTAAGACTCAATTCAGTGGGAAGTGTTACATAGGTCAGTTTCTGTAGACCAAATATAGTGTCATAACAAAAATAGCTAGAGAGGACCTAACACAATCATCTTATTTTATGGAAGTGGAAGTTGAGGTCCATGGATGGGAATTTCATGCTTAAGGTCCCACAAGTTATAAGTAATTGAATCAGTATTTGAGTCCTGTTCATGTTGTGACTGGTAAGGGAAGATAGAGATAATTTTAAAAAATTAGGGTATATTGAGGATGCCACGAGGACCAAGTCAGGGTGTATGGAGGTGATGATAACTGACAACAGACAGAAGATAGTGCTACTTGATGCTTAATTTGCTTCTGTTTTCTCTGCCAAGGAGGATGATCTTTGAATTGGAAAGGTCAGAATTTGAACAGCTAATTGGAATTGACCCAAGGTAAGTAAGGAGATAGCAAAGAGACCATCTGACTGCTTGTGACAAATCCAGGCCCTTGGTACAGAGGAAAGGCATCCTTAGATAAGGAAAGAATTGACAGATGTGAGTGTGGAACCACTGTTGATATTTAAAAGACTGGAGAATAGGGAAAGTACCACATGACTGGAGCAAGGCAAATGTTTTCTTGATTTTTTAAAGAAGGGAAGAGAATCAAATTTAAAACTTAATTAATTGACTGTCAAAATTCTAAAATGTATTATTAAAGAGAGGGTTACCGAATACATATAAAAGAAAGAGGTGATCGGGAAAAGCATGGCTTCATCAAAAATAGATTATGCCATATTAACCTTATTCTCTTTTTTGACATGCTACAGCTATAGCTCATTTAGTTTTTAGTAAAGCGCTTGATTAAGTATTTCATAGTATTCTTATGGAAAAGAAAGAAAGATGTAAGCTAAGTAATAATATAATCAGGTGCATTCAGAGTTTGTTGAATGAATGAGCTCAAAGAATAATCATTAATGGTTCATTGTCAGCTTGGAAGGAATTCTCTTGTGGAATGCCTCAGGGTGCTGTGCTGTTTTATACATACATGCATACACACATACACATATGTATGTACATACATGCACACACACAGTGACTTGGATAAAGACATATGGATGGCAATTTGCTGGTGACACAAAGCTGAGAAGGATAGCTAACACGTGGAATGATAATCAAGATCCAAAAATATCTTTTCATTAGAACGTTGGACTAAATCTGCTGAGTTGACACTTTATAGGGATAAAAGTAAAGTTAGTTAAAAAATCTTTACAAATTCAAGATAAATGAAGTATCTGTAGGTAGCTGATAGTCTGAAAAAAAGATAGGGCTTTTTGTGGTCTGCAAGCCAAGTATGAGTCAACGGTATGATGTGGTTGCCCAAAAAAGCTCATGTGATCTGAAAAAGCATTACAAGATGTAAAGCTTTGAGGTTTGAGGTGATAGTCTTTCTATGACTTATTTGTTAAGTGGAGGAAGGTGACGGACAAAGGCAACACTGCTTTAGAATATATAATTATATCCTACCAAGAAGAATGATAGATGATTTTGAGCAGGAATGCCTCATAAAGTAGAGAAAAGCCCCAGAAGGTAAGACTAGTTTAATGAATGCTTGGCAATAGGTCCAGCTAAGTGAAGTCATTAACCAAGAGCCTTTAAGGATGAAAATAGAAGGAGGACAACAAACAGAAGAAAAGTGTAAAAGATCTGTAAAAAATTACCATAATAAACTTTTTACTACTAAGGGCAGTGGAACCATCACTCTTAGACCTTAGACACCACAGTCCTAGATGTACTTAAAGGAAGGTAGAAGTGACAATAAAGGGAACAAAATTGTGAAAAGCAGCTAGGCCGAACCAAATCTATATAGAGAATACATCTGCTGGTGAAGGTGCTTTGAGATTAATAAGCAAGTGATTTGGTGAAGGGGGAGATACCAGAGACATGGAAAAATACTCAAACTTTGCCAATTACAACAGTAACAACAAAATGACCAAGAAGATATCAATAACTATTTCACTATACTTCTCCACAAAACAAAATCATTATATTGGTCACCTATACAGGAATAGAGTACAATCTCCAGGAAACTATTAGAAGAGTACAGGTAAGATTTTTCAAATATTATTCAACCACAACTTTAACATTTTTAATTGACTAGAAGATATAGGGAATGTAGGCTCCCAATGTGCTTCCTATTTATTAATTACAAAAAAAAAAGAATTTAATTAAGTAGAGAAAAATGCTAACTTAAAGATTCTTTTCTAACAAACTATCTCTCAACCACATATCAAAGTTATTCAAGATTGCTAGAGAGATATAACAATAGGAATAACCCAAAGGGTGACCCTTTGATCATAAACATCAGGTTATGTATGAACAGAATAGGGAGAAGCAGTTCACCAAAAGTGACTGTCCCTGTGGTGGAAGAGATCCACTCTGAGTCCAAATTGAAGCAGCTTTTGTGTGGATGGTGGAGTCCAGCAGATACTCCTGCTTTTGGATATTTGCACTGCTTGTACTGAGGCTTGGAGTACTGGAAGAGATTTGTAACCATTCAAAAGAGTTTAGCTTGGCCAGTCACATAGGAAGGGCCAAGTGGTTGAAGAATGTCTAGTGCTCAGATTATGACATATATTTAAATGTACAACCGACAGAGACAATCTACTGGTATCTGTGTCTAGGACAGACAATAGAGATGAACAATGAGTTGGACTTAGAATTGAATAAGAGGAGAAAATCAGATGGAATTGCCTCACAGAAACTGCAAGGCTCCTTCAGTGTCCCTATGTTTTCCATGGAAACAGGTCCATCAACTTAATGCCAGTATTCTCCTACATAGCAGCAAGACACAGCACATAATGCAGTCTGCTCTCTTCCTCCAGTATAACTCTGGGTATGATGATGATGATAGTGGTGATGATGATGGTGATGATGATGAAAGTAATATTAACTAACATTTCTATAGCACTTCAAGTTTTACAAAATGTTTTACATTTGTTATCTCATTTGACTATCACAACAACCCTATAAGTTAGATGTCAGATCTTGTTATTAGTCCTGTTTTATAGTTGAGTAAACTGAGGAAAGTAGATGTTAAGTGACTAGTCCAGGATCAAATAGCTTATAATTATTTGAGTCAGGATTTGAACTGAAGTCTCCCTGACTCTAAGTCCAAGATTTTATCTACTGTACTACCTTGTAAGTTGGGAAATATAATGGTGGCTGTTATCAGGCATGTAGGTGGTGCAGAGGAGCAGGCATGTAGGTGGCACAATGGATAGAGCATTGGCCTGGAGTCAAGAAGACCTGAGTTCAAATCAGACCTCAGATTCACTAGTTGCATGATTTTAGGCAAGTCACTTAAACTTTGCTTGCCTCAATTTCATCAGCATTATCAATAGCACCTATCTTCTAGAGTTATTGTAAGGATTAAATGAGATAACATTATAAAGCACTCCCTCTTACCTGGGGGAATTTTTTAAAGGTATGGGTTCAGTTAGATGGCCTTTGAGTCCTTTCCAACCTTGATATTCTGTGAGTTTGAGCCCTCCAATCTAGGGTTCCCATTAGGATAAAGGAGTTTCCCCTTCATCTTCTGTATGTGTGCTGGCTTTCTATATGTATATATGGCCTAGGAGTCTGATTATCCTTAGGGAGCTGAACCCAATAGAACCAGTGCTAGATTTAGAGTGAGAGAATCTGGTTTTGAAGCCTGCCTCTATAAATTTGTTTCTTGCATAATTTTGGTCCTGTTCATTAACCTCACTGAGGTGTAGTTTCTTCATCTTTAAAAATGAGAGAGTTGGAGCTAGATCACCTCTAAGGTTTCTTCAGACTCTATGATACTGATGTCGTTCCTACCCCTGTCTTATCCCTGTTCCTTTCAGGTGCCAACATGTATTGGAAGTCTGACCGAGAGGGAGTGGGTGCTTTTTTTGGGAGGGTCTTCTGGTTCTTACAAATTTGAGGCATGAGGGAGTTCTCCCCTGGTTGGGGGTAAGACTCAGACCTGAAAGATGGTGAAGATTGGCTTCCAGGATAGAACCCTGGCTCAGATCCTTTTGCTGACCTTTTCCAGATTGGGGTGACTATCAGTGTAAAATCCACTTGATCTAGGCAAAAGGAGCTCTGGATGCTGGAGATGCATGATGTAGAGAAAAGACAACCTCAAACCCATCAGGCATGAAATAATGGGGATATTTTAGTGAGACTAACTTGGGCTCCCTTGGAATTCTGAAGTTGAAACCCACTTCCTTTACTCAACTTTCATCTCTTTCCTGCTATTATCCATTCTCACTAAGAATGGGAGTAAAGGGAGAAAGCCCCTCTCAGCTGTACTGTATGGCTCGTATCAGGAAGTGTTATCCATAAAGTGCTATTTTGGGTTGCTTGTTATGCAATTGAAATTGCATTAGAACTAGATAACTAACAAATCTGTGATAACTACTTTAATTTGGTGGAGAGGTTGTAAAGGAAGGTGTAAATTATTGAGAAAGGAAGATGTAAATTATTGAGAGTTTGTAAATTCAGTTTAGGGCAGCTAGGTAAAGAAGTGGGCCTGGAGTGAGGAGGACCTGAATTCAAATATGGTCTCAGATACTTACTAGCTGTATGACCCTGGGTGAGTCACTTCACCCTGTTTACCTCCATTTCCTCATCTGTAAAATGAACTGGAGAAGGAAATAGCAAACCACTGCCAAGAAAACCCTAAATGGGGTCATGAAGCTGAACAACAAATTCACTTTGGATTTTGTCAGTACAGACTGACTGGGGGTAGTGGGAGGAGTGGGGGGGGTGGTGTCTGGAATCACACATTTAATAGAGTTTTGGTCAAATTGGCTTTATTTTAGTTACTCACATAAGAAACTCCACTTCCTGTCTCTATGTCTGTCCTGCTTGTCTCACTGATGAGTTCCTCCTGGAGTCTCCATTTTGACCCAGCTTTATTTTCCTTCTGTCTGAGCTTCAGACTCCCTGGCCTTCCATGCTATGCTGTTCCCCCACATGGATACATCTTCCCTCCACACTTTTGGCTCCCTTTTGTAGGTCTTCCCTTATTAGCACATAAACTCCCTGAGGGCAGGAACTGTTTTTCTTCTTCTAGTATTTGTATCTCTAGCACTTAGCACAGTGCCTGGCACATGGCAAGCACTTAATGAATGCTTGTTGCTTTGCCTTGACCAGTTCCTGCAATGTGTTTCTTCTTCTCCTTCATCTCCCTCTCTTCCTTCAGGATGCAGGTCAAGTACCACCTTCTGAATGAAGTTCTTCTCCCACTCCCAACTCTTTCACTCCTCTTTGCTAAACTACCTTGTATTTAATTACTTTGGATTTCATTTATTTACTTTATATTTATTCTGCATGTCATTATAAATGTACTCATGGTCTTTCCCTTTAGCATGTAAGCTCTTTTAAAATGGAATTATTTCATTCTTTGCATTTGTATCTCCAGTCCTACTATAAAGCTTGGCATATAAGAGTACTTAATAAATGGTTGGGGAGGAGAAGGAAAGGAAGGAAGAGAGAGAGCAGGAGAGGAGAAAGAAAAAGAAGAGAGAGGAGGAGAAAAAGGGATGAGAAGGGAAGAGGATAGAGGGGAAGAGGAGGAAGGGAAGAAAAAAGGAAGGCAGGAGAGAGGGGATGAGGAGAAAGGGGAGGAGGAGAGAGGGGGAGAAAGGAAGGGAAGAGAGAGGTGAGGGGAGGATGTAATGGCAAGCAAAGTAGTACTTTGTTGCTTATTTCAGCGATTCAGGTGCCTTTGATCCTCACCTTTGACTGTATCAAGCGTTTCTCTTGGAAACATTGTGTTGCCATTAATATGCCTAAGAGAGTTTGAAGATCTTCCCTGCCCTTAATAGGCTTAATGTAATCACATGGAACCCATGATGGGAGGAGCTTGCAAGAAGAGTGAAACAGGAAGGGTGGAACAGGAAGGAGCAGAGCGTAGAAAAGCTCGACCAGAGATGGAAGTGAGCAAAGCTAAGAGAGAGAATCTTTGTGATGTTGGCACTCTGTTCTGTCTGTGTTGTTACTTTGTCAGACAGAAGCATTCAGTGTGTTGAAAGAGGACTTTTACTGCTGTTATATTAGTCCTGAAAGAGGACATTACTATTGATTTGTGTTTGATTTCCCAGACCGAAACCTTGTTGGTTGATTTGTGTTACTTTGTCAAACAGAAAGTGAATTGAGATGATAGTGCCAATCATGTGTGTAAATATTGTTGTAGCTCTGTTAAGCTTTGTCTTCCTAGAAACAGAAGCTTTGAAGGGCTTGAAGTGGAGCAGTCCCTGTAAACTGAGATACAGAACGAGGAGCAGAGAGCTGCCTACGTGTGAATCCAGGGTGAATTCAGGCAAGAGCTGGGAATGGTTAGTCCATGGAAGAGGAGCTGAAGGGTTTAGAAATCAGCCTTGAGTCAAGATGAAAGAAGACTTTACTTGGGTACTCTGTATTAACTGATGAGATTGTGACTTACTGTGACCTAGGGGTGGATGATGTTTTTACTTTCTGCTACCCTTTAAGGATGATTGGAAGCCAGCCTCAAGTCAAGATGAAAGAAGATTTTACTTGGATACTGTGTATTGACTGAGGAGATTGTGAGTTAATGAACTATATGTTTTGTTTAAGACTATGTGGCCACCTTAATAATAAGTTGTTACACTATATTGTTGTGAATGTTGTGCTTTAGTGTCTTGAATGTTTTGCTTTAGTTTATTGCTGAATAAATAGAGAGTTCACTATACTATGAGATTAGATCCTTAAAATTATTTACAGCAGCAGTCCTCAGGAGAGCTGCTTGTGATTGACTTTACAGAGGAGGAGAGAGGGGAAGAGAGGAGAATTGGCCAACAGTATGGAGAAGTGGAAAAAGAGTGTTGCCTTTGGAGTCAGAGGACATAGTTTGAAATCTTGCCTCTTCTCTTTTACTCCCTGTGTGACTTTGGGCAAGTCACTTTACCTCTTTAGAATTGAGTTTTCACATATGGAAAATAAAGGGGCCCTCAATAACCTCTATGATTCCTCCTAGCTCTAAATGAATGATCGTACAGATTTGAACTGGTAGCCATGGAGGTGGTTAAGTGACCAAAGAAAGCAACCATTTTCCCCTTCTTCCTGAAATGTTGTGCACATAAAAGGGCAATGATTTATTAGAGAAGCTCTGGCCTCTCCAAGTGAGAGGGGAGTGGGCTTCCCAAGCATGGAAAGCTCTGCCTCTCTTCCTCTGCTGGTTCCATCTGGTGGTTAAGCAATATGAGTGAGGCAGGCAGGTGGACAAATACAGGAGCTGTGCTAGTGAAAAGGTTTGCATGACCGTAGCAACTATATCCAGAACTAACCTTTTCCATGCCCCAGATGTAAGTGGCATGCTATTCCAACTCTGCAGCCTTGTTACTGTGAGGTCAGGCCTAGATGAACCAAGCTGATTTTGGCACTTGTAATTGTCTAAGTTTTCATTGTGTCATTTGGAGGATTTAATGAAGCTTGAACTTAAGCTGTTTTAGGTCTGAAGTTTAGCACGTTGAATAAGAAGAGAAAGCATTCTGCATAATTTTATTAAAAGGTCAATGTGATTTGTTTAACTGAGCTTGCATTAGATGCACATTGGTTACTCTAGTGTGGGGCTAATCTTTTATTTCATTTTATTTGGGCAGGAGGAAGAAGAATGATGGGTTTGTTGGAGCAAAGAGAAAAAAGTAGTTGCATTTTTCCTGGATTACAAAATACTCAATGGACTTGAAGATTTTGGGATGGGGAATGTGTGAAGAAAAGCTGCTAGGAGGAATAGGGGAAAGACATGTTCTTGAATATAGCTTTTTGACTTTCCTTAGGGAGTGATTGCAGTAGGTTTGTTGAAAGTATGTCCATTCTAGGATTCCCCCTGTACTGGATCTCCCTGGAGTTCAGTCTAGGGAGGGGTATTTACTTTAAGACTTCATGGATCTCTGATCTCATAAATGGGAACAGTCCTTCCAGCTATGCAAATGGCAAACCATGCATGCTTTCTTCCCCTATGGGACCCTTGTCTGTGTCGGTCAATCAATGGTTGTGTCTTCACATCAGTCACAGCTCAGTGGGAAGATGCTGGATGTGGAGCTGGAAGACTTGTCTTTTTTTTTCCATTTGCTATGTGTAACCTTTGGTAAGTAGTTTGATGCCTCGGTGCCTCAGCTTCCTGATGTGTAAAAATGAAAGGATTCAGCCAGATGACTTCTAAGACCCCTTTCAGCTCTCCTTAGAAATTTCATTACCCTTTAGAATGTATGCACCTTGAGATCAGGGAATGCTTATGCCCTTCTTTGTGTTCTGAGTGCTTAGGAATACATTATCTATTGACTGTCAGACCGGTTCTAGGGGTTGTCCTATAAGCACAACAGATAGAGCATCAGGCTTAGAATCAGGAAGATCTGAGTTCATATCTGGCCTGAGGAAATCAAAATTATTCTGTATCATTAAGTAAATGATTCTATTCTGTATTGCTAGCCCATTTTGTCAAACTGCTTTTCTCTTCTTGAGTTAACATCAATGTAGTTTTCCCTGTGAGTTAGTTGAAAGGTGTAGTTGAAAGGAAGAGTTGTTATTATTCATGCTGTTAGCTCCTGAGACATCTGCTTGTTGTCTGTAAGCCCCAACCAGCTTAACCTGGTGCCATGCCCCAAAAGACAAGTCATCTGACCTTGACTGTCCTTGTGTAATTAGGGGAGTTTGATTTCCCTCAAGGGGACAGCAAAGCTGGTGGTTCAAATCTGCTAGCCAAGATTACAAGAGGCAGAAGAGTGCCATAAAACAATTAACTTGCCTTAATTGTCAGAGAGGGGCACGATTAGCCACACTTGAATGCCAAACCACTTTTCTCAATATAGCCAATAGTAATATTTCCCAACTACCCAGACCCCCTCCATTCCTGCCTGTCAGTAAAGAGGATTTAGCGCCCTTCTTTTTGGGGTTGCTGGCCTTATTGAGGTGGCTAGTCTGATCTACTTTGTCAGTAGTTGTATGAGTCGCTGTTAATAAGCTGATTTTGCTCAGATTGTCTACCTCAGTTTACCTTTATTGCATTTACTCTCGATAGGCCTCAGAGACTAACTGCATAACACAGGGCAAGCCATTTACCTGCTGTATGCCTCAGTTTTCTTAACTGTAAAATGGTGATAACAATAGCCCCTACCTCCTAAGGTTGGTTTGAGGATCAAATAGTAGGTGCTTTTTTTTTTTTTTGGAGGCACATTTTGTTGTTGAATCATTTCAGTTGTGTCTGATTCTTTGTGAGCCCGTTTGGAACTTTCTTGGCAAAGAAACTGTAATGGTTTGCCATTTCCTTCTCCAGCTCATTTGACAGATGAGGAAACTGAGGCAAATAGGGTTAAGTGACTTGCCCAGGATCACAGAGCTAATAAGTGTCTGAGGTCAGAATTGAATTTAGGAAGATGAGTCTTCCTGATTCTAGGCCTGACCTGGCTTTCTATTCATCATGGTGGCTAGCTGCCCCACACCTGACACTGGGTCTTTCCATTTCAACTTTGGATGATACACAATTTCAATTCCATGGAGGCTGTGGAATTCCATGACTTCTAGCCATACATTGTAACCAGAGGAATACTGATGCTACAAAGATGGGGCCTTGTTTTAGGTTGAAGCTTGGAGACATTTAGAAGCCTGGCACTTAGAACTGTGGTCTCCCTAAGCTTATTCTGTGATCTTGGATTTAGAGCTGGAAGAGACTTATCCTAGATACCTTTCCTGTGAGTTTATCTTTTATGTACCCCTGGAAGAGAGAGTGAGGTTGATGACTTTGTGAAACTCTGCCTCACTTAAGTACCATTCATGCTCAAGTTGAGACATTACCCCATTGGTCCTCTTCCAAAACAAAGAACAAGCAACAACGGCCTTCCCTCTATTTGTAGATGTACTTTGTAAATAATTCATCTACTATAGCTTATATATGGCTGTTTTTTTTTTTTTTTAATGTCTCTCTCACTAGGATTTGAGCTGCTTGAGGATAGGGGGCCTGTTTTTGCCTTTCTTTGTATCTCCAGTGCTTAGCATGGTGCCTGTCATATATTTAGCTTTTAATAAATGCTTGTTGACTCACTGATTAATTAGTCTCCCAGCATCCAGTCTTTCCCCTTTCCTGCACAGAGCTGCCAAATAGACAATTCTCAAGTGTAGCCCAATCATTCCATTCTCTTATTCACAAAGCTTCAGTGGTTCCCTGTTGCTTTTAGGATAAAATACAAATTTCTCTGTTTGGAATTTAAAGCCTTTTGCAAGGGAAAAGGATAGGGCACCAGGCTTGCTCTCAGAAAGACTTGGGTTTAAAATCCCACCTTAGACACTTTTTAGCTGTGTAACCTTGGGCATGTCACTTAACCTTTTGTGCCTCATTTTCCTCATCTGTAAAATAAGATGGTTGATCTCAAGGGTCAATAAGGTCCTTTTCAACTCTAAATCTATGCACATAGAAGGTCTATAGGATTTTATACCCTTAGATTCTATTGTGCTTTTTCAGGATTATTCATGTAGTTTCTCCATGAGGAGTGGATGACACCTTCCAAAGATCTGAGAAAAGTGAGAAGTATTAGAGAAGGTATATAACCTAGCATGTTCTTCTTTTAGTCTTGGGGCCTAAAGGAGCGCCCTAGCCAGACAGTTCTGAAAAAGACATCTGAAGAAGCTCTTACCAAGTGCTACAAAGCCATGGTCAAGAGCTGACTGTGATAAACTTTTACTCATCCTCTTCTGTTTGTCTTGCAGAGATTCATCACAAAGAGAGCAAGGCCATCCTAATCTTGAATTTGAGATTGTCAACCATTGGATTTTAGAGTTGGAAGAGACCTGGAAGGTTCCCTACCCCTGCCTTAGAGGATCATTAGGCCACTCACTGGATAGTTTTTGCCTTAGCATTGTATGGGATAAGTGAAAACTCTTCAATTTGGGGTGGTTAACTTTTCCTTTCTCAAATTGCTTCTGTCAATCACTTTTATCTTCCTTTGTCTGTTTTCCCGCTTTGGTGGGATCCTCCCCCCCTCTTTCCTTGCTGTCCCAGTTGGGGAAGAATTTGGTGAAGTCTGTCTCTCCACCAATCAGAGAGGAAACAGTCGGGGAGGGGTCTTGACTAGGTTAAGTTATAAATTCCAGCACTATCTTTTGTAACTTGCCTCTTCTCCATGATGAGTCATGAGGAAGACTACCCTCTTCTCCCAGGGAAGAGAATAAAGTCCTGTTCTTATCCTAAGAGATCTCTGTGTTTATTTCTTTTCATTAAATTAAGGATGAAGGATATTTTTCAAACCAAACAGCATGCTGCATAAAATAGAGACAATTGCTTAGTCAATTAATAATCCAAGAAAGAGTGCAGGGAGACGATTTAACTATCTAAGAAACAACTGGGTCCACTAGTTGGTGCCCTGCACAGAGTTTTGGGCCTGGAATCAGGAAGACAGATCTTCCTGAGTTTAACTCTGGCCTCGGACTCTTACTAGCTATGTGACTATGTCAACTCTCTCTGCTTCAGTCCTCTAATCTGTAAAATGAGTTGGAGGAGGAAGAAATGGCAAACCACCAGCCAAGAAAACCCTAAATGTAGTCATGAAGAGTTGGACATGACTGAAAAATGACTGAACTACAGAGAATATTTAGTATAGAAGAAGGAGCCTGGGTAAGAGAGTCAGGTTTTAGATTTGGCCCTGCCAGTCCCAACTTGTAAGACATTAGACAGATTACTGAACTTTTAGGATGTCAGGTTAGGCCTGGAAGAGACTTTGGAGGCTGTTAAATTGAAGTCTCTTGTTTTACAAATGAGGAAACAAATGTACAGAGAATCAAAGTGTGATCATTAGTGTGGTGAATAGAGAGCCAGATCTGGAGTCAGGAAAATCTGAGTTCAAATTCAGCCTCAGATACCTACTAATTGTGTGACCCTGGGTAAGTCACTTAGCACTTTTTGACTCAGTTTCCTCATCTGAGGCCCAGGGTCACATTGCTAGTGTCTCAGTCAGGATTTGAACTCAGGTCTTCCTGACTTTATCCATTGCACCACCTATAGCTGTCCACCCCTCTTGTTCTCAGTTTTCTCACTTGAAAAAGTTAGAGATAAGACTAGTATAGGTTCTCTGCTCCTCAGTACTTAGTTATTAGTTTGTATTACTTTGTGGTTTTGAAAGTTCAGTTAAATCCCTTTTTTTAAAAACAAAATTCCAGCTGTAAGAGAAAAATGTGACAGGTAAAGAAAGTTTAAATGACATTTCTAAGCCTTTTCAGTACTGGGGGTGGCTGTTATGAATTTGAATAAAAGGGAAAAATAGAGGAGTACTGGCAATATTCAAATAGAATAAAATTGTTTTCAATAATATTTTTAGAAGAAAGAACTAATTTCTTATTTTTATTCTTTCAGAAATTACTCTGTGTGTGTGTGTGTGTGCGTGTGCATGTGTACATGTGTGCATGTGTGGCACAGCTATTTACTTGTCAAGAGACTTCAATTCCAGTGTGGCTCTGATGTTTGCTATTCAATCTTGGGCAAATGACTTTCCATCTCTGGCCCTTAATTTAATCCCATATGAAACAAAGGGGTTACGTGGACTAAATGCTCACAGAGGGTGGTTTCATCTTTGGCATTCTGTAATTCTATGATTGAAACGAAAATTTAGTGATGCCTCACATACCACATCCCCTTTCTTTTTTGCATCATTCTTTTCCAGTGACTCCCCTTTCCCCAACAATTGATTCTTCTGATTTAGATCAGCCATCCTCACAGGCTATCCCAGGCAGTTCATCTCTTCTAAGTTCTAAGAAGTGTCAGAGGTAATTGCTGCTGGACAATTGTTACCTGTGATAGCATGATCGTTATGGATTCAGTTACAGCTGATGTGCCTAACTCTTAAGTAAACCAACTAAATGAAAAGGCACATTGACATAGATGGTAATTACAGGGATGATGATATGCCTTATAAAAATAATTTTAGTCTTACAAAGTACTCATAATAGCTTTTCCTTAAATAGGTGGTTCTGTTGCTACATTTGAATTGTGATTTGATGTATAAAAAAGTTCTATTTATATAATTTCTTCCCTTTTAGGAAGCACTCTTGTTGCATTAAAAATAATACACGTACCTCTTCATACTATAGGTCATATCATCCAAGTTCCACCACTTAAGACCTATATGACCTTGGATGAGTTATTTGACCTTTTTGGATCTCAGTTTCCTCAGCTGTGAAATGGGGGAGCTGGACTAAATGTCCACTAAGAATCCTTCCAGATCAAAAACTATCATCTTATGACACTATTAGAACTAGGCAATTAGTGTGGTGAATAGAGAGCCAGATCTGGAGTCAGGAAAATCTGAGTTCAAATTCAGCCTCAGATACCTACTAATTGTGTGACTCTGGGTAAGTCACTTAGCACTTTTTGACTCAGTTTCCTCATCTGTAAAATGGAGATGATAATAATAAGACCTTCCTTGTAGGGTTGTTGGGGGGAATCAAATAAGATAATACTGTAAAGTGTTTTGTAAATCTTAAAGTGACATATAAATGCTAGATAATAATAGTAATTATTATTATTATGATGTTACTATATGTCCCCATACATAACTACACAGAGTAAAAATAAGAAGAATATTAGCCTATGAGAGAGATATTATTGTCCTCTCCTCCATTGTAAAATAGTTCAGTGTTCTCTGTTTCTTTAAATGTTTGCTTTTCTTCCATAGGCAGTTTGAAATCACATAGAATGTAACACACATTCAGCACATTTGGTAATTTTTTTAGTCATGTCTGACTCTTTGTGACTTCCTTTGGAATTTTCTTGGCAAAGATACTGGAGTGGTTTGCCATTTCCTTCTTCAGCTCATTTTACAGATGAGGAAACTGAGGCAAACAGGGTTAAGTGACTTGGTCAGGGTCACATAGCTAGTAAGTACCTGAGGCTGCATTTGAACTCATGAAGATGAGTCTTCCTGACTCTAGGCCCAGGAATCTTTTAAAGACTTCTATGAATAGCCTTTAGATTTCCCATCTAACCTTATTTCCCAGTACTTCCCAGATATCCTGCTCTAACCAGTGCATACTAGGAAAGCATCTGCCTTATTTGCCAAATGCTTACTGAATATTGAAGCACTGTTCTAGGTGCTGGGGAAAATACAACATTTAGGTAAGACATAGACAGATCCTGGCGGGATAACCATACCTCTAGTGTTAATCTATTTCCAGGACGGATTGTGAGGCTTGAGAAACATCACGTATATAAAGACTTTCACAAATGTTAACATATTGTATAATGTTATTTTACTATTATTATCTTATTCTCATCTTGTTCAATAAAGCTCATATAGAAATGGTCCTGAAACAACTATTGTTCCATACTGTTTTATATTTTTTCTATTTTCTTTTTCATTTAATGTGCTGTGGATAATTACATAGGTAGGTTGAGGAAAATGTTTCTTGTAATTGTATAAAAGAATTAAGAAGGAAGTTGGTCTTCTGTAAGCTTCCTGAAAGTATCCCCCAATAGTAGACATTATTAATATTTTTGGTTCGAAACTATATCATTTTCATAGGCAACGCCCTATGACAGTGGTTCTCAACCTTCCTAATGCTGCGACTCTTTAAAACTCGTATGTGGGTGTATCTGCATGTGGGCAGACCCGCCGGGAGATGGATAAAGGAGCAGTGTCTTGGTTCTTAAGACCATCAGAAATATGTGTTTTCCAATGGTCTTAGGCGATCCCTGTGAAAGGGTCGTTCAACCCCCAAAGGGGTTGCGCCCCACAGGTTGAGAACCACTGCCCTATGAGGAAACTGCCTCTATAAATGCAGGTTGCCACTTGCTCTTCAAATAATAATCTTTCAGTTGTTTGGAACATTGACAGGATAAGTGACTTGGCCAACATTACACAGAGAGACTGTGTCAGAAATGGGACTTAAACTTTAATCTTTCTAAAATTGGATCCGGTTCTCTTATCTCCTACCTCATAACTTCCTCATATTATTCTTATTCTTGTTGTTGGTACACTGGAAGGAATTGTAGATTTGGCATCAGAGGATCTTGGTTCAAGTCCTGGCTTTGCCATATCCTAATTGTCAAATCACAACTTCTCTGGCCCTCTCCATTTGCCTTATCTGTAAAATGAAGGGCTTTTTATTCAATGGCAGTAGAACCCTGGATGATTTATACTTTAGGGACACATCCTCACTGAGATATCCTTAACTAGGGACAAGTAGGAATGGAGAAAAGATGCTCTCTGAAGCTGCTGTGAAATAGCACGTGGGATCCTATATGTGTGTGCTCACTCTTTCCACTGATCCTGTGCATATTTATAGGAGAGCGTACCTCAGGTTTATGGGAGGAGTGTTTAGAATTTACTGTTCTCACTGTGTCATCTTATCAAATGCCTTTGCTTTGAGTTCATTGTGTCTACTTATCAATTATCAAAGATAAGTGTACCAGTGGAGGCTCATGAACTATAGTTTTAGAACTGGGGATGCAAAGGATATCTTTGAACCTTGAGGTAATTGTTACCCTCAATGGGACCTAAATTGTTACTCTGGGTGCAAGTTGGAGGGGTATCCCCTGAGGGTACATGTCATTATTTAAACTCCAATAGATTTCTGTAGCTTCCAGGATCAAATACAAAATGCTCTGTTTGGTATTCAAAGCCTTTTATAACTTAGCCCCGTCCTAACCTTTCTAGTCTCCTGTCACTTAACTCCCTGACACACACTCTTCCATCTGGTAAGACTAGCTTCCTGACTTGTTCCATGAACAAGACATTTCATCTCTAATTTCTGAGCCTTCTCTCTGACTATCTCCCACGCCCAGAACTCTTTCCCACCCCTTTTCCATCTACTGACCTCCCTGGCTTCCTTTAAGTCCCAACTAAATTCCCCTCTTCTACAGGAAGCCTTCCCCAACCCTTTTAAATTTCACTGCCTTCCCTTTCTTAATTATTTCCCATTTTTCTTTTATGTAGCTTGTTTTGCATATATTTATTTGCATCTTGTCTCCCCGATTAGATTGTAAAGTCTTTGAGGGCAGGTACTCCCCCTTTCTTCTTTTACTATCTCTAGCAATTAGCAAAGTGTCTGGTACATACTATGTGCTTAATAAATGTTTATTGATTCATTGATTGGTACTGGAAAGTGCTTCTGATCTCCCATGCACATTTAGTGACATCCTGTGATGACATCTTCATGAGTGCCAATTGATAAATAACTGAATGAAATCAAATGACATCACTCCCCCCTCCCAAGAATGATGATGATGGTTCGCATTTACATAGTACTTTACAAATATTATCTCATTTGAACACAACAACATTGGTAGGTAGCTACTATTTTTATCCCCATTTTACAGCTGAGGAAACTAAGAAAGGCAGAGGTTAAGGGACTTGCCCAAGATCATACAACTAGTAAGTGACTGAGACTGGATTTGAACTCAGCTCTCCCTGACTCTAGGTCTAGCTCTTTATCCACTATACTACTGAGCTGCCAGATGTCCAAACAAAACAAATAATTTTATATTAAATTATTTATTTCACAAATGGCAAGATGGCAGGTCCCCAGAGCAGACCAGTAGGCCTATACCTTCCATCTCCAGGCTATATCCAAGATAACTGTCTTATTTTCACCACCCAGTAACTCACTTAACTACAAATAATGTCAGATTTCACTATGCATGAAACCTTAGGGGCATTTACTATAAGGGGAGAGGAAGGGTTTGGACCCTCTCAAGAGTAAATAATTTTCTTAAGCAGCAGTTTCCTGCACATAACAAGTATTTTGGCCCTTGGTTTTTTTGTTTTATTCTTTTAAACACTGTCATTATCCCTGCTGGGCATCTACCCTGGTAATGTGAGAAAGGTTGCTGTACCTAGAATGGCTACATTATATTGTCTATACCTTGGAGCGCAAAATACCAGTTGTTCCAGGGGCCCTAGTTAACTCTAACCACAAGGGGCAGCAATTGGGACAGCTTTAGCTCGTTTTGTAACAGACTCCAGATGGTGCCATGCATTGGGAAGTTAGATTCCAGCTACTTCTCTTTCTACTTTTCCCTGATGCCATTAGCTATGCTCACTCTAGAATTATAAATAGTGCTCGCAATCTCTCACTATAACACATTGCAGTTTACAAAGCCCTTTTACATACAATCCATCTTTTGATTCTCACAACTACCCCGTGAGCCAAAAAGGGAAGGCAGGACTGTTCCCATTTTGAGGAAACTGAGAACCTGAGAGTTAAAATGACCTACTCAAGACCATATGGTTGGAAAATAACAACAAGTGTTTTAAAGTTTGAAAAGTGGTTTTTTTTTTTTGTTTGTTTTTTACAAATGTTACCTCTTCCCTAAGAGACGGGTGTGAGTAGTATCCCCATTTTCAGATGAGGAAACTGAGGCAGAGAGAGGTTAAGTGACTTGCCCAAGATCACATGGCTAAAAAGTATCTGAGGTAAGATTTGACCTCGGGTCATCTTAACTCCAAGTCCTATGCTCTATCCACTCTGCCACCTAGCTATAAATGGCAAAGCCAAGACTAGAAAAAAAGATTTTTGGGCATTCTGTCTAATACCATTTTCTTAAAAAAAACAAACCCCAAAACAGTCTCTCTCTCTCTCTTTCTGTGTGTGTGTGTGTGTGTGTGTGTGTGTGTGTGTGTGTGTAAAACGAATGATTAATTAGAACAGAGGCAGTGAAGCAGGTCTCCAAAGCGGACCACTGGACCTCATTGGGAAGGAGTAATCAGAGACACTTCCCTTAACTGAGTCATACTTGAACTTTCTATCTCCCTCAGAGCCTTAGTGCTCTACAAACAGCTGATACTTAATAAGTGCAAGTCAAATGAATGACTAAATGAATGAAAATGAAAAAAATTGGGTTTTTGAATCATTGTACTATAGTCCATATCACAAAACTTAATAAAATCCTCCCTGCTCCCATTCCTCCATCCCCAGTGTGCATGAAGGCAGCACTCCTCATGGATATCTAATGTAGATGGAGTTAAAACATAATGAAGGGCCCTGCTGAGTCTTTCATCTTTAACAGTCACACCACTTAATATTAATTATAATAGTGCTTAGGAAAAGGAAGAACTATCCAGATAACATTGACTTGGTGGTTGGCAATCTGTTAGATTATATGTTGGAGCTTTCCATGTAATTTCATGGCTTTTCACAATCTCCAACCTACAAATTCACAATTATTTGAAGACATTTTATTTAATTTTCATGCTTTTTTAATCAAAAAAGTTAAAATATAATAATCTTTTATGGGAGGTTATAAAATATGCTATTTACACAAGAGGCAGAAAAATTCCCCTCAGCTGACTATGCTTTATGTATAGTTAGAGAGGCTTGCATAGGAATACTGATGAGGAAAGAATAGAGTTACTATCTGAACAGCTTGATTTTGCTGTCTAAATAGTATCTATCTATACTGTACACCATAGGCCAGGCTTCTGCATTGAAGCAGGTGAGGGAGGAAGGAAAAGAAGGAGCTTTACCATGAGCTCTACAGATGGGCCCTAGAAGCATTTACTTTCCCTACCCACCAAGCCTTACTATTTTCAAGGATAGGAACAAAAATGGTGGGAGCTATTCTAGCTACAATAAAATCAGCCAATAAACCTTTATTAAATCCCTACTATGTACCAGACTGTGCTAAGTGCTGGGAGTAAATATAGCAGGAGCTGTAAGGTAAGGGCAGCCTTTCATGGTCTTAAAAACATACACATACCAGTGAAAGCTGAATGCAGCAAAGTAAGGAAATTGTGGGATTCAGAGTCCTTACAGGAAACTTGATTTGGAGTCAGATGACCTGGGTTCAAATCCATTGGCAAATTACTTAATCTTTCTGGGCCTCCGTTTCCTCCTCTGTAAAATAAAAGGGTTGTACTAGGGAGTTCCTAGGGTCTCTTTTTTATTCTAAATCTCTCCTATGATCTTGTCATTGAACCTTGCAATCTGACCCTAGATGATATGTCTTTAGTAATTCCCCCAAACTCTCTAAATATACTACTTTCTGTCTCCTAGTTTAATAATCCCAGTGTTGCTTCTTGACTCTGGATTGTCCACTAATACTCTTGGTTCCTTTCTACCTTAGGACCTCCCACCTGTAGCCTTTTCTACATTCTCTGTGAGATGAGTTGATTTGGCAAATTCAGTTGCATGAGAAGAAGGCATCTTGTCCCTTTTCACTTTGATTAGAGACTTAATCTGGATGCTTAGAGGCCATCTAGTCCAACTCCTCTCTAACAAAAGATGTGGATACTGAGGCCCAAAGTGACCTGCCCAAGGTAAGTAAAGGGCAGAGCCAAGATTTGAACTCAGGATCTCTGACTCCAAATTCAGTTCTCTTTCCATTGTACTATACTGCCTTTGATGGTTTGATTTGTGAATCTTCAATGTTAGAGTCAGAGGAGAGCGAAGGAAATAAACATTTAGGAGCCTACTATATGCTAGGCACTTTGCTAAGCACTTTAAAAATATTACCTTATTCGATTCTTACGACAAAACTGAGAGGTAGGTGCTATTGTTATCTCTACTTTACAGTTGAGGAAACTGAGGCAAACAGGCAAGGGACTTGTCCAAGGTCACACAACTAGTAAAAGTCTGAGGTCAGATTTGAACTCTAGGTTTTATTTACTCCAGTTCCAGAACCCTATCCATTGTACCCCCTAATGGCCTCCTCGTAGAAGGGACCTCAGGGAGTTAATGTTCATTGCTCATTTCACTCTACCACAAATTCCTGCTAGCTTAAAATGCTTCCACAAATATAATAATAGTAATGGAGATAACAAAAGCTGACATCTACAGAACACCTTCAGGTTTTCAACACATTTTATAGGCATCATCTTATTTGATCATCAAATAACCCTGCTAAATAGGCATGACAGATAATTACCATATGAGAAGTAACAAGGCATAGTGAACAGAATCCTAGATTTGGAGTCAGAACAGTTGAATTCCAGATCTGTCACTGTTTGGGTGCTCTTTCTTCTACTAGAAGCTAGACATACTTGCCCTTCTCTCCTCTCTCTCTTCAGATCTATTCTAGTTTGCAGAGCTTTCTCAACCCTCCCAGCTTTCCAGGTTCTTGTTAGATCAAGTACAAAAAAAAACCACACTCCTCGACTCCTCTGAGACTATGAGATGAAGCATCAGGATGCTTCTGCCCTTTGTCTTCAGAGTACCTGGAGAAGAAAGCAACTAGGTAGATTCCTATGGCTAGGAGAGGTCGTTTAGACATGTAAAGAAACATCCTCTATGTGTAATACACTTGAGCTAAGTTTCAGGAACATACCTAAGAATCTCCTGAAAGGATCTCTCACCCGTGAAAGAGACCCAGTCCCACTGCAGGCACTTGAAGCTGGCTGGGCTCTGTCCAGGATACTTGATTACCAATTCTCAAACCTATATGTGGTATTTCTACATTAATCTGTGGGACCTGGAATGTTGGCCAAGTAATGTCATTGAGCTTGTCAGACAACACATAGTCCCCCAGCTCGTTACCACTCCCCAGAAAAATGATGACTCTCATCATTATTATCATAATTATCATACCAGATGGACGAGGATGAAAACAATGCCCTGGTGACTTTTGTTCTTTATAAGCTGCCCCTTGGCAAACTGACTTCTGATGGATTCAAAAGCTCATTCATAGCTGCAAGGGGCTTTAAACAACTCTCTGACCCAGGCTGCTGCCTTCAGACAGGAGAACTCAGACATTCAGGATGACTGTCACATAGGACCTGAAACTGGACTTACTTTTATATGTTATTCTTGTGATGGTGTCTCTGTTTAGCATTCGATTAAGAAATGGATTTGATGAATCAGAAACCTAGAGTGGAGGAAAGAAAAAAAAACCTAATTAATTATTGAATCTAGACTGCAACAACATAAGCATCGCCAATGAGAACATTTATTTAGAGGAAAGAACAAGAGAGGAAGAGTGTTTTAGATCAGAGATGAACCCTGATGCGTTGGGAATTCATGGGGAGATGAGGGAAGCAGATCTCTTCCAAGTTATACGTAAGAAAAGTAATGGAACCATGTCATAACAGACTCATTGTTATCAGGAATGAGCATCCATCATATCCAGTCCATTTGAACAACTAAAAGCTTGATTTTTTTTTTTTGGTCCCTCAATTCAGCACAATTCAGTTTGACCACTTATTAAACATCTATTACATGCAAGGCTTTCAAGGATGTCAAGCTGCCCGCTGATGTAAAAACCCCTCTCTTTAGCATAGTATATGACTGTGAATTGTCACAACTGCAAGTGTCCCAAAGGCAATGGGAATGATGCACCTACATTTTCTGCCAATCCATATTATGTATTCCCTTCTGTGTGCTCCTCATTTTAGATTGGCCTACTAGCTCTTCCCTGGAGTCACTGTTCCATTTCCCACTTTTGTGCCTATTGCACAGGCTATTCCTGTGTGTGAGAGGCGCTCCTTCCCTCCTCTCCAGTGGAGGGAATTCCCTCAAAAGAATGGAAACACAGCTTCCTTCAAAACACAGTTCAGCAGTTATTTGCTATATCTGATCTTTCCTGATCCTCCCAATTGTTATTACTCTCTTTCTCTTAGTTTGTACAAATTGTGCTTTATGAATCTGAATATATATCTTATTGTCTCCTTGAAGTACTGTTTCATTTTTATAATTTTGTTCTTTATATCCCAAATTCCCATTACAGTGCCTTGCACATAGGATCAAAGATATAGAGCTGGAAGTGATGTCAGAGGCCATCTATTCCAAAGTCCTGACTCTACAGATGAAGAAGCTGAGGCCTGGTGAGGCTAAGTGACTTGTTTAAAGTCACCTAAGAAGTAAATTCCAGCCTATTGCTAATGAATCACATACAAAAAAAGTAATGTAAAAATCACCTACAAGATAAGTGAACCTAATAAAGGCTGTGGAATGGTTGTATAATAAGAATGAATGATAGCGGATGTGTGACCTGAGAGCTGTACTGGTATCCACCAAATACTGGAAGAGTCAAAGGGAAGCTTCTAGTGGGTTGGACCTATCTTCTATTTATGGACAAAAGCCCATAAGAATAATGCAGGTATGAAGGGTTTATGGTTTATGCTTAGGGATGAAGCTACAGATGCACTGAACTATGAGGAAGTCACTGTGGAGGAAACATGAAAATGGGGAAGATATGAGGAAGGCATTACACATGGTCCCTGCCTTCAAGGAGTATACAGTCTACTTCTAACCTAGGCATGGGTCACTTTCCCTGACAACAGTGCCATCGAGGGGTTTCATAGCAAAACAGACAGCTTTAGTTTTTAGAGGACTTAGGGATGTTGCATCTTTGAGGTTCCTGTTATTTCTGTTTCATGCACACAGGTATCTATTGCTAGGTTCAAGATACTTAAATAAGAACACTGACATTTTTGGACTGTCAGGAAGTCAGTCACCAAATCAGGCACCATGTTGGGGATATACAAAAAGGTTAAAAAAAAAAACCCAGTCCCTACTCTTGGGAGGCTCACATTTTAATGGGGGACACAGGATGTAAATAATTAGGTACATAGTTGTTAGATGAGTAGATGAGAGCAATCTGAAATGGGAGACATGGGTAGCTAGGGGGACTGGTAAAGGTCTCCTGCAGATGACTAGATTTGAATTGAGTCTTGAAGAAAACCAAGGAAACTAAAGAGGTGGAGGTAAGGTGGAAGAAAACTAGGAAAGTAGGAAGGGGCTAGGTTATGAAGAGCTTTAAGTGCCAAACAGAGGATTTTCCTGGACAGACACTTTTGAGTGTGGTTCTCCTGACATGTAGTCATGTCTCCTTTACTGACTGGCTTCCCTGTTCTGATTTATTATATGTTTCTAGTTGGAAGTTGTGACTCATCTACCTTAAAAATAGAACTATCTTAAGGGTCAGAAATGTCACAATATATATCCAGTAGGTAATTTTGAGTTTGGAAATTGCATTGATTCCTTATGTTCCTTCTGTTTCTCTTTGCTATACAGCTTTGTTTTGTTTTGTTTTGTTTTTACTGGCAGCATGGTATAATGTATTGGTGCTGGACTTGGTGCCAGAAAGAAAGAACTGTGTTGAAGAGACTATGTCGTACTCTTATTAATTGTATGACCCTGTGTACTTAAACTTCCCTGTCTCAGTTTCCTCATTTATGAAATGAGGGCATCAGACAAAGTGACCTCCAAGGTCCCTTCTAACTTTAATCTATGATCTTATGACAAAAAGACAGTTTGGGGATGTTTGGCAAAGGTAGATTTCTGTCCACCTGAGAATGCACACACCCAGCTCTGGTTCTTTTCAGAGACATATGAGCACAGAACCAAATGTCACCTCCCATATAGGCTGCCCTTCAGCTATTTGAAAGGCATCTCATAGATTACTCTCTGAACCAGGGGTTCATAACCTGTGGTTTGTAAATTTGCTTTAAAAATATTTTCATAACTGTATTTTAATATAATTGAAATACTGTAATTCTGTGTATGTGATTTTATATATTTAAAAGAACATTATTTTGAGAAGGGATCCATTAGCTTCACCAGACTACCAAAGGGATCTATGATTTAAAACACACACACCCCTCCCCCACAAATACACACACATACACACACACACACACACAAATGTTAAGAATTCCTGCTCTACCCCAGTGCATTCCCAAGAAAGAGAAACAAAAGTATTATATATGATTGGTGATAAATATGCTATGGTCCCACATAGACACTGTGGGCCATTATATTCTGAATATCTTGTCACCATTACACTTCTGGGCAGAGAACTTTATGCACTGATTAAAGACAATTGAATAAATTTCAAAAGTATACAGAGAAAACTTTCGGATTTTAGTGTGGTGGTGCAATGCATCAGTGGGAGACTAAAATATGTACTAGGTGTAAGTGAGCTTAAGTGGAGAGTTAATAGTGTGTAGAAGAGTTGAAATTAGAGCCAAATTTCAATCCCCTTTGGTCATTGGGGGGGGGGGGTGTGTGGGAAGATGGGGAGGGTGAAGCAGGAGTTAGTGGGATATACATAAATGAAGTCCACATATAAGTGCATCCCTCATTTTACACTAACATTTTCAACTCTTTCTACCACCCAGTTTTTGACTAGAGTTACAAGTCATGAGCAGTTAACTTTATAGGCTGAATTTTTCCCCTAATCTTCCAATCTTGCAAGACTTCCAGCCCAGTGCTCTTAGACATCATCCTGGAAAGCAATTCCTGAATGCATCTGAACAATTACTCCCACAGGTGTATTGACCATAGCTACTGTAGACCTAGAAAGGAAAGTTCTTGCCATCAAAGACCATGGCACTGTGAAGTGATTCCACACTAGAAACCGATATGACTTTTTATCAAAGGAAATGACATAAAAGAAGTATTACCATATTTTACTTTTGTACTCTAAGGACCATGGGACCATTCCATCTAATGCATAGCTGAAACCTTCCACATATGTTGTTTTCCCCCTTAGTATGTGAGCTCCTCTTCTCGATTTCTGTCCCCAGGATTTGGTGCAATGTACATAGTAAGTGCTTCATAGATTATTTTTTCATTCATTCATCTGGCCTATATAGAAGTTTAGTGTAGCTCCTGACAAATGTTGCTTTTCAATGTATCCCTATATGTTTTTCCCCTCTTAGAAAGATATCTCACTTTAGGGAAGCAATCTGTTGTTAACTTTTACTATTACACAGACAAAAATGGGATCTGTTTGTCCCAACAGAATCTCAGCAGGTTTTTGTCCTGAGAACCTCTATTAGCACTCTTTTTCCTTCTTGATTACTTTCTCTTAGTCCTGCTTTGCGATAATGAACCCTATGCTTCACTTTTGGTTAGAAGATTTTCTAAACCTCTTTATCATCTATTTTATATTTCCAAGAGTGTATAGGTGTTAGTAATTATGCAATAGTTGGTAGCAATAACAAAAATACTTATTATTTTGTCTCTATTTACTTTTTTTAAAATCAGGTCTATGATTTCATCAGCGTAGGAAACCCCAATGTGAAAACTCTCTCCCACAAATGAGGTGTTGGTATTTTATAGTTTTAGAGAACCACCTAGGGCACTGACAGGTCAAGTGATTCTCCAGGTTCACGCAGTATGTGTCAAAGACAGAATTTGGACCTAGGTCTTCTGGATATTAAGGCCAGCCCTTGAACCATGCTGCCTCTAGAGGCTGCTTATAATTACATTAAAATAGTAACTATTACTCTTCCTCTCTTTGGATAATTTACAGCCTTGAAAAGTGACCCCTGAATAACTGGGAATTGAATAGGTTTGACAGTGACAAGAAGGGGTCACCAGTATGCTCTGTGTCTGATACAGGCAGAAAGCTCAGTGAGCTCCATTCTGGCCAATTAGAGACAGGAACAATTACATTTAACCCACTGACCTTCAGGGAGCAAGTTCTCAGTCTCAATTAACATACAAGCTGCTAGAGTGACCATTGCAGTGACCTGGGGATGGCGTGGGGGAGACTGGTCTGCAGGAGAGGGGAAGCATGTTTCTGGAAATTTATTTCCTCTTTGCTTGTTAACTACATCAGCAGTTTTGCAGGCAAAAATGCTGTATTCTAAGCTGATCAACCACTGAAAGCCATAGTGAGTATCCATATTACAGACGTGACTTTCGCTAACTAGGGATTCAAACCAAGGAGGATGAAGCCATAAGCTGTGCCAAGAAACCTCAAATAGAGAGAGCAGCAGGGACAGCTCAAATTGATATGACTGTTTTCTCCATTCCTTGTCTTTCCAATTGTATAGGGAGCATAAGCAGATGTCTGAATTTTTGGCTTTCAGAGAGGTTGAGGGAGGCTGAGGGAAACAAATGACAGCTGCCCCCTTTGTAAAGGATATTGTTACCAGATAAGAAGGTTCTCAGAACAGGGAAGAGCTCCCTGATTAAGTTCATGAAATGGCTTTTCATGGCTTAGTTAGGGGCTAAACTGGTATTATAAGAATTTGCCTGTATTTGTGTTTAGCATTTGGGAATGTTTAAATCTGATTTTCTTTCTCCCTGATCTGCTTTTTTCAAAGGATCAGAGGATCATGGGTCTAGAGAAGGAAAAGTCACAGAGGAAGTAGCTGGAATCAAAACCCAAGGCCTCTGACTTCAACTTCCATGCTCTTCTCACAGTACCATGCTGCCTGGAAAATATCACCAGGAAGATCAAATCGTTGACACCAGAAGCTGTGTAGTGCAACTCGCTTATTTTATAGATGGGGGAAACTGAATCCCAGGGAAGTTGTGATTTGATTTAGGTTACATAGGTAGTGTTACAGGTAGGATTTGAGGATATGGGTATCCTCTCACCTCGATAGCCAATGCTTTTCCCACTACGTTATGCTCCAAGAGAAGAACCTAGAACTCCTTAAAACTCCCACTTAGGGTGGGAGATGATGCTGGGAATTTCAGAGATAGCACCAGCTGGATTATCTTGGCAGAAAGTAGAGTTTCCTTCTGAATTTAACTTTGAAACTTTTGTCTTGAGTTCTCAGGACCATGGCTTCATTATTTCAGTATTAGAAGTGACCTTAAAGATTATCCAGTTCAATCCCCTAATTTTATATATGGGAAAACTGAGGCAGAGAGAATTTTAAGTGTCTTGCCCAGTGTCATTGATTTATAACATGGGAGAGCTAGGGTTTGAATTCATGTGCTCTCACTCCAAATCCAACATGCTTTCCACTGCCCCACACTGACCCCAATGTCCCTTTTCCTCTTTGTATAAAGTGTTGATTTAGAAAGGCATATGCTAATAATGAATTGGGGGATTTGTGGCAGAATACAGTAGAGCTTTCAGAGGGCTCTTTCCATCAGTTCAGAGCTATACTAGCATCTGAGAACAAGCTAGAGAATGAAGTTAAATGGAATGGGGCCTGGAGAATCCATAATAAATCTATCTTTTAAAGGATGTCCTAGGAATAATGTCACGTTAGCTGACCATCTTCTAAATAGTTTGCTAAATATTTATAAGCTCATCATGGTCTTTCAGTAAATTAATCTAATGTTGGTTTCTAGGAATGTGGCTACTTAAAAAGATGAGAAAGTTGGATGGCAGCTTCTCTTTTGATGAGCTTTTCAACTGGACTAAAATTTCCAATCTGTGCATTTCCTCTAATGCCTTGGAACAAGAAAGCCAGATCTCCCAATAGCACAGTAACTAGTGATTTGGGCACACTGAATGAGCTTTGCAAAATGCTCCCTAGGGCAAGGAGGTCTAAGTTTGCTCTCAAATGAACTTTTAAAGGCAATTAATGCTAGTGGGAGAGAGATTCCTAGACAGAAGGCCATGTTGAGGGAGAGACCCTGGGACACTCACTGCACCTTAGGGAGGAGTTAGAGAACCTGGGACACTGCTTTCTTAGAATGGAGATAGATGCTCTAGACTACACATTACTCCTTAGTGAGGAGATAGAGACAGAGATCACTTGGACACTGACTCTTAGAGAAGAGATAAAGGTCTTGAGACATTTTGAGAATGCTACTGGAAAGGCTTTGCCAGAGTGAGAAGGAGTGAGGCAGGGAGCAGGGTAGGTTCAGGCTGGGTACCAGTTCACTCTGCCTTGGATGTATCTGACAGAGTGAGTATATTCTAGCAGATTCCTGTTTAAACTAATTCCTCCTGTAAGCTAAGCTCAGTTGTTTCTGTACTAATGAGGGAGATTGTCTTGTCAATGACTCTAATTGCCTTGCTGTAGTTATGGTCTGTCTTGAAATGATTACTAACTTTGGGGAATGTGGACATATTTGCTTACTGTTTGAAACTCTGCCCTTCAAATCTCACACTACAAATCTATGTATGACATAAAGTTATTTTAAAAATAAAAATGAATTCAAACTTATTTGTGGGCATAGGAGATGAAGGGAGATTATCCTAGTGAGTTCTTAGAGAGATGCTTGGTATGGAGCAAAATCAGGGCAAGGGTTGGGGGGCTAGGTGGGGTCAACAATCTGGTATTCCTGGTGATTGCTATTCAGGTAGCATTGAGTGGAACCATGAAAATAATAGTGGGAAAAGCATGTGTTGAAGTCACAGGGTTTGGGTTTGAATTCTAGATCTGCTACTTATTTCTTGTGTGACCTTTCCTTCTCTAGGCCTCAGTTTCCTTATTTAAAAAAAGTGGGTGAGTTAGCTAATCTCTTAGCTCCTTTCAGCTCTAAATCCTATGCTTTGAAAATAAAAGCAATATATAACTTGGCAGTAACTCTGGATATTATATCACCTTTCTCTTCCTCTCCTTTCCTTGTCATTGTCATTGTCATCTCCTCCTCCTCCTCCTTCTTCTTCTTCCTCTTCCTCCTGCTCTTCTTCTTCTTGTTCTTCCTCTTCCTCCTCCTTCTCCTCTTCCTTCTCTTCTTCTTCCTCCTCCTCTTCTTCTTCCTCTTCCTCTCTCTATCTTCCTCTCTTATCTATCTATCTATCTATCTATCTATCTATCTATCTATCTATCTGTTTGTCTGTCTTCTTTTTGGTAAGGAAATAAAGAATTCCCTAGGTTTTCCTCCCTGGTGAGTAGAAGGCTTCCTCCATAGCATGGGCCATCTGTATGGCAATGCAGGATAGTGAGATCAACTAAGAGGGCCTTACCTCTCATTTCCATAGGCCTTGACCCACAAAATCATAGACTTCATAGGTTCATAGATTTAGGACTGGAAGGAACCTCAAAGGCTATGTAGTCCAACCTCTCATTTTTAAGATAAGGAAACCGTGACCCAGGGAGGTTAAGGTCATGACCAAAGTCATGGCTGATTATAAATTTCAGAGGCAGAATTTGAACCCTTGACCTTTCCCTACCAAGGCTCAGTTGTGAATTACTCTCATCATCTACTGCCTTATCTTCTACACCCAAAGGTGCTGAATAGAGCTGAAGAAAATCACAAAACCACGTTGATTGGGTCCACTAAAAACTTGTTATGTAATTTCAACTATGCCTTTTTTGTGCCAAAGCAATACTTTTATGCCTCTCTAATTAACTAATTATTCTACTCACCACATAGTCTCTTACATACTTTTTCATCCCTCCTTGAACTTCTTAAGGCTCCCCTATTTACACCTCTACATTGAGAACTCTGACTCATATTTTGCTGAAAAATAATGGAAGTTGTTCACTGAGAACTCCCTCTTTTCCCTTCCTCCTTATTTCCTATCATCCAGATACCTCTTACCACCCTCTCCTCCCTCAGCCCTGTCTCACATGAAGAGATAACCTTTTTCCTAGCCCATGCAAATACCTCGCATGGTCAAGAGATTCCATTTTCTCCCATATTGTCTAGCAGATTGTCCTTTCTGTCACTCCCACCCTCTCACTTATTTTCATTCTTTCCCTCTCTACTAGTTGCTTCCCTACTGCCTACAGTCTCATGCTCATTGTCTCCTCCATACTCAAAAACCCCTTCTTTGATCTATCCATCCCTACTGGCTGCCATCCCATATCTTTCCTCCCATTTGTGGCTAAACTTCTCCAAAGGCCCATCTATGAAAGATGTCTCCTACTTTCTTTCCTTTTACTTCTTAACCCCTTACAATTCAGCTTCCAACCTCACCTCTTTTTTTCCTTCAGTTACTTTGCTTGGCTTTGATTCCATAGAACAGAACAGCATGCTTCCTCCCCCATCTCCCCAGGGTAAGTTAATCATCTGAAATCTCATGACCACCAAGAATCACTTAGGTTTTGATATTCCACTTTCTTTTAGTTGCCTCTCTCCACTGATTGGAGGGCTTGTAGGCTGAGAACTAAATTGATCCCAAAGTTTTCCTTTATAGAGGCCTTTCAACCTTTCTGGGTTCACTCCATTTTCCATTAGTAGCTCTGGTTGGTTTTAACTCCAGGAACAATGCACTATCAGTGCTAGATAGCCCCTGGCCATCCCCCCACCTCAGATTTTTCAGATTCCTATTGTGTGTTGTCTTCCTCCATTAGAGGACAGTCTCTCTCTCTCTCTCTCTCTCTCTCTCTCTCTCTCTCTCTCTCTCTCTCTCTCTCCCTCTGTCTCTCTGTCTCTCTCTCTGTGTCTCTCTCTCCCTCTCTCTCTCACTCTGTCTCTGTCTCTCTAAAACTTCAGCATGGT
The DNA here is from genome assembly GCA_028646515.1 of Pseudochirops corinnae. NCBI lineage: Eukaryota > Metazoa > Chordata > Mammalia > Diprotodontia > Pseudocheiridae > Pseudochirops > Pseudochirops corinnae. The sequence goes on from CM053586.1 coordinate 227,204,890, forward strand.
GCTTAGCCACTCACTAAATGTTTATTGAATTGAATCATTCAACTGAAATTGGTCCTTTGAAATTACCAGTAATGCCCCAATTTCCAAATCCAATGACATTTTCTCAATCCTCATCCTTCTTGACCTCCCTGAAGCCTTTGACATTAGCTATAATTTTCTTCTCTTTGACCCTACTCTCTCTGGTTCATCTCCCATCTGTCTGACTGTTCCTTCTAAGTCTGATGCTGAATTTTCATGCAGATAATTCTTATTAATCTTGGATGTACCCCAAGGCTCTGTTCTGGACCTTCTTCTCTTCTCCCTCTCTACTATTGCACTTGGTCATATAATCAGTTCCCACAGTTTTCAACCTCATCTCTATTAGTTCTACGCAGATAATTCTCAGATTTGTTTGTCCAACCCTTGTCTCTTTCCTGGCCTTCTTTCTCATGTTTCCAACTACCTAGTATACGTCTCAAACTAGATGTGCCCAATCCATTCTAAACTCATCATGTTTGAAAATGAACTCAATATCTTTCCCTGTAAACCCTCCCATCTTCCTAACTCCCCTATTATTGTGGACAAAACCACCATCCTCTCAGCCACTTAGGCTTATAAAGTAGGTATCATCTTTAAATCCTCACTCCCTCTCACTGCCTCCCCCCCAACCATATCCAGTCAGTTGCCAAGTCCTCTTATTTCTATCATCAAAATACTTGTTGTATCTGTCCCCTTCTCTGCTCTGATACTGCTGTTATCCTGGTGCAAGCCCTTCTCCCCTCATGCCTGGGCTACTATGATACTGATCTCTTCCATTCTAATCTGTCCTCCACACAGCTGTCTAAATGGTCTTCTTAAAGAGCAATACTGATCATGTCAATTCCCTACTTAAAAAAACCAAAACAAACCCAAACTCCAGTGGCTCTTTGTTGCCTTCCAGATCAAATATAAAATCCTCTGAGTTGAAAAGCCTTTCTTAACCTGCCCCATATTTTTTCTGTATTCTTACATCTTACCTTGCCCTCCCCCCCCCCCCCCAATCTCCTTTGTTCCAGTGACTCTGGCCTTGCTGTTCCTCAAAGAAAAAGCTGAATCTCCTGACTTCAGGCATTTTCACTGATTGTCCCTATGCCTGGAATGCTCTCCCTCCTCATTTCTACCTCCTGGGTTTCCTGGCCTTCTTCAAGTCCCACTTAAAATTACATCACCTGCAGGAAGAGTTTCTTGATCCTTCTTAATGCTCGGGCCATCTATCTGTGAATTATCTCTATTTTATCCTGATATAACTTCTTTGCACATAATTGTTTGCACATTGTAACTCTTATTAGAATGTAAGCCCCTTGAGGGCAGGGACTGTTTTTTATCTTTCTTCATATCCTCCATGTTTAGTGGCAGATAATATGTGCTTAAAAATATTATACGGACTGACTGACAGACCTCTGGTTCTAGAGCTTGGAATCTTTCCACTGTACCATGCTAATTCTTCCTTTCATTTTCAGAGCTTATTCATAGTCTGTCCAGGAAATTTAAGATTTTCTGAAGTGGGGCCCCCCACATGTCTTTGGGAAAGACTTCATTTCACATGAATTCTGATATAAGTAAAAAACAAAACAGGTACACCCAAGTCCTGATTAGTGCAAATGATGAATTCTTTGAAGTAGTCACCTGTATTTGAATTTGCAACATTTGCAGTTATAATTATGTAAAATGTGGTAATTGGTTCCAGCTCAATGAAAACATGAGTGAAAATTCGAATAATGCAACCACTTCATGGGATCCGTTATTTGTACTAATAGGAACCTAGATATCTTCTATAGCTTAGCCTGGTTGGTAAAAATGTCAGCTCCTTGAGGTCAGAGACTGCTTTATTTTTGTCTTGACACATAGTAGGAACTTAATAAAGGTTTGTTGAATTGGAATGGTTAAGACTTGTTTGAATATTTCTACAAGTGATTATTATGGAAATTCACAATTCTTTTAGGATTTGGGGAGAAGGTGGATGACGGAGTGAACAGGATGCAGGATACTCACTTTCATAAATATAGAAACTACCACCAATCCATTTGGACTTTTTGCAGCCTCTGTGACGTTTGTATATAACTCATGGTTATAGTGGATTAGCTGAACCTGGCAGGAGAGATGAAAAAACAAACAAACAATGGCATTAAAAAAGGCATCACACATCACATTCGTGGGGATCAGCAGCAATGCATGTTGTAGATGATTAGAAACAAAGTCTTTTTCAAATGAGGAGATTTCGCAGGAATTAAGGATTCCATTTTTTTTTAATTTTTACAAAGGTTTTCTGGTAACATGCATGATTTTAATAACCCCAGTGACCATCTGGCTCTGCCTGGCCCCAGCCCAGGATGTCTCCTCTAAGCTGTTGGTAAGTGAATTTCCTGGGGGCTGGTAGGCTCTCTGAACTATAACAGCAGCTGGCACTGGTATCACAAAATGCTCGTCACAGTAATGGGGACAAACCAGGAGTTGTGAGCTAGGGAGGCAGCCTAGTGAGTTGCTGAGACTACAAAGGGAAAAGGAGGGAGGGAGAGAGGAAAGAAGGAAGGGGGGAAGAGGGTGGGAGGGAAAGAAAAAGGGGTAGGAGATGGAGAGACAATCAAAGAAAGAAAAAGCATGAGAAACAGAGACAAGGCACAGACAATGAGAGAGACAGAAAATAAGAGAATGAGAGAATGAAAGAGAGAAAGAATCAGAGAAAAAGAGAAAATAGGATAATAGAGAGAATGAGAAAAACAGTTCAGGCTTATGATGCTTCAGCCAAGAGGGGATAATTTCATTTTCTTTAGCAGCTCCTCACCCTGAGTTTAAACTTTTGCTTTGCCCATTAATACGTCTCACCCACTCTGTCAATTATTGAACCTATGCTCACTGTCAAGGGAGTGACAAACTGTGTTGATCCTTGCCCAAAGTATTTTAGAAATTAAAAAAATTAAAAAATAAAAGTCAGTTAGATAATGAAACAAGATAAACATTCTCCAAATAAATTATTTTTGAAGATCAGATTTATGATTTCAGTGGTGTGGGGAATTCCTAGGGAGAAAACTGTCTCTATCAAATCAGATTGCTTCTTGTTCTGTAACTTGTAGTTTAGAGAATTGCAGAGGATCATATGCTTAAAGCTGGAAGAGATCTCAAAGGCCACCAAATCTAACTCCCTTTATTTTACAGATAAGAGGTTAAGTGACTTGTTCAGGGTTAAAAAGCTAGTAAGTGTGAGACAGGATTTGAACCCAGGTTTTTTTTTTGACTCTGAGGCCAACTTTCTATCCACTACAACATGATGTTTTTTATTACTCTGGCTTTGACATTTGTCACTCCACTGATCAACATGTTCTGTGAATAATTCTTTTGTAATAATTCAACTTGATCATTGATTTTTTTGATACCTGAGTAATCATTTGCTGAAGGATGGCATTCTGAGCAAAGGTGTACCCTGGGTATAGTGGAGTTCTTAGGGATGAGTGAGGAAGGGAGATCCAAGAGTCTTCTTTGTGCTCAAAATAATCCTATTTATTTTTGCACTTTTCATGAGTTTTGCCAATGGAGACAGATGGTAGTAAGGTGATTGCTGTGTCACTGAAAGAGAAATTCCACTTTGGGAATCTGAAGCCTGCTCTCTGGTGGGAGCAGTGATTCCCCAGGGGTTTGTCATACTTATCCTCTTCCAACAGGCAACCTGGGGCCTGCATTCCTCCCCTGGTATATTTCCACAGGTAAAGAAACAGCTCCCTTGTAAGTCATGCAGTGTGAAAGGAGTTTAGAGGCCCTGGGGGGTGCTGTGGCTCTCCCCTACAGTGCCTAGACAGTTTCTAAATGAGAGGCAAAATGTGTACCTAATGATGTGCACAGATGATCTGTGACAACCCTCCCAGCACACTTGAGCAAGTGGAAATGTATTAAGGAGCTACTTGGAAGTTTCAACATAGTCTGAGAATTGGACTGTAAAGAGAAGGTAGTTCAAGGGATTTCATGGCCCCAAAGTGACACTTCTCTCTGACATTCCAGCCAAAGTAAGAGTATGAGAAGATCTACAGGGCCATGGACCACTTCCTCTAAGTTGCACAGATGTACACTGCATTCAGCAAGACCTGAACTTTTGAAACTGTTCTTTGAATTCAGATAAAGTTACCGAGGGGTATTCAGAAGAGAGGGGGTGCGGGTCAGAAAACCTGACCCTCTACTTCAGTTCCCGATTTTCAACTTAAGGAAGTCATTTAATCTCTCTGATCCTCATTTTCTCTAGTTGTAAAACTGGGATCATAGATTCAGAGATGAAGGGAGGGAACCAAGTCTAACCCACTCATTTTATAGATGGGACAATTGACCCAGAGATGGGGAGTGACTTGCTTAACATGACCCTGGGAACATATGGCACCTCTGGGATTCAGGTCTTCCGACTACAGATCCATTGTTCTTTCCCCTGGGCCATGCAGCTTCTTCTTAAACAATGATATGAGTGTCTTCTTCTCTAACAGTTCATTCACCTACTCTTTACATATCTTACACAGACTTGTATATCATGAATATCAAATGATACTGTGTATAAGGATGTAATGATGCTATATGTGTTTTGTTACTGAAAAATCCTATGAAACTTGTGAGGGCATACACAGTGCAACAGACCTGTGATTTTATTATTATAGAGAACTTCTGGTGTGGAAACTCCCTCTATTGATGCATGCCAGGCACTTGTCTACAACTTATAGTTCTAAAATATTGCTTCAGACATTGAAAGATTAAATGAATTTCCTGTAGTTAGACAGCTAGTGTCTGTCAGGCAGGTCTGAAATCCAGATTTTCCTGACTTCAAGGCCAACTCTTTATCCATTAAACCAGGTTGCCTCTCCATAAAAATAAAAACTATTATTAGTAACATTACTTAGTGCTAGGAGTCCCATGAATTTTTGAAATGCTAACATATATTTAAACCTTTCGATCCTCACTTTTAGATTCTTAAAGATGTTGGTTGATGGGTCGTATGTTATACTTAACTTCTCAGAATCAGTCAGAATCAGAACCAAGGTTTAACCAAGGCCTAGACACCTCTATTAGATAAAACATAATCTCATAGTGGAACTGGGGGAAATCAGGAAAAGGTCTTTTGTAGAAGCTCTTGTAATGGTAATGAGAATTTGAAGATCTTCCCTGCCCCTAATAGGTTGAATGTAATCACATGGAACCTGTAGTGGGAGGAGTTTGCTAAAGGGTGGAGCAGAATCTACGGGAAGCTGGCAGTCAGAGCAGCTGAAGGTGGAAGAGAGAGGATGGGCAGGCAAGGAGACAGATAGGCTTGTGAGTATTTGTGGGAAGGCTAATGAATGGTGTGGCTCCCTGCTGTGCTGTGGTGTATTAACTTCTTTGTTGCTATGATGGATTCAGTTTCCCTGGTGTTGGGATTTGGCTTTCTGGTGTCTAAATAGATATTTTGCTTCTGTCTTCTATATGGAGAGTTTGTTATATTTTGTGATTGAGAACTATCCTGGCATATTCATAGTTGCTGTTGGTGCTGTGAATATTGCATTGGTGTATCAGTTCTTTAAGCCAAGTCTAAAAGAAAACCTGGGATTCTAAGAGTTAGAGTTAAGGATAGAGAGTATTCTGTAAATTGGGGGGGGGGGGGAGGGTTAGAGAGAATAGCTTAAGCAAAGACACAAAGAGACCACAGATGGATGTTATATGGGAGGAACTTTTGTTGTTGTTGTGCAGTTGTTTTCAGTTGTATCTGACCCTTCTTGACCTTATTTGGGGTTTTCTTGACAGAGATACTAGAATGGTTGCCATTTTCTTCACCAGTTCATTTTATAGATGAGGAAACTGAGGCAAACAGGGTGAAGTGACTTGCCCAGGGTCACATAGCTAGCAAGTATCTGAGGCCGGATTTGAACTCAGGTCTTTCTGACTCTAGGTCTGGCACAAAAGCCACTCTATCCATTGCACCTATCCATTGTCAGCTAAGAGCTGACCTTGGGAGGAACATGGGCTTTTAATGAGTAGATTGGCCACCAAGGGATGAAGCTTTTTGGAAATGGCAACTCATGAAAGAAAATTACAAAATCACCCTCAATCTTGTAAGATTCCCTTCCATTTCTGTAGTGATGGTAATAGAATAGCAGAAAAGGCAACAGAGGGTACTAAAAATCACCTAGTTTTATAGATTGTCTATAACCATTAATTCTATGATGCCTATGAATCAAACATTTAAAGTATTGTGTTCCACTTTCCTAGTTAAATAGGAAAAATACCATAGCTATAGATGTAAAATTACCAGGGAAAGAGAGTACCAAGGACCACCCCCAAGGCCAAAATGTAAGAGAGCAGGACAAAGGAGCCCCTTGAGTCGGGATTGCTTGTGGGGCAGAGGAGGGAGGGTAGCTGAGACCTTCATTATGCTCTCTCAGGCCCAGCTATGACTGCTTGCCACAGGGCTCCTGCAGTCTCAAGGAATAATTTCTGTAGTGAAGGGAAGAGATAAAGATACACCAGGGAACAACACAAAGTCTTACAAAGCACAGTGGGATAACTCCACACACACACACACACACACAAAAAGACCCACGGCCTGCTTATTTTCCCATCAATATATTTCTCGGTCTATCACCATTGGCTTGGCAATGTCAATTACATTTCTAGCAGCTGCTCCTTGCATAACAAACACTCCTACCTCCTCATTCATCACACTTGGGTAAAAAAGGAAGCTGCAGATGTTTCCACTCAGCTCAGATGTGGATCTAGGTTTGGAAAGTTGGGTCACAGGGGAAATACTTTTTGACATGGCAAGTCCTTTTCATTAGGAGTGTCATTCTGCAGGTGCCCTGGAGAAATTTACTATATGGTTACATCTCTTGACATTTACTATAGGATTTTTAAGGAAAATTCTGTAATTCAAATCTTGTTTCATTCAGAATTTGTGATAATTCATTCAATGGAATATAAGCTTCCTGAAAACATAGTCTTCATGACTGTCATGCAACAGATACTTAAGTGTTTGTTGAACTGAATTAATTAATATGGTCAATCTTCAACTTTCACAGGGGTAACATTCCTAAAATAATGGCACAAAAGTAAAAAAAAAAAAAGCCCAAAACATGAATGTTGAGCCTAGAGGAAATAGGGGTTACATTCCTGCAACCACCGAAACTGTAATCTTTCACTAGAGATTGCTGAAAATACACATTTCTGCATACAGTTCTTTATAACGAACTATGAATTCTTATAATATGCAATTTTTTTGTAATACAGTAACTATGAAATAACCCATAGAATGCAATATAAAAAATAAAATTGGTAACATGCAAAACATTTTTTCTCACTAGTAATTCCCTTGAATTCTGTGGCCTTTCGTGCTAATGTCTCAATTAAAAAATACTGATTTCAGACAATATTCACTTTTCATAATACATGAAATCTATAGTACCATAAATACTGTGCAACAAATACAATTCTTAAAACTAAACCCTTTTTTCTAGCATGAATCTTACCTTCCACTGGGTCAGATGGTGGTATGAGGACTGTACACTACACAGCTGGAAACCTCTCTACCTTGACAACTGTCTGAAAACCAAGGGAGAGATTGCTGGGACTTTAGTCACTGCTGTTAGAAGAAGCTGAGATTGGTGAGGTCTAGACATCACCTCTGACACATTGTCCTTCACAACTAATGGATGGCATTGGATATTGTAAAGGATGCACCACTTTGAAATTATATATCCCGGTAGGATACCAGCCACTCCATGAATTTGTGCATGTCTCATTTTTTTTTCTGCATTGTGCATGGCTGTGAATGTAGTGAAAACAAGGTTACTGATAAAATCACGAGAATGCTTAAATTCAGAAAAGTTAAACGTGTGAGGATGGACTATTTGGTTACCTTATCTTGAGTTGCCACATGTACTTGAAAGCAATAAAATTACTCACAGCCCCTCCAGAGTGAATTCTAGGTTCATGGAGATATTTGAATAGAGAGACAATCACCACTTGGCAGGGGGAGGGGGTGTTGTAGAGGAATTTCTGTTGAGTCATGAATTGTACCAAATGACTCCAGAAATTCCTTGCAACTGTGACATTTTCAGATTTTATTATCTCACTGTCCTCTAATTCAGACATGCCTCCTCTCAAAGTGATTAGGCTTTTTTTTAATTTTAAATTTTATTTTTCATTTTTTTGTGATTAGGCTTTGTTAAGTTTGGCCAATGCTTTCCTTCGTCTATTTTTACGTTAGAGAAAGAACCAGAGAACCCCATGCTTTATTTTGAGTTCCAGGCCAGGGGTGATGATGGTATAAGAAAAGGAATAGTTCAGTATTCCTCATAACAGGAGAAACAAAGAGCTAAGACACAAAATGCTCTGTATCTATTAGATGCTTAATATACTTTATAAATGTTTGTTGACCCATGGCATTCTCTGTATGTTATGTGGAATTGGGGCTGAGGAGGGCAAATGAGGATGAGCTTCTGGTGATGAGTTTATTATGGTCCCCTAAAGGTGACTGACAAATGCCAGTGTTTATGCAATAACATAGAGTAAGGGAAAGAGGCACAAGGTTCAAATTGGGATCTAAAGGAGTTTGAAAAAGAGGGTGGGTTACAATAGGGTTTCTCAGGAATGCCAGAATCTAAAGGACTGAGATAGACATGAAAAATCCTAGGAGCAAGATAGAGATTTTAAACTAGGGAGATTGGCCAAGGCACAGAAAGCACGTTACCAGGATTCTTGGCAAACAGACTGTTTGATGCAATGCAAATCCTTAAATCTTTGGCCTGTTTTGGAAGCGGCATGCATTCTGTGTCTCTCTTCTCTCTCCCCTGCTCTAACTTGTTGTTAAAGGTCAAGACTAGGCTTACTATGCTACCTCCCACCCCTCTTTTGCTCTTTCTCCCCACCAAACACATACAGTGTTGTGAAGCTTGGATACATAGACATAGGGATCAACTCTACTTGCTTAACTCCAGATCTCATTATCTGGGTAGTGGCCATGAGCACAACACAAGGGAAACCAGCAATGACCTGATTTCTCCATAACAAAGTATTTGTGGAAGTCTTTGATGATTGGCCAGGAAGATCTCTATTAAGCCAGCAGGCCAGGTTGAAAGGAAAGCTTCCAAAGAGACAGTAAAGTCTCAATAAAATAACTCAGATACACAGGATAACCAACATATTGAGCTGCATTCCACTTCTCAGAGCTTTAATCAATCAACAAGCCTACCAGGTTCAGACACTGTACTAGGCACTAGGAATACAAAGATGAAACTACACAGTGTCTTCCCTCAAAGAGCTCACATTACAAAGAACAAGTTTTCACTTCTCTGGGAGAAGCAAGTCACTAGTCCCAGAGGGATGGGGATTGATTGCCTCTTATACTGTGGGAGCCCTGCAGGGTTGCCACCATTCAGATCTAGTGGTGCAAATCCAAGTTCACTATTTTCAGCATTTGGCTCTGTCAGCAGAAGTCACTGAATTCATGAGGAAAGTGACTGCTCAGGTTAGCCTCATTACCTGAGGACATCCTCATGCAGCAAGGCTGTAGAAGACACAGGATTGAGATGTTCCTGCCCACGTCATCCACGAACCAAAGACTCAACTAGAATCATCAAAGTTATGTTTTTTTTCTGTATTTCTTTTTTTTTTTTGATGGGGGGGGGG
>CM053586.1:227214631-227240898 GCA_028646515.1 Pseudochirops corinnae
AATGGGAATTTGGGGGGAGTTTTGCAGGAGCTGCAAATGACATAGAGCCTATGACCAAATACTTAACTCAAATTTTATAATAAGGTACTGTAAACACCACATAAAAGAAAAGAAAAAAATTCAGACTACTTCTCTGGTATGAAGGGAGGGCCAAAAAATTTTACTCAGGTTTTCCAGATTGTGGGGGCACTGTGACCCTAACTTCTATGATGTGGAAGGGATAAGCATAGTAATTTAATTTGCAAAGTACTTTACAAATGTTATCTTGTTTGGTCCTCACAACAATGTGGAAGGCAGATACTATTATCCTCATTTCTAACAGATGAGGAAACTGAGGCATTCAGCAGCAGTTAAAAGACTTGTCCACAATCACACAGCTAGGTAATGTCTGAGGCAGGATTTGAGCTTGGGTCTTCTTGACTTCAAGTCCATGCCTACTGACACCTCCCTGTTTTTTGGAAAATACTTTAAAGCACCATGTGTTATTTGACATAGACCCATATTTTAAAAAAATATTCTTAAACTCTCAATTCTTTCTTTCTTTTTAGTTTTCAACATTTACTTTTATAAGATTTTGAGTTCCAAATTTTTCTCCTTCCCTCCTTCCCCTTCCTGCTCCCAGGGATGGCAATCTAATATAGGTTATGCATGTACAGTCATTAAACATATTTCCACATCAGTCATGTTGTGAAAGAAGAATCAGAACAAAAGGGAAAAATCAGAAGAAAGGAAAAACAAAAACAAAAAAATGAAAATAGTATGCTTTGATCTACCTCCCAACTCCATAGTTCTTTTTTTGGGTGTGGATAGTATTTTCCATCATGAGTCTTTTAGATCATTGTATTGCTGTGAAAAGCTAAGTCAGTCATCGTTGATCATCACACAATGTTGCTGTTACTGTGTACAGTGTTCTTCTGGTTCTGCTCACTTCACTCAGCATCAGTTCATGTAACTCTTTGCAGATTTTTCTGAAATCTGCCTGCTCCTCATTTCTTATAGCACAATGGTATTCCATTACATTCATATACCACAGCTTGTTCAGCCATTCCCCAATTGATGGGCATACCCTCAATTTCTAATTCTTTGCCACCACAAAAAGAGCTTCTATAAATATTTTTTATACATGTGGGATAGGTCCATATTTTTGAACAAAATCATAGAACATAAGAATTTTGAGAAATGTGGTATGTTTCTCTGCAGAGACTTTAATGGAAAACCTTGCTCTCATTCTTACTAATTATGAAACTGTAGGCAAGTTTCTGAGCTTCAGTTTTCTCACTTGTAAAGATGGAAATAAATATATTAATATATTAATTAATTAAATAAATTAAATTAATATACTAATATAGTTGATAAGAGTGCTGGACTCTACATATCTGAGCCTCAGCTTCTTTTTTTTCCTTTTTGGAGGGGGGGAGGGCAGGGCAATTGGGGTTAAGTGACTTGCCCAGGGTCACACAGCTAGTAAGTGTTAAGTGTCTGAGGTGGGATTTGAACTTAGGTCCTCCTGACTACAGGGCCAGTGCTCTATTCACTGCCCTACCTAGCTGTCCCTGAACCTCAGCTTCTTCACTTGAAAAATGAGGATAACATTACTTGCAGTATTTATATCACATGGTTGCTGTGAGGTACAGATTGGAGACTGTATATAAAGTGCTGTGACAATGTTAGTTAACTGTTTTTACTGATACATCTCTGAGCTAGTGTTGGGAAAGTTCTATGAAAATGGCTAATTGCAAAGTGCATTGAAATGTGTTATTTTCCAACCTCTTTGTTTCACAAGTGAAAACACTCAGTCCCCAGAGAAGGAGATTGACTTTGGGGGTTAGGGTGTGTTCTCAATAACTTTCACACCAAAAAACCATATTTGTGTCTTTATCTGGTCCTGTCATTTCACTGGTATTGGGAACTTCAATAAGGAAATTCCCTCTACTCATGTGGGTCAGCAACTGGTCTCTAACTTGTAGTCTAACTGAGACTTGCCTGGGGGCACTGGGGTGTTTAAGTGGCTTGCTCAGAGTGATAGCCATCCTGTGATTCTCCTTTTAGTAATAGTTCTTCAGTGACAGCTAGAAAATAAATGCTCAGAATGACAGGAATCAGTTAATCAGTCAGCAACCACTTATTAAGCACTTACTCTGTGCTAGGCATTGTCCTAATTGATGAGAATACAGAGAAAGGCAGAACATTAGTCCTTGCCCTGAGGAAGTGTCCATTCTAGTGAGGGAGGCAAGGCCAATAAATACATGAACATCTAAAAATAAGGAGATGAATGAATGACATTCTTGTTCTTTCTTTATGCTGATGATCTAATTTTATGCCTGAATAATATATTGTACTTTTTATAGTGTTTGTTATATTGTTTCATGCAAGTTCTGTAACATTGCGGCTCTCTCTATCTCTCCCTCTCTCCTTCCCTTCCTCTCTCTGTCTCTCTCCTTTCTTCCCTTCCTCTCTCTACCTTCCTCCCTATTTCTCTCTCTTTCTTCCTGCCTCCCTCCCTCTGTCTCTGTCTTTCTCCTTTCCTCCTTCCCTGTCTCTCCCTTCCACCCTCTGTCTCTGTCTCCCTTCCTCCCTTCTTCTGTCTTTCTTTCCTTTTCTCCCTTCCTCCCTCCCTATCTCTATCTCTCTCCTCCTCCCTCAATGTCTTTGTCTTTCTCCCTTCCTCTGTTTCTGTCTCTGTCTGTCTGTGTCTCTCCCCCTCATATGCTTTGGTCCAGCATCACAGACTGTCTATTAGACATTTCCAGATGGATGTCCTGTGGGCATCTCAAACACAACGTCTGAAACAAAACTCATTATCTTTTCCTCAAGATCTCCCAGCATTCCTTACTTCCTCACTTCTATGTAAGGCACCTTCATCCTTTCAGTCCCTTAGGTTCACAACTTGGACTCACTCTTTCCTCTTTAACTTCCCGCACTGTATATATCCAATTGGAGAAGGAAATGTTAAACCACTGTAGCATCGTTGCCAAGAAAACCCCAAATAGGGTCACAAAAAGTTGGACGTGACTGAAATGACTGAGCAACAACAACTTCTATCCAATCAGTTATTAAGTTATTCCATTTCCACAGTTTCACTTTCCGTACTCCCACAGCCACAGCTTAGTTCAGGTCCTTATCAAACTCTCACCTAAACATTGCAATAGCCTTTTATTTTATTTCTCTGCCTTAAGTCTCTCTCCCTTCTAACTTGTCCTCTAAACAACTGCCAAAGGGATATTCATAAAGCATTTCGCTGACTATGACATTCCCCTGATCAGAAACCTTTGGTAGTTCCCAACTGCCTCTGTGTTTAAAAATTCATACTCTTCTGTTTGATATTTCATGCTCTTCACAGTCTGGCTCCAGCCTACCTTTTGAGGTTTATTTCAAATGACTGCCCTTCACATACTTTACATTCTAGCCATACTGACTTTTTTGCTGTTTCTCGCACATAACATTCCATCTCCTATCTTTGTGACTTGGGATACAGGTGGTTTACTCTTACCTGGAATGTCCTCACTCCTCACCTGTGCTTCTCAGAATTCCTAACTTTCTTCAAAGCCCAGTTAATGTGCCACCTTCTACATATGGCTATTTTTAATCCACTGGACTCTAGCACCCTTGAAGTTTCTTTGTCTGTGATTTGTGTTTAATTATATATGTGTACGACTTCTTTCCTCCAATGGGATTAAAGCTCCTTGGGGACAGGGAATGTTTACTTTTGTCTTTTCACCTCCAGTGACTAGCAAGGCGTCTTATACCTAGTTGACATTTAATAAATGCTTATTAATTGACTACCTACCAGTCAGCTTAGTCTGTATTAGTCAATGTATAAAATAAAAGATATTTCCTACCTTGCTAGCACTCCAAACAGTGCTCTGTACATAATAGATACGTAATAAATACCTGGCAAAAGATAACTAGAGCACATCATGGTTAAGTGACTTGCTCAGGTCACATCTCTAGAAAAGATGGTAGTGATACAATAGAAGAATCTTGATTTTTAATTTAGTTTTCTTTCCAAAGATAGGTTATAGTTTTTAGTCCTGATTCTTGAACTTTTAATTCAATTCATTTTTTTTTTGCCTTTTTTTTTGGAGGGCAGTTGGGGTTAAGTGACTTACCCAAGGTCACATGGCTAGTTTTTGTGTTAATTGTCTGAGGTCGGATTTGAATTCAGGTCCTTCTGACTCCAGGGCCAGTGCTCTATTCACTGTACCACATAGCCACCCGCTTTTAATTCAATTCAATTCAGCAACTTTTAGTAAATGTTTCTCATGTGTGAAGCAGTGTACTAGTCACATGATCTTTGTAAGTCACAACATGTATGTATATCAGTTATATGGAAATAATGATGCCCCAACCTACATTGACAGATGTCTAGGATGTTCTGTTTATAGATACCAAACGAGATATTAATTAGAGAGATTTGTACTTGCTGATGAATTTGCCGTCATTATGGAAGAGGTCCAGTGCAGATTCCAAGTGAAAGATAGAATTCCCATAGATGATGAGGTCCTCTAAATACTCTGTATTATGTTTATCGGATCAAACTCTGGAAAACTGCAGAGCTTCCCAGATGAAATCCATAATCACTTGAAAGAGTTTGGCTTAATTATCCAAACAAGACAAAGCAAGTGAATAATAACACCTAATATTCAAACCACATAGTCGTATATTATGTTGAGGTGGTCAGTCTGCAGATATATTTATCTTGTCTTGGGAAGAATGCCAGTGGACAATAAACTGGGCCCAGAACTGAACAGGAGGTGAGATTGCTTTTTTGGGAAATTTTATGTAGTTTAAAAAAATGATCTCAATCTCTTCTCTTAAACAAAAGTCTATTTTTTAACCTCCATGTTCTTCCAGTGATGCCATATGAAGCATAGAAAACTACAGATTCTGAAGAATTTAAGTTGCAGATTATCAAAAGGGGAATATAGAGACACATGGTGGGCTTACATGAATAAGCTGCAGCATATTATTTTTAAAAATGTTTTGTTGGTGCTCTTTTCTCCTTCTTATGTCACTTCTCAGTGACAATTCAGCACTAATATAATCCTTCCTTACAAGAAATAACAACTGAATAAAGCAGATCAAAACCATGACTATGTTTGAGAAAGCATATCTTAACTTGAAACCTATGATCAATCACCTTTCTACTGAAAGGTGGGAAACATACTTTATCTTCAGTCCTTTGGAGGATTGGTCAAACTGTTTATATATTACCAATGAAGAAGTGACATAGACTACATTATCAAAGAAGTAGCTGGCCAGAAACAAAAGAAGACTAGATGCGTAGCAAGACTAAGGGATAACTGACTGACAGCCTGTCCACTCTCTTGAGTATATAGTATAAAGCAGCTAGGGGGTACAGTGGATAGAGTGCTGGTCCTACAGTCAGGAAGACTCATCTTCTTAAATTCAAATCCAGCCTCAAACACTTACTAGCTGTGTGACCCTGGACATGTCACTTAACCCCATTTGCCTCATTTTCTCCTCTGTCAAATGAGCTGGAGAAGGAAATGGCAAGTCTCATCAGTATCTTTGCCAAGAAAACCCCAAATGGGGTGATAAAGAGTCAGACATGGCCGAAAAATCACTGAACAACAACACATAGTCCATTGATATCCTTGCCATGCCAAGAGATCTAGAACAAGGACAAAAACAAAAAAACAACAAAAAAAAAACCCCAGCCAAAAACAATAACAAAAAATCCCTATGAAAATATAGCTAAATCCAATGTACCTCCTATTTTTGTATGGCCCATGAGCTAAGAATGGGTGTTACATTTTAA
This sequence comes from Pseudochirops corinnae, assembly GCA_028646515.1. Lineage (NCBI taxonomy): Eukaryota > Metazoa > Chordata > Mammalia > Diprotodontia > Pseudocheiridae > Pseudochirops > Pseudochirops corinnae. The sequence goes on from CM053586.1 coordinate 227,220,414, forward strand.
AGTTTTATTGTATTAAAAATTGTAAAAACAATTCTTAGCTCAGGCAGCTAGTAGGATAGATTTGGCCCTCCTGCCATTATCTGCCTACCCATAATTTAGAGGAAGGACCCCCAAATGCTGGTTGGATCCTTTCTGTAGGATTTATAGGAGGACCCAGGCACATGTCACACAGAATCACAAGGCCTGCATGAATCCTTTTCTGGATCCTTGGAGAGAACATCCTCATTGAGAGATCATGGAACTATTTGAAGCACCATAGTGAAAACATGCCCACTATTGTTAAGAGAACCACTGGATCATCTAATCGTCTCATAAACTTCAAAGTCTTTGCAAACATAAAGCCTGATTATTGCCATACAGGTGATATGTGTTTTTTTCCCCATTAGAAATAAAAGAACTAGGAATGATTTTGATACGTGAAAGGAAGCTCCATTTCAGCGGTTCCTGCTAGAGCCACATTGCTTTTATTTATAGAAAGTCATTAACACATTTTTAGCTATGTGTAAAAGCACACAGAGAGTCTGCAGAGAAGCGCACAGTTTGATGTTTACCAGCTGCTACTTCCCTGCCCCTAGGTTTGGCAATTATCACTATTCTGCCTTGGTGCTGATGAACTCCTAAATTTCAAAACATTGGAATGCCAATTATTGCTACAAATCAAAGTTTTCTGCCTGTGATTATTTTGACCTGAGTTGCTAAACAAAATCTAACTCTCTTAACAAACTACAATGGGACATGTTTTTCTTCCTAAAAAGGCAAAAACTTAAAAAAAAAAGTATAATGGCACCTGGATTTTGGAGCTAAGTGGTCAAATATTTGTTTTCAGTTTTTTGTTTGCTCAGTAGTTTCAGTCCTGTATGATTCTTTGTGATCCCATTTGCATTTTCTTAGCAAAGATAATGGAGTGGTTTGCCATTTTCTCCTCCAGCTCATTTTGCAGATGAGGAAACTGAGGCAAACAGTGTTAAATAACTTGCTCATGGTCTCACAGCTAGTAAGTTTCTGAGGCCAAACATATAATGATGTGAAAATAGCTGCTTCATGGAATACACTTCATTTTTTAGTTTCTGGGGTTGGAATTTTTCAGCTCAATTCCAACTACATGCATGGAATCCCCTCAAAGAGCTTATTGCTCCCCATCATTGCATATGCCTTTACTCTGAGGCTTCAAATTCTCCCTCAAATAATTCCATATATAAATTGATGGTATGATTATTGCCAACTAATGAAGGTCCCTTTATTTTTTTGGGGGGAGGGGCAAGTGGGGTTACGTGACTTGCTCAAGGTCACACAGCTAATAAGTGTTAAGTGTCTGAGGCTGGATTTGAACTCAGGTCCTCCTGACTCCAGGGCTGGTGCCCTATTCACTATACCACCTAGCTGCCCCTGAGGGTGCCTTTCAACAAAGTCTTCCTCCATTACCTTTTTGTGCCATGGACGTGGCCCTGGGTTCTTGAAATTTATGCCAACAGAATTCAAACTTTAATCAGTCCTATTAATAATTAATTAATTAAGGAATTTATTAATTGCTTTTTACTATTTTTTTGTTGTTGTTCAGTTGTTTCAGACTCTTTGTGACTCCATTTTGGGGTTTTCTTGGCAAAGATCCTGTAGTGGTTTGCCATTTCCTTTTCCAGCTTATTTTACAAATAAGGCAACTGAGGCAAACAGGGTTAAGTGACTTGCCTAGGGTCACACATCTAGGAAGTATCTGAAGCTAGATTTGAACTCATGAAGATCAGTCTTCCTGATTCCAAGCTCAGTGCTCTATCTGCTGTGCTGCCTAGTGGCCCTTTTACTATGTTTCCTATGTACAAAATACCAAGTTAAATTCTGGACACACAAATATAAAAACTAGATAGTTCTTGGTTTGAAGGAGTATACATTTTTATAGGAGGAGATATATTGGAAGTTTTGTCTGCAAATCACATAGTTCTTTAGGGTGCAGCAGCAAAACTGATGGTGATGTTTTATTTAATTTCTTTTGGGAGCTGCTTAGTGTCCAGCACTAAGCATGATTGGAGATGTGAATAAGAAATGACTAGGCCATGTGGGAAGTTCAAGGAAGAACCATGAACTCCATTTATTGATGCTTAGAACAAAGTTTTTAAAGATCCAAATGACAAAGATTCAAGTATTCTTATCTTAATCATATCCTGGAATATTATTACTAATAGAATAGTCTGCCATACCCGGGAAGTGGTTTGGATAAGACAAGGCTTGTTATCAAGGACCCAAGAAGTCTTGGGGAAGGTCAGTTGTCTCTTATCTATAGGACAAAGGATGCTCCCTGAGAGCAGGTCACAATCTCAAAGACATCTGCATAGAAACCAATCTCAAAAACCTCTGCATAGAAACTGATCCCCAAGAATCAGGTATTTTGACTTAAAATAGTCTTTAGTCTGTTATAACTTGGAAGTAGCATAATATGATAAGGAACATGTCCTTTTTGATGTCTGAAGTTTGGGGGCAAAGGTTTTGATGTCAGGATATCAAACAAAAGTCCTTTAAAGTGTACCCCTGAGGTTCTTTTGGGGGAGCCAGCCTTTGCAAGCCATGTCACCTTGAGAGGAATTAGGGTACATTATTAAGGTCTTTATCTGAGTCCTGGATCAGGTCTCTTTGGTTCCTCACAAATTTCTTTTAAAATTTAATTTAAATTTTCATTTAGCAAACTTCTATTTTCTCTCCTTCTTCCCTTCTCCTCATCATCAAAAAAGAAAAAAGGAAACAAAACAATTGCGACAATTGTGCATAGTCAAGGAACAAATTCCCACATTGGCCATGTCCAGAAACATTTCATTCTGCATCTTGAATCCCTCACCTTTCTGTCAGGAGGTAGGTAGCATAACTTCTTCACTGATCCTCCAGGATCATGGTTGGTCATTGTATTGATAATTGCTCTTCAGTCTTTCAAAATTGGTTGTCTTTGCTATGTTAGTGTGATAGTTTACATTTTTAATTTGCTCCCTTCACTTTGTATCAGCAAAATCTCCCGAGATTTCTATGAAATCATATTTTTACGGCATTATACAATTGCATTACATTTATATACCATTGAATATTATTTTACAAATCTGAGGAAGAATAATGGCTGGGGACAATGGAGCTTGGAGGGGAGGGCTAGAATTGCACTGATTTTACCTTTGTGGGAGGGAAGACAGGAGAAGGACCTTGAACCCTGGATATTCTGGTCAGTGACCTAACTTCGTTGAAGGGAATGACTAGCCTGTTCTTGGATAGTCATTCTTCTCATTCTTATGCATTTTCAGAAGAAACATATAACAAAAACCATACCATGGAGATGACAGAAGACTAGAAGAAGTTGGACAACTTGTCCAGATGACTAACCTTCTGACCAAGAAATATGAGACTAAGGATACCTTAAGTCATCTCCTTGCTGACTGTATATACGTGTAAAAGGCATAAAATCAACTGGTTGGGCTGAGACTTGGAAAAGACCTTGATATAGCAAGACCAAGGTCACTCACTGCATTCTGGGTCACTGTCAGTCATCTTGACCTTTGTCTTGCCATTGGACTTCTGTGACTCTGGACAAGAGAGTGAGGCTGATGCCTTTGCACAGCTTTGCCTCACTTATATCCAATTCCTGTACAAGTCAAGATGTTACCCTTGTGATGTCCTTGGTCCTCTTTGAGAACAAAGGATGAACAACAGCAGTTCCACAAATAAAATCATCTCCATTTCCATCATTAAACCACTTGAGAGTGTCAAGGACTTTTATGGTGAGAATTTTCTCTTTTGGGTCGTCAGTATCCTATGGCTTCTGACAAGAGGGGACATTGTAGCACCTGAAGAAAAGTGAACAAGTCACATATGAAAAAGGGCTGATCCCTGGACTGTGGCTTTAAGAACCAGGTTGGTTTTTCCCCCAGTTTTTGTCCAACTCTTCATGACACCATTTGAGGTTTTCTTGGCAAAAACATTGGAGTGGTTTGCCATTTTCCTTTCCAGTTCATTTTACAGATAAGGAAACTGAGGCAAACAGGATTAGGTGACTTACCCAGTGTCTATAAGTGTCTGCTTATAAGTGTCTGAACTTATGAAGATGAGTGTTCCCAACTCCAGGCCTGGCACTTTATCCACAGAACCATCTACCTATACTTGGTATTCTGGGGCTTTGAATCTGTTCTCAGCACTGGCATGTGGGTCTTGTCCAAGAATCAGCCTAGCTAAGTTCAGAGGGTATCATTATCAGAAGCCTGGTCACCAAATAATGAATTTTCTTGCTCTTAGTACCTAATGAAGATCATCTATGAAAAATCTGGTCTACAGGCATCCACCTTTATATAATATACACGTGTACTTACAAATTATGCACATGTATATGGTTCTAAGTTGTTTATTTTGATACATGGTTTTTTTATGGCTGTTGTAGCTGAAAAAGATACCTTGCAAAGACATTCAAATCCAAATGGAAGAAATGCATCGTTAGTTGTGCTTCCTGAATCTTGGGACTCGTTTTTCAGTCCCATGTACCTGTTATATAAAGGTTTTTGTTGAAATTCAGTGGGTAAATTCCCATTTTCCTTCACATCAATCAGTTATTCTTGCAAACTAAACTGAAGGTGTGGCATTTCTATATTTCTGACAAATAGCTTCAAACCCACTGAAACTCCTGATTTGGAAGACTTTTTAATCAGTTAGAAAATGCTAAGTTTCAAAGTATGCAGATTGGAGAATTTTCATAGGTGACATGCTTACATCATTTCCAACAAGAAAAATCATATGATGATGGGAACGTTTTCAGACATTTGGTTTTAAAATGCTTTCTCTATAGCATGGGTTACCCCTGCCTCCCAAAGCAGTTACTTTCTTATTCCTTGTTAAAATGTCACTTTTGTCTGAGATCCAAGATGAATAGGTAACAAATTCAAATATATAGTACCAAAAGCTATTACTCAATGAATAAGTACTCAAAAGATATAAACAAATAGTTCTCAAAAGAATTGTAAAGTATTAACAACCATATGAAAGACTCTTCCACATAATTTATAATAAGAAAAATGTAAACCAAAATAACTCAGAGGTTTTTATCTCAGCAGATTGATAAAAAAGGATAAAATATGAGAATAATCAAAGTTGAAAGGGGTGTGGGAAGACAGGTACATTAATGCACTGTTGTTTTTTTGTTTTTTTGCTTTTGTTTTTGCTTTTATGGAGGGCAATTGGAGTTAAGCAACTTGCCCAAGGTCATGTGACTTGCCCAAGGTCACATGGCTAGTAAGTGTTAAGTGTCTGGGGCTCAATTTGAACTCAGGTCCTCCTGACTCTGGGGCTGGTGCTCTATTCCCTGTGCCACCTAGCTGCCCCCAGCTTTAATAGCTTTTAAGCTCAATACTTTTACAAGGCAGCACTAACACTTTTGGGACACCTTGTATATAGCAGCACTTTTTGTAAGAGCAAGGAACTTGAAAGTAAATGTTCTTTGATCAGAAGACTGACCAAACAAATCGTGGCACGTGTATATAATGGATTTTTACTGTGCCATAAGATATGGATATGATGACTACAGAAACAAAATATGGAAAGACTTTATTCTTCATTATAATGGATAGCTCATTGGGTGAGGGGAAGACAGTGACAAGAAGAATAATCAATTGAGGAATAACAGTGAGAAAAGCAAAAAAAAACCCAGCAAATTTTTTAAAATGTAATTTTTACTCTTTTACTATGAAAGGAAAGATAAAGTCAGTCATATTTTTTTATCTGTTAGGAAGCATACTGTGAAAAGGAAGAAAACAATAATTTATTAAGAACCTACTCTGTTCCAGACACTGCACCAAACACTTTATGGATATTATCTTATTGGAACCTTAGAACAACTCTGGAAAGTAGGTGCTATTATTATCACTCCCAATTTACAGGTGAGGAAACTGAGGCATATAGCATTTAAATGACTTTCCTGGGGTCACATAGCTACTAAGTGTTTGAGAGAAAATTTGAACTCAGGTCTTCCTGACATCCGTGCTCTGTCCACTGTGCTGCCTAGCTGTTCACTTGTCATCATAGAAAAGGTTGGTGAATTAGTCAGGTAATGACTGAACAGGTTGTGGCATATGATTGTGATGGAATGCTCTTGTGCTATAAGAAATGATAAGCAGGATAGCTGCAGAAAAACCTGGGAAGTCTTATATGAACTGATGCAAAGTAAAGTGGGAACAATCAGGAGAACATCGTGTACAGTAACAGCAATATTGTAATGATGATCAACTGAGAAAGACTTTTACTACTCTGATCAAGACAGTGATCCAAGACAATTCCAAAGGACTCATGATAAAAAATGCTATCTACTTCCAAAGAGAGAACTTGTCAACTGAGTGCAGATTGAAAGATGATTTTAAAAAATTTTTGTTTTTCTTGTTTTTTTTGTGTGCACATGTTTTCTTTTTCAACATGGCTAATATTGAAATATGTTTTTCATGACTTCACATATATAATTGATATCATATGGCTTGCCTTCTGAAAGGGTAGGGGAGGGGCAGTAAGGAAGGAGAAAATGTGTAACTCAAAATCTAAAAAAAATGTTAAAAATTTAAACATGTAATTGGGAAATATTTAACCAAATAAATAAAAATAGATTAAAAATAAGACAAAAAAGTTGAAAATTTGGAATACTTGTCTTTTATAAAAAAGTTATATAATATCTTTAAATTAGATAATTCTTCTAAGACCTTTCCTAGGAGAAAACCAGTGAAGGTCTATATAGAAAATATTGATATGTGTATTCTTAGTGCTAGCATTTATTAAATAAATATTTTCTCCTAAAATATTCTTTTTTTTCCTGCATATGTCTGGAACTCTGTACATTTTTTTTAGTATTATATTATTCTTAGCTCTTCTTTCTGTCTTTTTTTCCCCTCAGATACATATTTTATTCTTTCTATGGCTTGTTCATGAATTTAGGGATTTGGTTAGGTTTATAAGTGTAGAAACCAAGCAGTTTAATCCCTCAAAAAACAAAAAACCAACAACCCTCGGGTGTATTTATGTTCTCAGCATTTTGGAACTTACCTCCAGCACTCAGTCAAAATTTTTTATTAAACACCCACTATGTGCCAAACACTGTGATAGGCAAAGGAGGCAGAGATGAAAAATAAAAGAGACCCTATTCTCAAAGAGTTTGTATTCTGTTGGAAGAGACATATACAGATCAGGATATACAGAATATATACGAAATAAAATACATTTAAGGTTGTGGAAGAAAAGGCACTAGTAGTTGAGGGAAGCAGCAAAGACTTCATGTAGAAGGTGGTGCATGAGCTGAATCTGGCAGGAGGTATTTACATATGAGAAACACCAAGAAATTCAGTTTTGATTGACAGAGTTGAAGAAGGGGAATATTATATAACAGCTCTGGAAAGGAAGGTTGGGATCAGGTTTTGAAGGGGCTCAGAAGCCAAACAGATCTTATATTAGACTTGAAGTTAATAGGGAACCAAAGGAGTTTATTGAATAGGGGAGTGACATAGTCTTATAGGTGCTTTAGGAAAATCCCATTGGTGGCTCTATGAAAGATGAATTGGAGAGGGGAAGGACTTGAGTCAGGGACACCAGTTAGGAGGCTGTTATAATAATCCAGGCACCACAGTAGTGATGAGGGCCTAAATTGGAGTGGTGGCTCTGTGAGTGAGAGATGTTAGCAGAGGTAAAAATAGCAAGATTTGACAACTGTTTGGATTTATGAGGTTAAAGAAGAATGAAAATTCCAGGATGACAGTTGGGTTCAGAACTTGAGTGACTGGAAGAATAGTGGCATTCTCCAAGAGAAGTTTGGAACTGGGGTGGCCTTGGAGGGAAAAATAACGAGACCTGTGATCTACATTTCAATTCATCTATGCCTACTCTTCACCGAAAATGAAAGAGGTTGGGAGCAGGGAGCTTTTTTACTAGTCATTGCTCCAGAGTGCTGAGAAAGGAGGGGTCAGAAACTTGCGCAGAGGTTGGAGGATAGAAGTGGATGGGAGTGGGAAGAGTGGAAGGATGTTGGGACATAAGAGGTAAAAGGTTGTATCAGAGACATATTTCATGATTAGCTGGCCTGGGGAGATTAGTAAGTAACCCATCTTCCCGCCCTCCTATTGTTTGGTTGTCTACCCCTTGGGTCCTCCATTGTCCCTTGGAGGAATAGAACCTTCACTTTTTAGACCACAGTACTAAGATATAGTTGGGGTTGTAGTCTGAATCAGTGGAGCGAGTATGGTACATTAAGAAGGGCCAATCCATTCCAATCCAAATTAATCCAACCTAACTCAGCAAACATTTATTAAGCATCTGCTAGGTTCAAGGCACTAAGGATGCATATACAAAATGAAAAAAAAAATAATTCTTACCCATTAAAGAGATTACATTCACAGAGCTTTTGAAATATTCATTTCCATTCCATTTAACATTTTTTATGCACCTACTATCTACATTTAAGTGTAGTGAGGGCTAACCTGGTCCCCAATCATTCATCGTCTCCTACTATGTGTTTGTCTGAGAGAGACAAGAGAATACATTAGCCTTGTGTATCAAGTCATCAAGAATTGTCTACAGACTATTTTCCATGTGAAATGTCACAGATTGAAATAAAAAAAAAAGAAAAAGGGAAATACAAGACTAGACAAAACAAACTGCTGGAAAATACTTAGAATTATTTGTCTCCAGACACATCAATCATATGCAAAGGTTAGAAACTTCATAGTCTCTTGTTAAAATTGTCAGTAACTACTAGTTTTTGCAGACATAGTTCTTTTTTTAATATCTAACCTAAATCCTCTATGCAGTAACTGAATTTTTTTAAAAAATTAACTTATTTTTAACATTCATTTAAAAAAATTTGAGTTTTAAATTCTCCTCCTCCTGCTCCTCCCCAATCCATTGAAAAGATTTGCTGCAACTAAGTCTAATTTTTTTTTTCCTGAGGAAATAATATTAATAACAATGGCCACAATAATAATAGCATACATTTTCTAGCATTTCACAGAATCACAGAGTTTGGTTGTTAAAAGGGATCTTAATGGACTTTGATTGTGGTCAACCCAAACATGGAAAGAATCACCATTATAATACACCTGACAAGTGATTATCCAGTCCCTGCTCAAAGCCTTTTTAGCAGGGAGGAACTGCAGCCCCTCAAGACAACCCATTTCACTGTTGGACACATCTAATTGTTAGCAAGATTTTCCTGACATCCAGCCCAACTTTGTTTCTTTGTGACTCCCACCTATTGTTCCTGGGTTTGCTCTCTGTGGCCAAACTGAACAAGTCTAACCTCTTCCTTATTCACCCGCTCTAATATTTGTCCATTGCAATCATACTCCTTCCCCACCTGACCTTCCTAAGTCTTCTCTAGTCTTTTTAGAGGCACCTAGGTGGTACAGTGGATAGAGTGCTGGACCAGGAGTCAGGAAAATCGGAGTTTAAATCTGGCCTCAGACACTTATTAGCTGTGTGAATCTGGGTAAATCATTTAACCTCTGTTTAGGCATAATAACAGCACCTACCTCCCAAGGTTGTTGTGAGTATAAAATGAGACAATATTTACAAAGTTTTTTTTTTTTTAGCACAGTGTTTGGTAAATGTTTTTTCCTTCCTTCCTTCCTTTTTTCTTCCTCTCTCCCTGCCTTTCTATCTCCTTTCCTCCCTCCCTCCTTCCTTCTTTCCTTCCTTCCTAAACAAGTCCAATCCATCTGCCCAACCAGTTCTGAATCTATCTCAAGTTATTAATGTCTAATTTATCTCTCCATCTTCTCTATAAGACTGGTATAAGATACTTTATCTATACAGTATTTTGGAGACTTTGACTAGGTCTACAAAATGTTGCATAGACATTATGCCACTCTATCTATACAACCAGAGATCAAACGATTTGCCCAGAATCCCACAGCTAGTAGCTGAAAGAGATGAGATTAGTACTCAGGGCTCTCCTGATTTTTAGTCTACCACTCTTTCCATTGAGCCTCACTATATCAAATTGTTAACAGAGTCAATAGTCAATGTTTCACTTGAATCGATTCATTTACAGACATATACATCCATTCATCCATACATATATTTATACATACATATATACATACATACACACTTATCTATATATATGTATGTATATATGTATATATAAATACACAATATGTTTCTCTAGCCCTTTTCCCTTACCCTAGACTGTAAGTTTAAAGACAAAGCCTTTTTCATTTTTGTCTCTGTATTCTCAGTGCTCTACCCACTGCTTGGCAGACATGAGACTCTTAATGAATTGGTTGTTGAATGAATGAATTGAAGCTACTTTTTTTGACTCATCAACACCCTTCCCCTCTCTTCATTATCTGTGATTGGTTCTTTCACTGACTGGATTAGTGTGACTGATGGTTTTCACAGCTATTTTGACATGGTCAAAGGTCTCTTGCCATTGTTAAGGTCTAATTACTTCAGTTTTTCTACTTCTTGTTAAAAAAGTCAGGACTCCTTGATTAGCTTACTTGCTTCCCTGTGAGAGGGGGAGGGTCAGAGGAAATTAGAAGTGACTCAGCCCAGGTTTTGCCTGACTTGACATTTTTTTCAGTATCCTACTTTTTTTTGAGGCTAGGCTCCCCATCTCACCGAGGCAAGGAGGGCAGTAGTCTTTCATATCTTGATCCCACTACTGAGCTCCACAGAAGCTTTGACTTGCTCTGTTTATGAATTGAATCAGTTTTCCCTTCTTTAGCCAGCCTGATGTTCTCTTGTCACGGGAAGTCCTCCATGCTGGTGTTAGACTTAGTGTGGATACCCAATGACTTTAACCCTAGGGCTGCTTGGAATTCCTGAATTCAAGTGATCCACCAGCCTCAGTCTCCCCAGTAGCAGGGAGCCACTACCACTGCCCCAAATTACCCTTTGGTAGGGCTCTGAGAATCACCAAGAGGGGTTAGCCTTCAGATATCTGGATTCTAACCTGGTGCTTCTGATTTCATATCCAGGGCCTTCTTTCCACTGGGCCACTAGCAACTCTGCTTCCTGCAACTTCATGATTCTCTTCTCTAGTTCTTAGAACAAATTCACTGGTAGATGGAGGGGGTGAGCATTAATTTACCTCAGATATGAGCTTTATAAACAAATAAATACACCAGGACCTTTTACTACCTGTTAATCAACTGCAATTGCTTCCTATAACTGCCTGAAGTCCATAAATATCAATGTAGTAAAGATTAAATCCTGGCAAACAACTTGCCTCAGCCCCCTTATTTACTACATGCTAATTAAGAAGAGTCAATTTAGATGAGGGCTCTCCTAATTGTCATATTAATGGAACACAGCATTGCAGCATCTATTAGATAAACATAGGAGAGGGTTCCCTCTCCCCCTCTCTGTAAGTCAGACTGATGAGCAATTTGGATAAAAAGCTCACAAACTGAATTCATTGCCTAAAGTATAATGCTTAATAACTGGGCAGATTAAAAATGTTAAGGCACTAGTCTTAAATACCATTTACTGTGGACCCAATTGCTCTCCAGCATATCAAACTGGGGCAATAAGGACCAGAAGCCTTTTAGTTTTCTTCCTAATGTGGAAAATGCATGAGATGAAAAGAGTAACCTTAAAAATTCAGGGTTTTCCATAAGTGTTTTTGTCACTGATTTGGGGTTGCTGTTGAGACTTAGGAAAAAGTGGGGCTATTGATAAGACTTGTGATTTCACCAGTATAGGGAACTTTGAGTTGAAGAAACACCATCCACCAAGCAGGTGAATGCTTTCTCTGCAATTAATAGTTGTAGAGTGTTGCCTAGAGCGTTGAGGGGTTAGGTAACTTGCCCAGGGTCACATAATCAACATTTGTTAGAGGCAAGACTTGAACTCGGGTCCTTTTGGCTTCAAGGCTGACTGCCTGTCACTATGCTATGCTATTTTTCTGAAAAAATACAAACTACCAACAATACAGGTCAGGAGGAGTACAGTGAAACAAGGTTCTGGAGAACATAGGTTCAGTTCTCAGCTTTACCCCTTACTGCATGTGTGATCTTAGGCAAGTCATTTACCTCTCTGGGTTTATTTCCTCATTTGTAAAATGTGGGGATGGACCTCTGAGATCCCATCTGTCTCTAAATCTTGATTATGACTCTGTGATGCCTCCTCATTCCTGTATACGGAAAGTATCACTTCTACTCTCACAGCTTTTCCAAGAGGTGACTGCTCTGAGAAGGGTCAGGTCTAGATGGCTTAGCTGTTGGCTCTTTCATGGACTTTAGAACTGAAAGAGAGCTTAGACATGATCTGCCCTAACTCCCTCATTTTACAGTTGAGGAGACTGAGGACTGGATAAGGGAACTGACTTGCCTCTTCCACAGCTGGTAAACAGCAGAGACGGGATTCAAACCCAGGTCTTGTGTCTCCCAAGGCAAGTGTTTTGTTCCTGGAACCACACTGCTTCTATCTTCCCATTACCTTTTGTCAAGTGGCTCAGGTTATCTAGTGATGCAGGGATTCTTAAAAGTCTTTTCATGAGAACTAGCTTCCACACCTCTACCCATCAAAGCTACTTAGGGCTGGAGGAACTAAAAACAGATAACTCAGAAAGAAGGTTGTCAGAGTACTACTTATTGAGCTTGCCAATGAAGAGTGGTCCAGAGTATGATGGGAAAAGTGTGCACTAGATCAGGGGTTCAAGGCTCTGTTCCTAGCCCCACCATAAAGATGCAGCAGGATTTTAAGCAAACCACTTCGGCTTTCAGTTGTGTTTCACTTTCCTCATCTGTGAAATGGGAATAACTGATGCTCCCCCTACCCCACCACTGAATGAATTTTTATATATACATATATATATGTATATATATATGTATGTATATGTGTATATATCAATATATACACATATACATTTATATACATATACATGTGTATATGTATGTCTATATATTGTATATATGTGTATATGAGCACTATCTCTATTTATCTATCTACATATCATTCAGTCGTCTTAGTCGTGTGTGACTGTGACCCCTTTTTGGGTTTTCTTGGCAAAGACACTAGAGTGGTTTGCCATTTCCTTCTCCAAAATATGTATATGCACACATATAAAAGCACTATCCTTGTAAAATGAATATACATATACACATATCATATAAATATATTTATATGATACATATATCATATACATATGTTTATACACATATAAAAGTACTATCCCCAATGAAATGAATACACACACACACACACTTATGTATGTATCCATATGAATATATATTAATCTGTGTGTATATTATATGTATAAATACACATAGATTCATATATACATGCAAAAACACTTAGTAACAGCTGGCCATGAGCTGTAGAACTTGGATGTTGTGGGCATCTAACTTGAATAAACCAGGATAATTTCTAACTTGGACCTCCTGAGGGTACATAATACCTGGGAAATCAGAAGACTTTTTCTAGACTCTTCCAGCTCTAATGTTCTGTGGTTCTGGGGAAGCTGTATCTATACAAGGAATGGTGGTTGGGTACCAGTGACTGGAGGCAAGAGGCTGAACTAGTAGACCTCTTGGCTTCTCCAGTAATTTTGACACAGTTGTTTATCTATGGGCTCTGCACTGCTGCTACCAAGTGTAAATTGTAAGCTCCCAGAGGGCAGGGACCAGGACTTTTTAAAGCTTTTTATGCAGTATGTACAGTGCATAGCATAAGTCATGCTCAGAAAAGTAACTCAATCAATTATGAACTCATTTCAAGCCCCTATTATGTATATAATCTATTTAGAGAAAAGACCTGTTTCATTTTTGTTTCCTTAGCACCAAACACATTTTGGTAGGGGAAGGTTGAGTGTCAATAATCAGTAACCATTTATTATGAACCTACAATGTGCCAGGCATTGTGCTAAGCACTAAGAATACAAAGAAAGCAAAAGACAGTCCCGATTCTCAAGGAGCTCCCAGTCTAATAGAGCTGATAGCACGCAATCAGCTATGTCCAAACAAGCTATAGATGGGATGTACTGGAAATAATCAACAGAGGCAAGGCACTAGGATTAAGGGTGATGGGGAAAGGTTTCCTGAGATTTTAGCTGACATTTGAAGGGAGCCAGAGAAGGCAGGAGGGAGAAATAAGGACAGAGAGCATTCCAGGCATGGGGGATAGGCAGTGACAATGCCTGAAGCCAAGGGACAGGGTGTTTTGTGAGAGGAACGGCAAGAAATCTAGTGGCATTAGGTGAAGATTTGTGATTTCATTGTGAGGAAACTCCCTCTGCCAATGAAGAGTAACAACTCGTCTACAACTTATCACCTTAGAGAGTTGCCTGGAGCATTGAGAGGTTAAGTGACTTGCCCAGGGACACGCAGGCAGTATGTATGCATTGAGAGGAGTGATTATTTCTCTCATGTTAATAACCAATTATTAAATCAAGATCAAAGTTTTCCCTTTCTATTTCCTTATTCAGAAATAAACCTCTGTAGGTTATTCAGCTAGTCTCAGAAGGACATTGCCCAAATATGTGGGTACATGCTTTTTGATCTTGGGTTCCACCCAACTAGAAAACCATACAAAGAGATTCAAATTTAGGGGAATTCCATTGGGCAGGCTTGGGTGGAAGTAGATCCCTTTTGTCTAGCGCAGTGGTTCTCAACCTTCCTAATGTTGCGACCCTTTAATACTCATATATGGGCGTATCTGCATGTGGGTGGACCCACCTGGAGACAGATTGAGAAGCTGTGTCTTAGTTCCTAAGACCATCGGAAATATGTGTTTTCCAATAGTCTTAGGTGACCCCTGTGACCCCTGTGAAAGGGTCATTCGACCCCTAAAGGGGTGGCAACCCACAGGTTGAGAACCCCTGGTCTAGAGATTGCGAAGATGGGGTGGTCTGGGTAGAGATGAGTAAAAGAGTGACAAAATCAGTTAAGTCCTCATCTCCCTCCCCCCCCATCCCCCATCCCTTGTTAGAATAGCCTCTCATTATAATAGTCATTCTCTCATTAATTGTTAGTCAATCAGAGTTGATTTCTGCCTATCAGGAACACTCACTCTTCCAAAGATATAAGCATTGAGTGGCTTTGGTATAGGAGAGTGCCACTACCCTCTTTTATTAATTATTCATGAACCATAATTAAAAATGATTGCTAATTATCCAGAAATTATGTCTCTTGGACTTTTCCTATGTTACAGCATAAGATGTGGGACTTTAACTCAAGTCATTCTGATTCTGCTCTCACTTGCCTTGCTTTTCAATGCGTTTTTGACTGTTGGACTGAAGCAACATGGGAGCCCTCATTGTTCTGCCTTTTGTTTTTGAAGAGGATCAATGACATCACAGGGTGATGTTTTCACTTGTGCATGAATTGAACTCAAGTGAAGTGCACAGAGTCATCAGTCTTACTTCTTCTTCCAGAGACATTGGAATACAGTGCCAAGATAGACCTCAGGATGACCTGGGCATGATTGATGTCTGACCGAGCTCTAAGAACTGTATAGTGCTTGCTCCAGCTGCCTTTATGGCTATTAGAATGAATCGTTCTCATCTGCTCATTCTATGGGGTTGGGGGTGGGCAGTCTTCACATGCTTGGCTTGGGGTAAGCGCTCCTCTGATTCACCAATGGCCTGTTGAGGCCTGTTGGTTACTGTATAAATATCAGCGTCATCTCCTGCTCCCTAACGGAGGTACACTGGCTGCCTGGTGAAAAGGGCTTCCAGGATGCTTGAAGATTCCCATCCCTTTGGGCATCCTAGTAGCATTCTGAACAAGTGGTGCTATATCCGAATACAGAACAACTTTAGGAATCTGGAGTTCTGAGTTCAAAGCCTAGTTCCACTACTTGCTTAAGTTTACTATATGACCTTGGGCAAGTCATTTTCCATCTCTGGGCCTCAGTTTCCTGACCTATAAAATGATGTACTAGACTTTCAGTGCAGTAGGAAGAGAGTTGGCTCTGAAGTCCAAGGATCTGGCCCGATGCTTACTACCTGTGTGACCTTGGGCAAGTCACTTAAGTTCCTTGGGTCTCAGTTTCCTTATCTGTAAAATGGGAGGGCTGGACTTCTAGCTCTACATGTTTGATGCTATGCCTGGATGTTCTCTAAAAGCCTTATATCTCGAAATCCTTTTAACTTGTATATGGGATGACACTTGCTGATGAATGCTATGTGGAATAAAATTAATTTCTTCCTCTACTTTAGGTACTGGCTTCCAGTGGATTCTGTTTTCCAGAAGCAACATGTCAATCCTATTACTGAGGGAACAATTTCAGGAGGGGGAGGGAGGCAGTAAATGAAGATGAATTACCCTCAATTTGCTACATGAGAACCCAGATGGTGCCCTTGTTCTAGTCTCCCAAAGTGTGCTCTTGGACAGGAGCAGAGAGATGGCATTTTTCTGGCATTGTTAGGGAGCGCTATTGGGAACGATGGTATGGGTAGTCTATATTAAGGCTGTTGTCCCCCCCCAGCACCCCAATTTCATGTGCACAAACACACAGTGGATTCATTTGGAGAACACTTGACCTGATCTCTCTGGAGCACACCACCAATTTTACTCTCACTCATTCCCTTTCCCTGTAATCCAAAGACAGTCATTTCAGACATTATTTACCCTCTGGCCCCTATACAATTGTACACTGTTGTGGCTAGGACAGATGCCCTGACTGAAGACAGATATTTTTCTTTGATCTTCTTAGGGTCTCAGCAATCCAGTCACTTGCAGTGAGAGTTGGTGGGTGGAAGCTGTTTGTTATAGGAGATAGCTGAGATATAGTGGAAAGAATGCTGATCAGGAGACCTGGGTTCTTATCCCAGTTCCAGTACCAACCCTGCTTCTAATTATGTGTCAATGTAGGGATAGCATGGATATCTAGGTGGTACCATAGTGCAGAGTGCCAGGTCTGGAGTCAGGAAGACTCATCTTCCTGAGTTCAAATTTGACTTCAGACACCTACTAGCTGTGTCACCTTGGGCAAGTCACTTAACACTGTTTGCCTCAGTTTCCTCATCTGTAAAATGAGCTGGAGAAGGAAATGGCAAGCCACTACAGTATCTTTGCCAAGAAAATTCCAGATGGGGCACGAAGAATCAGATACTACTTAAACAGCTGAGCAACAACAAACGCAGGGGCATCATGTTATAATGGGAACAAACCTTGATTCACATGTGGTCAGAGGATATGAGTTCAGATCTCAAGCTCTGTCCTCTTACCTGCGTGCCTTTAGGAATGTCACCACTTCTCTAGGACTCAGTTTCATCATTGTAAAACAAGGGAATTGGGCACCAGGGGCTCTTAAACTTATTTTAAGAATATGTTGATAACTGCATTTCAATATGGTTTCCTTTGGAATCCTATATATTCTGTTTGATGTATTTAAAAACATTATTCTGAGAAAGTATCCATAGGCACTTCTAAAACAGGGGATGGCACACAAAAAAAGATTAAGAACTCCTGGGCTAGATAATCTCTAAGGTTCCTTTTTAGCTCAGAGATTTTAAGATTCTGTATAGTGTTTTTAAAAGCGCCCAGGGATCAATTCTCAGATAACTTAAACAATAGAAGAATCCAAAAGAATGAAAGAGATCATACAGGATGCTTTTATTGTGTAAAAAAAAAAGCAATCAAGAAGACATTAGCAACTACTGACCCATATGTCTGCTTTCTCATTGCTATAAAAACTTAATTGAGAATGGTCCTAATGCATGCAATGAGAGCAGAGCTGTAACTAGCTAATTTTATGCCCGAGGCAATAACATAAAATTATGCCCTTTCCTATACTTTCATTGGAGTTATTTTGCATATTTTATATCTATTTTTTCCTTTGCCCCTTAGCTTTGCATATCAAGGCCAGGGTTTCACTTGCCTGATCCTCACTATAGCTCCCTCCTTTTGAGGGCATCCTCAAAGAAAACAATTAGAAGAGTAAGCAAATAGCCTAGTTTTCACAAGTGATGTTCTACAGTGGGACAGCTTTGTGGATGCAAAACTGACTGATAATTGTAGAGGATATAAAGTCCTATTGTGCTTGTTAATGATTGACTAAAGAGAGCGTGTTTTATTTGGTAGAGCCAAATGGAGCAGACTTCTACATAGGAATATAAATAGGATGGCTCAGCTGGGGCTCGGGTGAAATGTAGAAGGCTCTTGGAGGAGCTAGAAACAATAGAGCTCACCATTTCGGGAGGCAAGAAGGACTAGTTAAAAGACTAAGCTACCGGACGGCGGGCCTCGTTCCCTTGGTGGCTGTGTCCCTGCTAAGCTCATCCCTGGGGAGACACTGCTGTTCTCTCCCTTTGTGGTGGCCTGCTCAACAGTGACCTCATGATGGCATCTATCTGCCCCCATTGGAGGACACAGTTTGTAGTGTTTGGTCTGTGCTCAAAACATCCTAGTTATGGCTTTGGGGAAAAGGGGAATAAGGGAGGGAGCTGGGCATTCTGACTGTCATAGGATTGTGTGGAAGATCCCTTCACATAGAATGCTAGCTCCTTGAGAGAAGTGATTATTTTGTCTTTATATCACCAGCATGTAGCACAGTGCTTCCCTCTTTCCTTTCTTTCTTCTCCCTCTCTCTGTCTTTCTCTTTTTCTCTTCTAATATGTATGTATGTTTGTGTGTGTGTATTATATATATTATATATATATTATATATATACATATGGGAAGAGAGAAAGAGAGGGAGGGAGGGAAGGAGGGGGAGAGGGAGAGAGAGAGAGAGAGAAAGAGAACACTCTTTGAGCATAGGGACCGTATTTTTGCCTTTTGTTGTATGCACAGTGCTTAGAACAATACTTGGTATTTAATTAATGCTTATTGGCTTGTTAAGGAAACAGGCCCAGAAAGGTCCTGTGTCTTACCCAAGGGTACATAGGTAGTAAGTGGTAGAGCAAAGATTTGAACCCACAGTATCTGATTCTGATACCAGCACTATGTTAGAGCTTGTGGGAGTCAGCTCCAGGCTTGTACACAGCTGATGTTGCCTTCACTTTGAGGTCGGCCACCAGGATCTTCCTAACCCTGTCTCCTGCCTTTCATCTCTTAGCCCAGGTCACTTAAATCACTCACTTCCTCTTTCCTCATCAGGAAAAAGGCACTAGCTGTTGAATGTATTTTAGGGTGAATTCATCTCAGGGGAAGAAAGAATTACCATTCAGTCTGTCATGGTCCAGGTGGGGAGGAAGAAGTGAACCTACCTAGAGACTCAACAGGACCAATATTTCTCTTCATAGGCTTGCTATAGGACTTAGAGCAGGAAGGAACCTTAGTCATCATCTAGTACGATCTCTCATTTTGCAGAGGGGGAAACTGAGGCCCACAGAAGGTGAATGATTCACCCAAAGCTACACAGGTCAAAAGTAGCAAAGCTAGTCTTTTGTCTCCAGACCCCAAGTTGTTTGTCCCCATCCCCCACTATACCATACTGCTTTTCTATGCCTCTAGGACTTGTCTCACCAAATTAAATTCTATCAGAATTTGCAGTGAGGCAGATGGGATCACAAACAGTTTGGGATAGTCTTATATATAGGGAAAGATTGAACAGAGGCAAAAAAAGGAGATATCTCCCAGCCTTAGGGTTTGAATATCTCTGATTCCGATGATCTTGTTTAAGGAAGCTAGGTGGTATAGTCATTATAGTGCTTGAACTGGAGTGAGGAAGACCCAAGTTGAAATATTTCCTCAGACCCTTACTAGCTGTGTGATCCTAGGAATGCCTTTTAGTTTTGGCAAATTTAAAATGAAAATAATATTAGCATCTATCTGACAGGGTTGTTGTGGGCACTGACAATGACAACACCAGTAATAATGCTTTAAGGATTGCAAAGTGCCTTGCATATACTGGGTGTTCTAAAAGTCTTAACTTGCTGTTTCAAGTTTTAATAGCTTAAAACTATACTAAGATTTTTGTGAAACCCTGTATTATTTCATGTGATCCTTACAAAAACTCTGCTAGGTAGGTGAACCATTGTTATCCATATTTTACACATGAGGAAGCTGCGGCTGAGAGAGGTTAAGTCAATTCAGCAAGCGCTTATCAAGCACCTACTGTATGCCAGGTTTTATGTTAGGTGCTGGGTATATAAAGAAAGGCAAAAATGAGTCTCTGCTCTCAAGGAGCTCACAGACTAAGATGTGAACAACTGTGATCAAACAAGACATACACAGGATCAATTGGAATCTCAAAGGGAACAAACTAAAATTAAGGATGGTAAGATGCTAGGAAGTTAAAGATGTTAACACTTTAGCTGAAGCTTGAAGGAAGTTAGGGAAGCCGGGAAGCAGAAAAGAGGGAGAGTTTCAGACATGCTGCCTGAATGGGAACCCAGCTAGTTAGGTAACTCAGCTTGTCCTCTCCCTCTCCCACTCACTCTGCTTCTCTTCTCCTCCTCCTCTCCAAAAGAAGATAAATTTTGATGGCTAGAGGCTACCCACTTAACTTGGGGTTTACTGGCTAGATTTCTTTCCTTCCTTCTTTCCTTCCTCTCTTCCTCCCTTCCTTCCTTCCTTCCTTCCTTCCTTCCTTCCTTCCTTCCTTCCTTCCTT
>CM053586.1:227241398-227258673 GCA_028646515.1 Pseudochirops corinnae
CGGTTCACAGTGCTGATATGGTTCCTCGTAGCCGAGCTGACTTTAGTGGGAAGTATCCTTGTGTGCGTTTTGGAGTTGTAGGATTGGTTTAGAGTCCTATTTTATGGGTATTTTGGGGTGGCTATGTGAGAGCTGCGATATGTCACTGCTGCTATGCCGCCATCTTCTTAACATGCATTTTAAAAACTTTTAAATTCCAATTGCTCCCCTTCCTTCCTTTCCTTCCCTTCTCATTGAGAAGGCAAGCAATTTTATATAGGTTACACATGCGTAGTCATGGAAAACATATCTCCATATTAGTCATGTTGTGAAAGAAAAAACATACCAAAGAACGGAAAACAAGAAAAATAAAGTATTCTGCATTCAGACTTCATCAGTTCTTCAGGGAATGGATAGTATTTTTTTATCCTAAGTCCCTCAGAATTGTCTCAGATCATTGTATTTCTGAGAATAGCTGAGGCCTTCACAGTTGCTCATCATACAATGTTGCTATCAGTGTGTACAACGTTCTCCTAGTTCTGCTCATTTTACTTTGCATCACTTTATGTAAGTTTTTCCAGGTTTTTCTGAGAGCACCCTGCTCATCATTTCTTATAAATGCTAAGAGAACTTTACCAGAAAGTTCACCAGGGAGTCAGTCTGTTGAAGCCAACAGTAATCAGGGACCTTATATGGGTGATTACTTTTCCTACATTTCCTACATTTCCTCATCTATGGATTATGTGGGTGAAGTTCAGGGATCCAATTCATTGTAAAACATGATGGGGAGGGGCCCTGCCTTCCTCAGCACCACCAGTAACAACTTCTGACTGAGTGCCAGTGAGAAGCAGAGAGGCATCACAGTTCTAGAAGGGGCAGCTCCCCCCAGGCACCAGTCTTGCTTCCAGCCCAATCCTTAGAGCCATTATCCAGGATCCAGGCAGGCAGGCCAACCTGGCCAAAGCAGCTCAGCATTGTGAAAAGGAGTGACAGGAGGCATCACCCTGAGACAGAAGTGCCAGGTCCATCAAACCACCACCACCACCTTGATCACCATCTGCCATCAGATCCTGATGGAGACCACACAGGACCCTGAACCCAAGGCCCTTGGGAGCAGCACTGATTCCAACCCAGTGCCCTCAGCCATTGTCCTGGGAAGCAACACCTGCTCCTAAAGAGGCTGCAGCTATAGCTCCTGAAAAACCAGAATGGAAAATTTTTGCCACCAGAATCCTTGGTACTTTGTGCCAATATAGTTCAGCATCAGAAACTGATAGGATCTAATAAGTGAATATGACATTAAAGAAGATGCATCTGTTTGGGCACTGCACCCTAAGGACTAAGGGACTTTTCCATCTGACTGGCATTTGAAACTTTCCATGTGTGTTGTCTCCCCCATTAGAACGTGATCTCCTTGAGAGCACAGACTCTCTTGCTTTTCTATTTGTGCTTCTGGTACTTAGCACAGTAGCAAGGATACCAAATGTATCTTTGAGGCAATGCCATCTGTTTTCATTTTTTTTTTCTATATACAGTCATCTTCCTTTTCCAGTCATACTTGACCTCATATTTACCACCACTTCTCAAGGATAAGTTCTCCCTGATAACACAATGTAACCAACTTTTACCTGCTGTGAGACCTACAGTTGCTATTTAACCTTGAAAGATCTATCTAGATAACTTAGAGCAAAGGGAATTTCCAAATAACTGAAAAAAATTACAGATTATAATTTTACCCTGGCCTCACTCCATAAAAGAAAAAAAAATAAAGAATATTACAGTAACTACCAATCAGTACCATTGCTTTCTTATTTTTCTATCTGTATGAGCATAGTGTGCATATATATATATATATACACACATATATGTATGTATATGTGTATATGTGTGTGTGTGTGTGTGTGTGTGTGTGTGTGTGTGTATATATATATATGTATGTATGTATGTATATGCATCTTTGATGAATACCTGAAAAAGGAACAGGTGGGCTTTCACAGATGATTTTCTATATTGGTATCATTTCCTTCCACGGCTACATGTATTCTCAGACTAAGATAAATAATATTGGAATACATGGATTGGAAAAGACAGAAACTGGAATAATGTCTAGTATATCTGTATAACAGTTTGGATAGTATGGAACAGTAGTTCTCAAACTTTTTGGTCTCAAGACCCCTTTACACTCTTAAAAATAATTGAGGAACCAAAATGTTTTTGTTTATAGGGGTTATGTCATTTTGATCATGTCTGACTCTCTGTGATCCCATTTGGGGTTTTCGAAGACACTGGAGTGGTTTGCCATTTCATTCTCCAGGTCATTTTACAGATGAGGCAAACAGGGTCAAGTGGCTTGTTTACGGTCACATATCTAGTAAGTTTCTGAGGCCAGATTTGTACTCAGGTCTTCCTGACTCCAGGCCCAGCACTCTATTCACTGTGCCACATAGCCATCCTTATGTGGATTATATCAATATTGATATTCAATAAAATAGAAATTAAAACATCTTACCATTATTACAAATATAGTTTCATTATAACAAAGTCATCAAAAAGGTTTCTGGTACCCCCAGGTCCCTAAATCATACCCTGAAAACGACTGGTAAAGAGATTTTAAAATCCCTCTGTAGTCAGGCATGGTGGTGCCTGCCTATAATGCCAACTACTAGGAAGGCTAAACCTGGCAGATCTCTTGAGCTTGAGAGCCATGAACTTCAGTGAGCCAAAATGATTGGGTGTCCACACTAAGTTCAGCATTAATAGAGAGGGCCCCTGGGAGTATGGAGCCATAAGGTTGCCTAAGGAGGAGTGAACTGGTCCAGATCAGAAACAGAGAAGGTCAAAGCTCCTGTGCCAATCAGCAGCAGGATCAGGTCTATGAGTAGTCCCTGCACTTCCAACCTGGGTAATAGAGTACTTTTTTAAAAAATCCTCTGCATTTATTATTCACTGTTTTGTAAGAAAGCATATGACCACCTAAAGGAAAATGTAGTCTTTAAAGATCTCAGACAGAGTGTTTCACATACATATACAAACATTATATAAGACTCCATGACATCAACCATTCAATAAACATGTATTAAGTGCTTGCTACATTTCAGGTACTGTGCTGAGTATTGGGAATGTAAGAAAGAATAAAAACACGCCCTGTCTTCAAGAAGCTTACATTTTATTATATATATATATATATATATACATATATATATATACATATACATATATATATATTCACAATTACATGTTAAAAATAATTTTAACATTTTTAATGTTTTGAGTTCCAAATTCTATCTTTCTCCTTCCTTCCTCTCCCCCCTCCTCAGATGGTAAGCAATTAGCTACAGGTTATATAAGTACAATTATGTAAAACACTTCCACATTAGTCATTTTGTATAAGAAGACTTAAAAGAAAAAGAATGAAAGAAAGAAAGTGAAAAATAGCATGCTTCAGCCTTATTTTCAAACAGTATCAGTTCTTTCTCTGGAGGCAGATAGGATGCTTCATCATTAGTCCTTTGGAATTGTCTTGGATCACTGTATTGCTGAGAATGACTAAGTTATTCACAGTTCTTCATCAAATATATTGCTCCTACTGTGTATAATGTTCTACTGGTTCTACTCACTTCACTATGCATCATTTCATGTAAGTCTTTCCAGTTTTTCTGAAATCATCCTGCTGGTCATTTCTTATAGCACAATAATATTCCATTCCATCATATACCACAGCTTGTTTAGCTATTTCCCAATTGATCAACATCCAGAAGCTTACACTTTAATAGAAGAGACCATGTGTAATCAAATAAATATATACACAAAACAGACTGAGTGGATAGATGGTAACCTTAGAAGGGAAAGCTTTAGAAAATGGAAGGACCAAGAAAGGCATCCTGAAGAAGGTAAAGTTTGAACTGAAATTTGAAAGAAGTTGAAAATTCTAAGATGATGAAGAAAAACATTCCAGGCACAGGGGGTAGTTGATGCAAAGGACTGGAGATGGAGCATGGAATAACAAGTAGGCCAAGTTGGATGGATTATAAGACTATAGAAATAACTTTATTCAATAACATCCTGAGTATTGACATTAAGTAAGATGCTGAAAGATATAGGTTATATGCTCACTGAAGGTAGTTTACCCATGCCATAAAAGATGTTTTGTACAAATCCAAACAAAAAAGGATTCCTTATTAATGGTGAGGTTCTCCATATGCTTTTCTTTACACTGATGTCATATTATTGCACCAAGTCCTAGAATACCACTAAACCAGTTTAATTAAATACAGAACAAGGGGGAAAAAAGATTAATGTAACCATCCAACTCTGAAAAAACAATCTAGATAGATAGATAGATAGATAGATAGATAGATAGATAGATAGACAGATAGAGATAGAGATTAGAAAATGACCTACCTAGACAACCAATCCATTCCTTCAGTCTATTAACATAGTCTATTAACAGTTGGATAGAACTGAATGGACTAGGGCTAATACTGAGTAGGAAGAATTCAGGACAGATTATATTTGAGAATTCTGCAATTATTGAAAAAAAAAAAAAACAACTTGCACGTGTAGTTTAAAAAGTGTTTTCCTTACAAAAAGCCTATGGGATTGAGGAATAACTAAACAAACCTATGGTGTGCAAATGTCATGACCCCCATTTTACACAAGGAAGTTAAGACTCACAGAGGTCAAATGACTTCCATAGTGACACAGCTAATAAGTGGCAGACCTGGGATTTGAACCCAGTTTTTTGGACAAAGGTTAGAGCTCTTTCCATTCAACTATGCTGCCTCTTGAGGAACCACTGGTCCCTACCACAAAAGTCCCTCTCTTTAATAAGAGCATTTTTCCATTGTTGCTCCATGGCTACGATCTCAGAAGAATAAAAATCACACATTATCAAAAGGATGATGGAAAGGAGTTAATATGGACTGTATTTCCCTAAAATCTGATTTAAATAAAACATGAATCCAGCTGTAATCATACATGTTTTATGAATATCAGGAAGAAAAAACCAAAAATTACAAAAATTGAGGATGATAAAATAAAGCATCTGTATTTGAAAAAGAAGGCATATTTTTTAAAAAGGACTTGCACATTTAAAATATATATGCCAATTTTGGTGCTATTACTTTGCAACATGTACCTATGTATTTTTCCTATCTGGGATTTCATTTTATGAATATGACACATATTTGGGCAATTCAGTAGCAATAATAATAATAATAACAATCTCTTCCTTTTGCCCTGGGTTAGACAATCATGTCTTTATTATAGGGATTGATTCCTACTGAGGCAGAAACCAATAGACACATCTGTTATACAGAAATGTTCACTTAATGTGATCCTTTGTAATAAGATCAACAAGGCTCTGCTACAATCAACCATCTGCCAGAATATGAAAATAACCACATTACCTTCAGTTTGATTCAATTCAACATTTATTAAGCACCTACTTTGTACAAGGTACTATGGTAGGTGTCAAAGATACAATCAAACAAAACAATCTCTGACATTCAAGAATTTATATTCTAAGGGAGAGCTATCCATACAGAGATAACTAAACATATACACATACCCACACACAAACATACATATACACACATGGAATATATAAATACATATGTGAGTGTGTGTACACATGTGTAGATATGGTGTGTGCATGTGTGCACATATGTATTGTGTATATATATATAAAACCACGTGCATATATTCCATCAGTGACAAAGGGTGAACAGACCTAGGGAACATATATGGGAGAGTACACACATAAGGAACATAAGTGACCAGGACACATATACAGAGACACAGCTGATACTTCTAATCCTTCAGGACCTCTAATGTCCCCTGGTGATGTCATCAAGCTATTCCCCTTGAGCCTGTTCTCATTAGACATCTGGCCACTGGTCTTGAGAGCAGGGGCTTTCTTTTACCTTCCTTTGTATCCCTAGAACTTAGGACTTAGTGCCTGGCACATTGTAGGCTCTTAATAAATGTTTATTGACTGATAGACTATAATGGCCAGAAATCCTCTCTTTAATAAGAGTGAGTTGATAGTTCTTTGGACATGACTAAAGCTATTAGCCACTATATATAACTAAAGTCCAAACACCAGGCAGAGTGCCCCAGATTAAGCTTAATTTTGGTTTTCTAACTTAGTTCTTTCTACTAGAAGAAACATATCACCATGTTTCAACTCTCTATCTGATTTAGGGTTAGAAAGTCTTTTTAATTCCCACTTAATTCCTTCCTGGGACTCCTGTTTCCCTAACACATTGAAGGGACCTCTGCCAAAGATACCTGACATAATCGGGTATAAATAAGCTGCCACTCACATTATTCAAGTGCATTTGCAATCTCCTAAATGTGGGAATTCCTTCTAATGATAAAGAGTGGAAACTATCCATGCCTACTCGTCCTATGTGAGCTTTGTCTATGTTCTCTCAAAACTTCACCACAAGAACATTCACCAATGTACTGTATAGGCCTTTCTCATTTTCTCCCAGTGGCACAAAGGAACCAGTTGAGCACTCTGACTATCCACTCACAAGTCATATAACAGGAACAAACAGAGGTTAACTTACCTATAGCATAAGGATATTCAAAAAGGATAGGCACTCAGGGCGCTTTAAGTTAATTCAGCTGAGCAAAGCTCCCTTGCCAGAGTCACTCACTGTGACCCACCAACCAAGCTCTAGCTCCTTGTGGTTGCTTCGTACTCAAGTGATAAGTGAAATCAACAGCCCAGAACCAACCAAGTCTCAAGGAAAGTCTCAATACCTTTTAAGGAATAACCAGTTTAACTTGGATGAGTGAAGGGGAAGGGTTAGACTATTGCTCCTGCCACAGGAAGGCTTTCACAAAGTTTGGTATAGATAGGCAAGTTGTCATATATAGTTCAGGAATTACTGACATTCCCTTGGTCAGTTTTTTTTCAGTGTTAATAAAGTGTAGGATATTTTTTCCATACTTTTTATATCTTCCCTTCCTTCAGATAAGGCCCTCACAATTATATGACTTCCAGCATGAATCTTCTCTATATATAATTGGTCCAACCCATCTATTTTCTTTACCTGTAGTATCTTCAGTACCATTTTTTTTCTTTTCTATGTAAGTACCCAAGGAACTGCAATGTTAGGGTTCAAGTGTGGCGGTTCCATTAACCTCAATGGAGAAAACAGTTTGTTGAAATGCCTTTTGAAGCTTTTTTCCATTTTTCTTCCATCTCTAATCCTCCTTCCATTTTCATCCTTGTATGTCCTTGGGATAACATTACCCAGTTGAATATATTGTCAAACTTTCTTTAAACTGGTCCTGTCTTCCACAACTTCTCTCTCTTTTATGAGATAATATTGCTCACAATTGTCTATCATTCTTGTTTATAAGATTTCATAGACAAGTTTATATTCTTTTATTTTTTTTTTTTTTTGCTTTTTGGAGGGGGGAGGGCAGGGCAATTGGGGTTAAGTGACTTGCCCAAGGTCACATGGCTAATAAGTGTTAAGTGTCTGAGGCCAGATTTGAACTCAAGTCCTCCTGATGCTAGGACCAGTGCTCTATTTACTGTGCCACCTAGCCTCCCCACAAGTTTGTATTCTAACCTAGTATGGGCCTGAACTCAAGAAAATTCATCTTCCTGAGTTTGAATCTGGCATCAGGTACTTACTATCTTGTGTTACCATGGGCAAGTCATTTAACCCTACCGTTAGTTTCCTCATCTATAAAATTATCTGGAGAAGGAAAAGTCAAACTGCTCTAGAATCTTTGCAAAGATAACCCTAAATGGGGTCACAAAAATCAGACACAAGTGAAAAAAAGACTGAAAGTAC
Organism: Pseudochirops corinnae; assembly: GCA_028646515.1. Classification (NCBI taxonomy): domain Eukaryota; kingdom Metazoa; phylum Chordata; class Mammalia; order Diprotodontia; family Pseudocheiridae; genus Pseudochirops; species Pseudochirops corinnae. Next base: position 227,249,198 of record CM053586.1, read on the forward strand.
AGCCTTTGGCAGCCATCTCTCTTTGGCAAGTAAGTCAAATTTTACTGGTCTCCTTGTGACAATAAATGCACACTCATTAAATGTCCGGATGAAATTATTATAGTCAATTTGATGTCAATCTATTGTCCATTTCACTTCTTGATTTTCAATTAGTTTAAATAATTTAGGGTTCAATAATTTAATTATATTCCATTTTTCTCACTGTTTTTCTTCTTCCTCCTCCTTTTCCTCTTCCTCCTTCAAATTCCATTTTTAGCTCTAAGTAGTTGATGGTCTGTGTATAGACATACAGCTGACTTAAATATAACTCTCGCATCAATAAAAATTCTTTTCCTCCTTGTTAAAATGAGATCTATTTCCTTCTTTATCTCTTTCATTTCTCTGAGCCATCACAGCTATTTTTTCCCCAGGACCCACAAACCCTTTTGGCTTACAATTCAAGTATATCAAAGATTTCACAAAAGCCAAGCTAAGAAGAGAAGGCCATTGCCTTCCTCCTGCCTGGTCATATTCCTACCATTATATATAGAATATCCCAAAAGTTTCAGTGAGGTTTTAATAGTTAATAGCTTAAAACTGCACTATCTTTTGGAACACCTTGTGTGTATGTATATATGTATCTGTATGTGTGTACATATACACATGTAGATATATATGTATACATATATACATATGTATTTGAAGTACTTTACATAAGCAATAAAAAACATTAAGCATCTACTATATCACAAGTCTTAGGGATACAAAAAAAAGTCTTTGCTTCCCCTCAATAGCTACTTCCCTCAAGAAGCTTATGTTCCAATGAGGGAGAACACATACACACACATATGTGTGTGTGTATAGATATAGATATAGATATAGATATACACATAAATCTATATATACACACACACTTATATGTGGGTGTATACAAGGTACATACAAGGTATCCTAAGAAAGGAAGGCACTAGAAGTTGAAGAGACCAGGAAAGGTCTCCTGCAGAAGGTGGCCCATGACTTGAACCTTGAAGGAAATCAGGAATTCCAGGGTATGGAGGTGAGGAGGGAGAGCATTCTAGGCACAGAGAACAGCCAGTAGAAAGGTAAAGAGATAGGAAATGGAGTGTCTTGTAAGCACATATGAAGAAGACTGTCGCATTGTAAAGAGCTTTTAATGTCAAACAGAGGACTTTATATTTGATCCTAGGGGTAGTAAACAGACAGGAAGGGAGAGAGAGAGACAGAGAGAGATCAAGATAAAGAGACAGCAAGGAAACACAGCAGAGGGCTTCTAAGTCACCAAGAGTGCTAGGAAGACCAGGTTCAGCTGTGCCTCTCCTTAGCCTGATCAGCCTAAGCAGAATGAATAGACAGTCTGAAAATATGACAAGGAGATTCTAAAATTATGTGTAGCCTCGTGAGGAAGTTACATTATAAAAGGCATATGGTCACTAATACCGACAGACTGACTAGGGAAACAGTAGATAGACATCTCCCATCTCCAGTTCACTCTAAGGTATATGTTCACTAAGAGAAATGGAGTACGAATTGTCCACACTATTTAAATCATTCTCTCTCTCTGTCTCTCTGTCTCTCCATGTCTCTATCACTCTTCATCTCTATCACTCTCTGTCTCCTTCCCTCCTCCTGTTCTATCTCTGTCTCTGTGTCTCTGATAATGGTTTACTTTTATAGAGTATTTTCCATGTGCAAAGTGCTGTCCTCTTAATCAGTATGTGATTCTCCAAAACAACCCTACAAGTTAGATGGCACATATATAGTTATTCTCTTTTTACAAGTCACTGACACTCAGGGAAGGGACATGACCTGCCCAAAATCATCTGATTAGCAAGTGTTGGAGCCTCTTCAAATCCCAGCCTCCTGATTGTTCTTTCCAACCACATCAAGCTATCTCTAATCTAGCTTCTCTGATCAACTCTTGCCTCTGTTCCCTCTCTTTTCCAGCCATGTCAATCATCTTCAACCTGCCTTTCTTCACTTGAATTCACATAACTCAATGCCTTTCACTTCTTTCTGTTAGTTCCTCCTTTATCATTCTGACCATTTCCTGGTCAGTCTAATATAACACAATTCATTGAGCAGCTGTTTGTTCACTTGGTTGTTTGCTCCTAGATATAACACATATTATTCTATGTGTGTCCATAGCAAGTTACATTTTACCATTCATTATCCTAAGTTCTTAAATGATTTAAATTTGGCTTCATTTGACAACAGGGCACATTTTTGGATGAGCTTGGGAGAATAGTCATTTGCAGATTTGGAAACTGTCCTTTCAAAGAGGCAATGCAGGCAATTTACATAAATAACAAAAAATGTGGTGGCTTCTTTAGGACTAAAAGAGGCATAACTGGGGGTCCCAACTAAGGCTGATCAGTTCATTTCCACCTAATACAGTTCTAATAGTAGAAGGTTTTACTCATGTAAGTAGTTTGTTTTTTCAGAGTTCTCTGGAGAACATTATCATGAACTCTCATGTAAGCTGCTGCTCCTGAGATTCCCCAACATCACATAATTCAATCAATCAATCAATCAACAAGCATTTTTTAAAGCACCTACTATGTACCACTATGCTAGGCACTAGGGATAGAAATAAAATAAATGAAACAGTTCGTCCTTATTCTTTCTAGGTTCTCCTTTGCCTCAAGGGCTTCTCTATATTATGTCCAGGAGTTATAAATTATGACTTATGTATATTGGCCTTCCAAGGGGGCCTTCCACAGCTTTGGAAAGAAAACTGATTTGGGAAATAAGAAGTATGTATGTTTGGAGGGAGGCACCTTTGCAGCCACTGGTGTGGGCACTTTGGTAGCAGAGTGGTTAGGTTGTGACTACCATGAGAGGGACCAACCCTGGCTCAGAAAAGGGGAGGTCAAGACCTCAAATAGAAAATGGAGCACATAGGGTAGAAGAGTGTTAAAATAAAAGTGGATATGCTTGTGTCAGAGACAAGTCCCATGCCTGACTGTTGCTGGGAGTCTGGAATGCAATCCATGTTACCACTCTCCAATAGGTTGATCACCTACCCCTTGGAGTCAGGTCACAGCTCCCCAGGTAGTCCTCGAGCTACCACTCTAGACACTGCTGGTCTAGGAGATATATTTGTGGTTTATCTTTCTTGTTTGGGGGAAATCTAAATAGTATCCATGCCCACTCCTCCCCTACAAATACACACATTAAAGACATACATCAGCTTGTACTGAAAGGGGTGTTCTTAAAGTTGGGGTTCTTAATTTTTGTGTCATGCACAACCTCTCTGGCAGTCTAACAAAACCTGTGGACCCCTTCTCAGAATAATGTTTTTAAAAGGCACAAAATAAAATGCTTAAGATTACAAAGAAAAACCATTCTAGTCCAAAAAGAGAATTCTTCAAGTACTTTGTTCTTCTTCTTTTAAATTCTGCCACATGTATCTGAGGTAATAAATATTTTACCATTTAATAAATGTTTTATCTGTCTAATAATATACCATCCCATCTTCTCCATCACAGTCTCCAGATTTCTCAATAGTTAAATAAAAACTCTGGGATTGCCACTGATGATTTTCTATCAGTCTATGTTTATTTTAAATTTCTCACCTAATTTTAAGACATTTTAATGATGATAACATTGAGATCATAATTTTCTGGTGGATACTTCTCATATTGTATGGTGAGTATAAGACATGAACAAAAATTTCTTCAAATTGCTTAGAAAACTATTACACGAAGTCTGGCGTCCAAGAAAAGCAAATGCAGTGTAGTGGAAAGAATAAAAAAAAGACTTGATTCTCAGTCTCAACTCAGCTACTTCTGGCTGTTTGTCTCTGGACAAGTCAAGTCAACAAGCATTTATTAAGCACCTACTGTGTGCCAGGTTCTGTGCTAAGCACTGAGGATACAAAAATAGGCAAAAAACCAGTCCCTGCCCTCAAGGAGCTCACAATCTAACATGAAAACATCTATGTATAAACAAGATCTATGCAGAATAAAATAGAGATAATTAACAAAAGGAAGGCACCAGGAATTGGGAAAGGCTTCCTGATGAAGTTGGGACTTTGGTTGGAATGTGAGGGACATCAGAAAAGCCAGACAATAGAGATGAGAAGAGGGAAAATTAAGATACTTAAACTCATTCAACCTCTATTACATCACCTCTGAAGTGGATATAATAATATGATAGTTCAACAAGTATTTATTTTATGCCTTATATATGCAAGGTGAGAGGCAGAATGTGATTTATTAGATGGAAAGAAGGTCTTCCAATCTGGTAGACCTGCGTTTGAGTCCTTCCTCTGACATGTGCTATCTGTGTGACCATGGGCAAATCATTTGGTCTTTCAGTGACTGAGGCAATTCATTAAAAATTATAAACTACAGATGAAGTGCTGCTGTGTACCAGTGAGAGGAATTTTCATACTGAGAGTTGCCCACACTAATTGTATCTATGAGGATAAAAATTATTCAACCTACAATAAGAGAGACTGAGGCAGAGCTCTGAGCCAATGGCACTTTATTAAAGGGTCCATGGTCCCCTCTAATGAAGTGGACCTCAGATCTTCCTCACAATCTAAAATGCCTTCTCCTTCCAGGTCCCTATTTTTATAGGGTTAAATATCTAGACATTCAAGAAGAGCTACACCAAATACAAAATAATTCCATTGGTTGACATATGATACATAGACTAAGATAAGCAGGGTCACAAATTGGGTGAAGCAAGGAATACCTCTACTGTCATAAGATGGGTAGGCTTCTCCTTCGGTTAGGCAGGAGTTATACATATGCCCCAAGAACATATCAGGGGGATTTTCCATATCATGCGACCGCCCATGCTTGGTTTGGTCATAAAATTTGAGCAAAACAGGATGGAGATATCTTTGTCAGCATTCTTGCGGTTGCACAAGTAAGCTCCACAGAAGAATGTTAACCCAACATTATGGTCATCAACCCTGACCTTCAAAGACTACCTTGACCTAGTCCCTAAATGAGGAAATAGAAAGAGAAAAGATCTGGATTTCCCTGATATGGACAATTGGTTATTAATAATCATTTCTCATTAGTAAATTAAAAGGAAAACCTAAGGAGAAAGTACTAATGGTTCAGGGAAGGCTTCTTGAGAAGATGTAACTTAAACTGAACTTGTGGGAAAATAATGATTCTGAGAAGTGGGTGAGGAGGGTATGCATTCCAGATATGGGGGAATGGCTAGTGCAAATGCACAGAGATTAGAGACAGAGTGTCAAGTGAAGAAAGTACTTTGAAAACCTTGAAGTACTATGTAAATGTGCGCTAGTATGGTAATCCCAGATGATTTACAATAACCATAGAACTATAGAACCTGGTCTTTGAGGCAACTAGATGATCACTTGTTAGGAACATTTAGAAAGGTTTTATTCTTCACCTATCAGTTGGACTAGATTACCACTGAGGTTCCTTCCAACTCGGAGATTCCCAGGAATTTTCTTTCTTTACACACACAGCAGGAAGAGGCCTTTAGCAAGTAGGACCAGCTTGTTGTCAAACCTATACTCTAGGTAGTTCATAATATGAATAACCTGCATACCAATAATTGTAAGATGGCCTATTCAGAATCCATCTCAATCATCTAGCTAAAGGGGGTAAAAGATATGAAAGGTAAGGAAATGATGATTGACTAATTGTTTGATTTTTAATTTTAAATTCACTAAATTTCATTTTAAGTCCCATAATTAATAATGAATGATATTTATATAGCATAGACAGAAGTTACACCCATTATCTCATAACTCAAATCACTGCCACACAATATCACTATGAGACAGATAATTATTAACACCATTTTACAGATGAAGAAACTGAGAACCAGAGAGGCTTAAATGATTTGCCTCTGGCCACACCCAATTGTTCCTGATTCTAAGCCCATAACTCTTTCTAACAGCCTTGTTCAGTGTCTTGTCTTCATCAGCAAACATCAAAATATTCTTCCCTTTTCATGTTATTTGTAATGCTAAGTGTTAAGAGAAACCATTTATCTAGAACATATACACCAACTTTAATACATTTCTTGCTGAGCATGTTGACTTTTGTTTTTACACTGAGCTTAGAGGCCTTCCATCTATGACAATAACTGATAGTCTAAGACCTCAGCAGCGGCTCTTATTGAATTCCCCTCATTCCCCTGCCCCAAGTCACTATATTTCTGCCTTGATGACCCCCTTTCACCTTTATCTAGGGAGCAAGAATCTACAGAACCAGGCATTCATTTTAGTTATCTATTGATTTATAAAACCTGCCCTTTGCCTTGAGCTCCAAGTACATTACACTTTTATAAACAATCCCCTAAACATTATCACTCTTGTCAATTAAAGTATGCCCCCTGAGATAAACTGAACCTTTCCACTCCAGTAAGGGAGGCTTTCTTTTTGGCAATAAGGACCAGCAATCAGTGGTCACATGTCATCACCCAGGTAATGGGACAGAAACCAACACACATCCATAAGACCCTTGCCTTTCAAAAGTTCATCAGGAATGCACAGATACTTCCCTGAGAAACAGTGGCAGGTCCTGGCAGGAGAATATAAAATAAAGCTGCTTTTTTAAGTCAAGTTTTCAAAGATCCTACAACCAAGCTTAAAGGGTCTATATAGGAAAGTGAGTTCACTCTGGCAGTAACAGAATATGAATTTCAAGTGTTATGGTTATAAATATTTTTAATAGATGGGGGGGAGAATTTATTTCTATGGACCAGTGATCTTCTCAGTATGCATACTTCCCTTTGTAAGTACAAAATACAACTCATTCATATCTTCACACTTTGTGGGTTACTTTTTACATATTAATCCACTCAACATGATGAAGACCTTCCTTCCTCTGGTTCTGGTAAAATTTTGTGGGCATTAGGGCAAAGCATGGAAATAAAGTAGACAGATATGCGCTGCACCCTCCCCACCCCATCACATTTTGAATCACCTCAAATATATGCTCAATTTGGCTAAATTGTATCTCTTTCTAATTTTTACATATATCATCCAGCTATGAATTTCAAAGCAGTAAATTAATTCATGCCTGGAAAAATTACAACAGAAGGGTAAATTTTATTCAGAAGAAATGCACTAGGTAAAAGGTAGAGTGTAATCATATCATATACCAAGATAACATACTAAAGTGAATATATCTGTGAATCAGAGTAGGTGAGAATGATGGAAAACATTTGAGTGAAGATTAACGGAGGGATGAACTGAAGCAAAATTGCTTTGATAGTATTTATACTACATACCACTTAGACAGATGGAAAGATATGTGTGATAAGTCTCAGAAAAAAACAAACTAGCATGGAAGCATAATGTAGTAGTGATAGGGGATTTAAGTTATCAGGGTATCTGCTGGAGTTTTCTCTCTCTCTCTCTTCCTCTCTCTCTCTCTCTCTCTCTCTCTCTCTCTCTCTCTCTCTCTCTCTCTCTCTGTCTCTCTACCCCCTAAGATGGCATGCTTACCAAATTTGCAGGTGGCACAAACTAGAAAGCATGGCTAACACTGGAAGTCAGAATCATGATAACAAAAAATCTCAATTTAGTAGAATAGTAGACTGAATCTGAATTCAAATGAACACTAATACTACAGGTATAAATATATAGCCCTTTGGAGGAGAAAATCAACTATACAAATAACAGATGGGGAAAAGGTTGATAGATAGTTGGTTGGATTTTGTTGTCTAGAGGTTTTTTTGACCAAAAAAAAAGAATCGTAAATTCTATCTTATATTGAGAAAGTTTATAATTCTTCAGTACTAGGCTTTGGTCAAACCATATCTGGAATATTGTTTTTTCAGTCTTAGGCAAAACATTTTAGCAAGGACATTGAGAAGATAGAATGGAACCAAAGGAAGGCAACTAGAATAAGTTGACCAAGATGTTATAGGAACCCAAAGAGTTGCATAAGAAAATTGGTTGAAAGAACTCCAGAAAAGAAAACTGATGGAGTGGGAGTAGTGAATGTGGGAATTGTTTTCAAGCATTTAAAGGGCTATTACATAGGAGACCATTTAGGTTTGTTTTTCTTGGCCCCAGAGCCCATAACAAGGAGCAATGCATTGGAAAATGTTTGACAGACAATCAAATTTTGCATGAAGGCAATTAAAACTCCCCCAAAGTTAGAACTGAACAAAAGTAGAATAGGACACCCTGAATAATAATGATTTGCTCATCACTAATAGTCTTTAAGAGAGACGGTCATCTAGTTGGACAGATAAAGAAGAGGTTCCTATACAAGCTCATGGTGGAATTGATGGCCTATAAAGTAGGTTCCTTCCATCTCAGAGTCTATAATTCTATAATCATTTTTATTGAAGTCATAGTCATGTTAAATTAGAATTGTTATAATTTTTTCTTCCTGTGTTATTTGTCCTTTCCCTAGAGGCATTAGAGATGCCATCCTTACAAGTAGCTCTGAAAGCAGGGATGGTGTGTGTGTGTGTGTGTGTAACTCTTACTATTCATCTACTCTTAAAATCTGAGCACAAAAATTAGAATATTAGAATATTAGATTATTCTTCATAACTCAGAGCTTTGATTATAACTTCTACTGCTTACAAACCTCTGCCCCCAGCACCATCAACTAAAATCCAAGATCCTTAGTGTGTCATTTAAGGCCCTCCACAATTTTGCTCCAACCTACATTTCCAGACTTAATTTGAGTTATTTACCTTAAATACTCTGTGCTCCAACCAAACCAAACTAATCACTATCCTCCAAGCATAGTCCATCTTAGGACACACTATTTTCTATACCTAGAATATTTTCCCCACCGTCTTTACCTAAAAAATGCTATGCTTCCTGATTTCATCCTCTCTGAAATCTTCCTGATTTTTCCAACTAGAAGTTATCTCTCTACTATCTAAACTCTCAATACTTTGTACCTCTCTTATATACTATTTTAATTTATATTATATGTATCAGTACACATATTTATTGCCTCATAAAATATTCTAAGCTCCAAGAAGGACAAGGACAATTTCTTATCTACCTTTATGTTTGCTCTTTCTTTTTTCTCTTGACATATGACTATAGCTAACATTTCTGAAACCATATTACAATGGTGGCAGTAGAAATCCTTGCTTTATCCCTGTTCTTATTGGAAAGAGTTTAACCATTATGGATAATGCTAGCTCTTAGTTTTAGATAGATCCAATTTGCCATATTAAGGAATGGCCCTTTTATTTCTATTTTTTTTTATTGTTTTTACATAACAGAGTGCTATATTTTTCCAAAAAATTCTACATTTATTGTTCTATTTATTAAAATTGTTCATCATATTGATAGTTTTCCTAATAGTTAATCAGTCCTATAATACTGGTACAAAGATAATTGGGTCATATAATCTTTTTAATATGTTATAATTTCTTGCCTAATATTTTATTCAGTATTTCACATCAATTTTCCTGAGTGATATTGTTCTATAGTTTTCTTTCTCTTCTTCATCTGCCCTGGATTTGATATCAGGACCATATTTGTATCACAGAAAGAG
>CM053586.1:227278814-227308329 GCA_028646515.1 Pseudochirops corinnae
ACTCTGGCTGCGCTCTCCTCCTCCCTCTCTCTCCCATGATCTTTCTTTTCCCCAAAGAAGGAATCTAGGGTTTGGGAGTTGTTCTTACTTTGCTTCTTATGCTTATTCTTACTCATGGTTGTTCAGACTGTGAATTTTTTTTTTTTTAAATCTCTGTGGGGCTCTGCTTCCAGAAGGGAAAACTCTGTCCCAAATCGCTGGGGTCCTCCTGGCTGCCGTAGACTTCTGGCTAACTGGATAATGAAGACTCCAAGACCGTGGCCCAAGACGACGATCCGGATCCAGGCCGCTCAACCCAAGAGCACTGGCCTGAAAACAATCTCTCAGTCCCCCTGCTGTCTGCAGGCCACGGACGGGAAGCTACAAAGCAGAGGCGGGTACAAAACCTCTGCCTTTTGCTTTTCCACTCTGGAGACCTTTCGGCAGGACTGCTTATCTCCCCCTTTCACAATCCCCACTCGCAGCTGGTGCTATCCGCTCACCTGAGAGGCTTCTCTGCTCCTCCTGCCCAGCCGCCCCCGGGGCACAGCCACGGCTTCAGGCCAGGCTGGTTTCGGTTCGCAGTGCTGATATGGTTCCTCGTAGCCGAGCTGACTTTAGTGGGAAGTATCCTTGTGTTGGCTACAGTTTTCAAAGTAATAATCAGCAGGGGGGAAAAGTCTCCACATATTTTAAATTGGCTTAAATGAACAAAGTTCTACCAATTTATATTTCCCCCCCCCCTCTTAAAAGTGAAATTTCCTGAAAATGACTACCTTCTTAAAGCTATTGATAGAAACCTTTAAAAGTCTGCTAGGCCTGAGGTATTATCTACTTGTTTACTCAGAGATTAGAAGAGAGAAAGATTAAAGTTCTGTCAAAAATAATATATCAGTTTATCCAGGATGTCATTCATTGTTACCAAGTTCAATTTCTAATAATTATAGAAAGATAAGACAGCACATTAAAAATAAAAATATCCAAAATCACATGATCATCTCAGCAGATGTTAAAGACTTTGAAAAAATACAACACTCATTTATGCTAAAAACTCCACAAAACATAGTTATAGTGGATTTATTTTCTTATGTGATTAAAAAATAATCTATCTAAAACCAAAAGTAAGTTCTTTATGTAATGGGAAACATTAGAAGCTTTCTGAATAAATACAGGACTAAAGCAAGGATACCCCCCTTCCATGTTAGCATTTGATATAGTTCTAGAAATTCTATAGTTCTAGAATTTCTAAGAGGAAGATATGAAATGCATAAAGACTGGCAGAGGAGAAAAAGAAAGACTATGCCTGCTTGCTACTGATAGGAAGATTTATTTTTAAAAGTCCTATGAAATCAGGAAAAAATAACAGCAACAAGAGCTTCAGCAAAAAGTGGCACTTTTTTTAAACTCACAAAAATCAACCATATTTTCATATAACAGAAACAACAAGAGAAGAGGATGTCTTATTCAAAATCACTAAAAATGCATAAAGTATTTAGTATCATTTTACCAAAATACACTTAATAACTTAAAATTCATAAAATATTTAAGAATTCCTTTACCAAAGCACATTCAACATTCCTCTGCATAAATTCAACTACAAAATCCTACTAAAAAATAAAGGACAACCTAAATAGCAGTACCTATGGCTGAACCATCTCAATATAATTAAAACGATAATACTACTAAAGTTAATTTACAGATTTGGTCTTATAACAAACTACCAAAGAAATATTTTATAAAGCTAGAAAAAACAATAACAAAATTTATTGGGATATGTGACCTGAATATTAAAGATTATACTGTAAAGACAGAAGAGAAGCATATTATATACCTTTTATAACTATGTGTAGGAGATAACTAAAGAAGGGGCAGATGCAACATCAAAAGATAAAACTGATAATTTTGATTACATGAAATTGAAAAGCTTTTGTACAATGCCTCTAGGATAAGGGAAGAGGTTGAATGGGGAAAAAAAACTTTATATCAAGTTGAGCTGATAAGGATTTGACAACCTATATGTAGTCAACTTACAGAAATGTATCATCAAAAGCTTTCTTTTGATCAATTTTGATCATTCAAAAACCATTCTCCAATATATAATCAAAAGATATGCACAAATAGTCCTCAAATAAAGGACTGAAAACTATTAGGGAACTATATGGTCCCTTTTCCAGTTGTATTATATATATATATTTATATATATAAAATATGTATGGAAATTTTAATTTAAAAACTTTTTTTAAAAAAGAGAGAAAACACCCCAACCATATGACACAAAGTTCCAAATTATTAATAATGAAAGGAACAAATCATAACAACCCTGAGATTTCATCTCACACTAGGAAAATTAGCAAAGATGGCAAAAGAAATAGCCATCAGTGTAAGGATTGAAGGAAGCCATATTCATGCAATGCTTGTGAAACTGTGCAACTATTTTGAAAAACAATGAGGAATTATGCAAATACAGTGACTAAAATGTCTGTGCTCTTTGACCCAGAGATTCCATTACTAGACATATAACCACCAGGGAATTATTGCCAAAGGAAGACTCTATATTCACCAAAAGATTAATAGCAGCATTTTCTGTGGTAGCAAAGAACTGGAAAAAAATAGATGCCTATCAACCAGGGAATAGCTAAACAAATTGTGGTACATGAATGTAATGGGATATTACAGTACTGTAAGAAATGATGAATACAGAGATTCATGACAAGATGAAATAATGCAAAGTGAAGCATGTTAAGTCAGGAAAACAATATTCACAATGCCAACAACATTATAGATGGAAAGCACAACCACCACAAAACAATTGAAACTGAATGCTGTGAAATTATAAAGAATAACTTTGACTCCAAAGAAATGATAGAAGACACTTCTTCCCATTTCTTTGCATAGGTGAGGGTTGACAAGTATGGAATATTGCGTAAAATGTCAGATTATTTTCATAGTGTCGACTGGTATTGCTGCACTTCATTTTCCTTTTAAAAAAATTCTTTGTTATAAAGATTGGCTTTCTAGGGAAGAATGGGGAAGAGAGGGAGAGGTAAGCAATGTAAAAACAAAAGATATCAATAAAATCTATTTAATAAAGACAAAAATAGGAAATGAAATGCAAAAGACCCTTAGGAAAGAATACTGAAGGAAGACCCTATCTACATTATTCAGTTTTATTCAACAAACTTTAATACAACCTACCTACGTACTAAGTAGCTAGCTAGGTGGTGCAGTGGATAGAGAGTGGAACCTGGAATCACGAACACTCATCTTCCTGAGTTCAAATCTGACCTCAGACACATATCAGCTGTGTGACCGTGGGCAGTCACTTAACCCTGTTTACCTCAGTTTCCTCATCTGTAAAATGAACTAGAGAAAGGAAACGGCAAAACACACCAGTATCTTTGCCAAGAAAACTCCAAACGAGATTGCAGAGTTGAACAGGACTCGGGGAAAAAAAAGACTGAACAACAACAAAGTAATTATGATCTCAGACAACACATAAAGCAAAGACCTAATTAAAAGAGATCATCTACTACATTCAGCAGCTAGGTGGCTTAGATGATAGAGTACTGTGCCTAGAGTCAGAAGACCTGAGTTCAAATTCTTTGTGACTTTGTGACCCTGGGCAAGTCACTTAACTTCTGTTTGCTTAATCCACTGGAGAAGTCAATGGCAAACTACTCCAGCATATTTGCTAAGAAATCCCTACAAAGGTGTCACAAAGAGGTGGACACAACTCAACAACAACTATATACTAGGATCAGGAAATATAATGACATAAAACAAATGGTCCTTGCTCTCACTAGCTTACATAGTACTGAAGAGAATACAACTTGTACACAGAAAGGTAAATGGAAATTATATTCAAAATGAGAAATAAGTACTTGTTGTTGTGTTTATCCTTCATTTTTGAAGAGGACCATGCTTCAGGGAAATGAAGACATGATTTTCAGTTGACTTGGATTTGAGTGAAGGAAGGCTGCCTCACTTTCTCCTCCAGAGCCATCTGGGTCCAGTGGCCAGATATTCATCACAATGAGTGGAGATGACCCAGGATGCCATGGGAGACCCTGGCCCTTTTAGGCTAAGGCCTTTTCATGTTCTCATGTAGAGTAAGATAATGCCCCTTCAGTGAATAGGCTTCTTTAGGAAGGTAGTCAAGGAATGGCCCCTTTAATTAGAAAAATGACTGACTTGTGGGTAATGCTTAGTAGTTCTCCCTTTCAAGGACAGATAGATAGAATGGAAGAAACTCTTCTAGCCAAAATGGAATTCTTTGGTTTCTCATAATCCATGGACAAAAGAAGAGCTGTGAGTCTTAAAGAGACAGATTGGTTTTTGTTTGTCCTTGAGATTGGAAATCCTGCAGACTGTGAGAACTGAACAAGGACTTGGAAATCTGAATGGAGTGTCTCCTTTACATTTGGCTTCATTTTCATTTTTTGGAGGAAGACAGAAGACTGGGATGGGAGACTAGAGATATGGAATGAGGTTTTAGAGGTGGCAAATGCCTTTACAGATCAACAGCAATAGGGTAGTTTTTAACCAAGAAGAGGTAAGCCTAGGTAGAGCATACTGATTACTGATGAATTATCCCTTTGAGAGACTTGCTAACTGCTGGTAATTTTGCCTGTTCTTTCCTCCCTCACCTTGTCATGGAGGCTTTAAATCCAAGAATTATCTAGTTTTTAAAGTTTATTTACCTTTCTATTTCATTAGTATGAATTCTGCCTAGAAGAACTTTGATGGATCATAGCTGCTTTGGACCTGTGTGTTTCATTTTTGTGAAAGGGAAGCCAGAGAGGGGAGGACAAAGTGACAAGGTTAGGTATACAGATGTGAAAGGGACAGAAAACATCGACTATCTGAATTGTCAGGGGAAGGAGGAATAACTTTAGGGGCTTCTGAGCTGTATGAGAGAGAACCATATTGATTGGCATATTTTATAAACCTCCCAAAGCAGGGTAAAGAATATATATATTCAGTCCCTCTCATCCCCCAGGCTAAAAAAGACAAAACAAAAAGTTAAGGACTTAAAAAGCAGATTGGCTGACTGTAGATAGGCAGGAATTTGCTGTGGTGTTCCCATGGCCCTTCACTCCATTGTTCTCCACAATGAGGCATAGGAATCCTGTAGGCGAAGAACTAAGGGCAGGAACTAGGGAGCAGATAAGGGCAATAGTTGGATAAGTAGGTGATGCCCCCCCTAGGTGGGGAAAGGGAATGAGGACCCTTCCTCTTTAATCTAGAAGACGCTTTCCCTTGTATGCAAATAGCGCCAATAGACATTGCTTCACTGGACTAATATGAAATTACATCAAAATTTGATCCTGTGGGAAAGAATGATGTCTCTAGGCAAGACAATGAAACATATCTACTCAACTTATTCTAAATCAAGTTGTAAGATTATTTATTAGGTAGTCATATTCCACTTAGTAGGAACACATGGCTATGAGAACTGCCTGTGTATGCCAGATCCAGTTCTTTTCTTTTGTACACAAGTAATATAAATGCCTTGGCTAAGCCAGGAAATTAAAGAGTCTGGGGCAGTTGGAACTCCAAGGAGCATAAAAGCTTCTTCAGGGAGGAGCCTCTGTTGGACCTAGTCTTTGCCTTAGGATCATAGATCTAAAGCTAGAAGAGTCCTCAGAGGCCATCTAATCCAATCATTTCATTTTACAGGTAAAGAAACTGAGGCCTGGAGATTTATCCAAGGTCAAAGAGAGTCAGAAATGGAATTTGAGCCCAGGTGCTTTGGTTCCATAACCACTGTTCTTCCTACTGACTTATTTACAGTGGGAGCTTCAGGTATTGAACTGGTTTTGTTGCAATTGTACACGTTATTTCCCCTTTGATAGAAGGGAAGGTATTTGGCGGGGTCAGGGATTATCCCATTTTTCATCTTCATATCCTGGGTCCTTATCAGAATGCTTTACACCTAGTCAATAATATAGACTGGACTTGTGATTTCATTAGTATGAGGAATTTCCCAGTGAGAAAACTCCCTCTACCAATACAGGTCTGTAATGGTAATGGGAATTTGAAGATCTTCCCTGCCCCTTGTATTTGCAATCAAACAAGTACTTAGCATGATGTTTCAAGTTTGTGAGTGTATCAAGTATTAAGATCCAGAACTTCTGAATCCCACAGTGGGAGGAAGTTGCTGATATAACAGGAAGGGGCAGAACAGGGAGAAGCTAATACCATATATAAGGAAAAGCCCAAGCTAGAGAGCCAGAACTGCTGGGAGTGAGCAGTGTGGAGGCTGAGCTGCTACTGCTGGAGGGAGAGAAGAACTTCTTCTGAGAGCAGCTGAGAACTTCTGAGAGCTAGCCAGTCCTTCTGAGAGCCAGCCAGAGCTGCTGAGAACTGAGAAGAACTAAGAGAATTGAGAAGAACTGAGAAATAAGAAGAGAGGATAACTGGGAGGAAGCACAACTGTGATGCTGGTACTTTGTCTGTCTATTCTGATGTTACTCTGTCAGATTTGTCTGCTGATAGAGGATGTTACTGTTGCTACAGAAGCCCTGGGATCTTACTGTTGGTTCAGAAGCCCTGAAAGAGGATTTTCTTATTGTATGTTTACAGAAATACTGGAGGAGGGTCTTGCTGACATTTTCAGAGGTCTTGGGACTATACTGATGATTTGTGTTGATTCCTCAGACCTTGTTGTTGGGTCTATGTTGATTTCACACACAGAAAGTGAATTGATGAGGATGCCTGCAATGTGCATAAATGTTATTGTGGCTTTATTAAGCTTTGTCTTCCCAGGAACAGAAACTGTGAAGGACTTGAGGTGGACCAAACACTGTGAGCTTCAATATGGAAGAGGAACCATGGAAGCTGAAAGCCTGCCTCAAGTCAAGATGAAAAGACCTTTCCTTTGGTATTTAATGCAAACTGAGAAGATCATGATTTACTGTGGCCTAGGGGTGGAGAACTTTGACCTTTACATTTAGATGATTGAGGCTTTTTGATTGAAGAGATTAAGACTATGCGACCTAGGGGTGGAGAACTTTGACCTTTGTACTTTGTGATTGAATTAAGGACTTACTAAATGACTGAGTTACCATGTGACCACTTTGGTGAAAACTATGTGGCCACTTTAGTGATAAGTTGTGAAGTTATAACATTGTGAATGCTATACTTTGATTTCTGTGAATGTTTTGCCTTAATTTACTGCTGAATAAATAGAGAATTCACTATACTATGTAATCAGAACCTTAAAGCTGTTCACAGCAGCAGTTCTCTGAAAAGCTGTGTGTGCTTGGCTTTACAAGGTCAAAACCTTCTCTGCAAGGTATAGTCAGAGAGAGAGGCCAGAGCACTAAGAAGTTAAGTGTCTTTCCTGGGTCAGATGTAAGACTAGCACTTAGGTCTTCCTGGCTTTAAAGTGAGCTCTTTACTCCCTATATACTATTTATGTCTTACACATTGAAAGTATATAATAAACGTTTTAAAAAAATTATTAGGAACCCTAGTAGGGTAGAAGAAACTAAAGGCAAATGGCCCAGTGGAGCAGCAAACTCAACTCTTAATCTTAGCTTTTAACTAAGGTAAACATTATTTTTCTTCTCAATGAGAGAATCAGACTCATACAAGCAAGGCCTAAAAACAAAGGTAAGAGGGGGTTAGAATTGATGATTTCTGAGGTTCATTCTAGTGTTAACATACTAATTCTATTTCTAAATACTTCTAAGATATTAAAGGCTCATTGTAATTGAACTGTTTTAATTAAAGTTAGAGTAAGTAGTGCCAAGGATGAGGAATATCACCTATAATGCTCAGACAAAGTTAGCCTCTGTGAGAGAAATCTGTGTTTTCTCACCTGCTTGCCTTCTTTGAGGGAAGTTAATAACATAAGAAGTCCCAGTGGACATAATTAACTTGGATTTTCAAAAAGCTTTTTATGATGTCCCATATTGAGGATGATTTAAAAGAATTCAATCACTTTAGGGGATGATGCAATGCCTGAAATTGATCCAGAATCTTCCAAGGAATAAAGAAGGGAGTTGTGGAATGGAAATTACTCGTGTGTGTGTGTGTGTGTGTGTGTGTGTGTGTGTAAAAGTGAGAGAGAGAGAGTGTCATTCAGTAAGGTAGGAAGGAGCAGGTTGAATATGTAAGATACTCCAAACAAGCTCTAAAAAAAGATAATGTCAAAGCTTCATTAAAATGACCAGTATTCAGAACAAGAG
The DNA here is from genome assembly GCA_028646515.1 of Pseudochirops corinnae. Taxonomy (NCBI): domain Eukaryota; kingdom Metazoa; phylum Chordata; class Mammalia; order Diprotodontia; family Pseudocheiridae; genus Pseudochirops; species Pseudochirops corinnae. The sequence goes on from CM053586.1 coordinate 227,286,989, forward strand.
AGCTCATGATCCCACCATCCTTTGCCCTTGTCAGACTGTAGCTGGAACCTTGGGTTTAATTCTATGTGTACTATTTTAGGAAGGCACTGATAAGTGATAGAAAGTGTCCAGAAGAAAGTGAACAAGATGGTGAAGGGATTGAATAGTGGAAGAAATAACAGAAAATGTTCAACATAAAGAAGAGAAGATTTAAATCCAATGAAATGACATATGTTAAATGCTTTGCAAACCCTAAAGTGCTATATAAATTCTAGCTGTTATAATACAACAATAATGATTAGAAGGGGGCATGATGACTATTCTCAAGTGTTTGAAACGCTATTAGATACAATAGGGAATAGACTTGTTCTGCTCCCAGAGAACAGAACTAGGAACAATAGGTCAAAACTGCAGAGAAGCAGATCTAGGATTGGTATAAGGAAAAAGTTTCTAGCAATTTGACATTTCCAAATACGAAAGAGGTTCCTTTGGGAGGTGATGAGACCCTCATTACTAGCAAGGGGTCTTGAGTGAAGCATGGATGACCATTTGCCCAAAATTTTGTAAAGAGAATTCTTGTCTAGGAATAGGTTTTGCTAAGTAGCCTCTGAGATCCTTCTAGCACTCTCTGACAATGGGGATGGGAGGGGTGAGGAGGAAACAGGTTATTCATTGGTAGAGAAGCCAGAGAAAAAGTGAAGAGAGAGAAAAGTCAGAGGAGAGAAAGAAAAGAGGTAAGGTTGATATGCAAGCAAATTCAGTGATGCATGCCATTATTTAGAAATTATAATGTAGATGATGAAAAACTCTTGAAATAAAAAATAGGGTTTGTTTGTAATCCTGCAGATTCTCCCTATGTTTAATTACCTCTCTGGTAATGCTGTGCCTAAATTGAGGAAGGGGAAACAGATTGATTAGGATCCTATAATTTCAAAGCAGTAGGCATTTTAGAGATCATCTAATCCAGCTGGTTGTTAAGGCACTATTGGTCCCTCCCCGCTTGATTCACTCCCTGTCTCTTAATGGCACAGCTTTCCCATCAAGAAAATGGATAGAGAAGCTGTCAGGTCCTTCTTTTCCTGGAAAGAAGAATGAGACTCTCAAGTACTCTGGACAATTTGTAAGAGAAGCAAGATCTAATGCTCTTAATGATTCGCTGCCCCTGGACAAAAGACTCAGTCCAGCTGTGGCTTAATCTCTTCCTAGGCCAAGAAGCCAGATGAAGCTAGAAAAAAAAAAAACTCTAAAAAGTAGAAGTAGTAGTAGTAGTAGTAGTAGTAGTAGTAGTAGTAGTAGTAGTAGTAGAAGTAGTAGTAGTAGTAGTAGTAGTAGTAGTAGTAGTAGTAGTAGTAGTAGTAGCAGCAGCAGCAGCAGCAGCAGCAGCAGCAGCAGCAGCAATAATATCAGCAAAAAAAAGTGACAAGGAATTCAGGGTGATGGGAGGCTTTATTTTTATGCTTTGAAGGTAAATTGCTCTTTAATTAAAGAAAAATCGCCCTGCAGCTAGTAAAGACACCACTAAGAAAATTAAAATAATGTAAATCGAGCTATATAAATATTTCATAAATGACACTAGAGATTTAGCTATGGATTGTTTTTAAAACCCTGCAGGTTTAGACAGCAAATCCTACAACTGCTTCTCTGAGCAGAAATTATCTACCTTTGTTCCATGAGAGAGTAGTTTAAATACAGACTCCAAAGGGGATTTCCATATTCTATAAGTGACAGGATGTTCTAACTGTTCTAGTCCCAAAGGCCACTGGATACTGAATGGAAACCTTGGTTGTCTATGATTATCATGTCTTGAATTTCTTCCAAGTAGCACCAGACACACACACTGTAGAAAACTATTTAATTTCTTACCATAGGAGACAAAGCAAAATGAAAAATACGTCCCCAGATGGAACTAATATGTGTTTATGTGTACATGCTGGCATTATATATTTGTGTTTATGTGTTTGTACACATATTCGTTTGTATATATGTGTCTGTGTGTTTTTTTTAGCTGTAACTAGCAGGATGAATGGGACTTTGTTCCAGATTGCGAATAACTGGTGGGGCATGCTTCATTCCCATTAGGCGCTACTTCCTCTTTGAAATGACCCTTATGCCAAGTGCATGCTGGTCTGTGTCTAGCAACCAAAAAAGAAATGTATGTATGACACACTTTCAAGTTTAATCTGCATCATTATTGTTACTATACTACTTTTAAAAAAGTCTAGTGTAGACGACAAAATAATAAATCAGTTCCTGTTTTGTAATATTTATTGATTTCTGAGGTATAAATGTTATACTGAAAATTTAATGATCAGCCAGTAGGAGCTGGCTCCAGCACACTCCTGTCATACACATATTTCATGTCTTGGTTCTCTACTTTCAGCTATTACCACTTTCCCTAGCTTGTGCCTAGAATGACTCTCCATCATCACAACTGTTTTTATCTCCCAGGTGAAAAGATATCCCTAGTTATAGATCTGATATTTATGCCAATGTGTGTGAATGTGAGTGTGTGTGTGTATGTGTGTAGGTGTATGTGACAGTAGTTTCAACAGGTCATGTACTGATATAAGGAGCAAAGCTTCATACAGATTCTCTCTTTTAGAAATTAATAAGCCTCCCTCTTCTCTATGTTTTAGATGTTAAATCAATTGCTTTGGGAAACAAAGACTTTTAATTAACACAGTACAGTAGTGACAATTTTTAAAGTTTATCTGACCTCCAATAAAGATCACACATCAGATCAACACTTTTGATTAGAAAGATTGCTGACTTCACAAATCCAGGTTTATATGAGATGATACAATTAAATGAACCTAGAGTTAAGAAGACCTGAATGCAAATCCAGCCTCAGACACTTACTAGCTGTATGATCCTGGCCAAGTCACTTAATCCTGTTTGCCTCAGTTTCCTCATCTCTAAAATGAGCTAGAGAAAGAAATGGCAAACCACTCCAGTATCTTTGCTAAGAAAACCCCAAAAGAGGTCACAAAGAGACAGGACTGAAAAATTACTAAACAACTAAAAATTTACTACTACCTATAATGTATTACTATTATAATATAAAATAGTAGAATATTTGCTATAAAACTATAGTACACATATGTATGTATTTATATTTCTATATATGTATCAGTTCTAGGTTATATGGTTCCTGACCTTTGATACAAACACATCCTAAGGGAGGGAATTACTCATACACAGTATGTATGTCTATGTCTTTATGTATATGTATACATATAAGCACCCAATCTATATACATATATGTATACATGTATGACCTAACTATGTGTATTTCAAACATATATACACATTTATACACACATACATGGCATCTGTATTTCTGTTGTCAGTATCATTTCTTTGGTTGCTACTAAGGAAAAACATCATAGAGCTTCTTGCAGTAAATAAAAAAGTGTTTTTGTTCTTTCTTGTTCTTGCATTTTCTACTACAGTGTATCTCCATTTTTCTAACATTTCCAAGGAATGCCAGCATAGAGGGTGATTAGTGAGAAGTATAATAATGATGGAAATCAGTCTCTTTTTTTTTTTTTTTTGGTGAATGTGTGTGTGTGTGTGCGTGTGGTGTGTTTGTGAAGTTGATTGCTGAGCACAATAGAAAGCCTTCTTTTAGACTCAATCATGATATCAGTGGAAACTAACTCTTGTATGCAAGTGATGGGAAAAAAAATCACTCCACCAAGGGAGATGAAATAACTGTAGAAGATACTTAGCCCCATAGAAGAACTCTCAGCAGTGTTAGATGGTCATGTAGGAGACCCAGGTTTTCATTTTGTCATGATGTTGCCTCAGACAAGCTGTTTCTCACTTCTGGGCCCCAGTTCTCCCATTTGCAAAATGGAGGAGGGTAAGGTTCTACTTGATGATCTCTAAGGGTGCTCCCAACTCTGACATTCTATCAATCTATGACCCAATGAAAAATTGGCAGCTACCCTGGGAAGCTCATTTGGCACTCTTACACAACCAGTATTTCCTGGAGCAGAAAAATTATTTTCCTTGAAAAAACCATCACACAAGTTCCCTACTGCTGATCCTATAACTGGTGATTGCTGGACTTCCTTCCTTTCCTTCAATCTCCTCCCAGTCTGGTTTATAATTTAAAACCTCCTGGCTAAGCTCATTTTGCCAAAGAGCTCCTGTAGGATTCACTTACAGGGTTGATTCTAGAAATTTCAAGTTCAGCAAATAGTTTCAAGGAGATAAAATGCATTCACTAAGGTTCCTTTAAAACCAGAGCCAACCTTCAAGCAAGATACAGTTTCTCAAATTTTGCAGAGGTTTATGCACATATAGGTATGTTTGCATGCATGCATGCACATACACACATATACACATATACGTATGTGTATGTATATATAGATGTACACACACATATATACATATATTTAAAGAAGAGAAATAAAACTTCACACCTATGTATGACTTCAAGGGGCTGTCCAACTCTGTGGCAATGTGTTGATATAAACTAAGAAAGCAGAGCTGTTAGTGAATAAAATATAGCCCTTAGCAGACAAGTGAGGACACAAAAGCCACACTGTATATTATATTGTTATAATGTCACCTGGAGAAATATGCTTCTACCTCAGCTTACTGTAAGGATGATGGAAAAATGGGTTTCTACTGAGTGGAGAGCCTAGAATGTTAGAATTGGGAGGAGGTGATAAGGCTATCTGGACCCAATCCTTCATTTTCACAAAGATTTCGCTTAGTCTCAGACAGAGGTGACTTTAGTAAATTCACACTGGTAATGAGGAGCAGAGCCAAGTTCAGAAGTGAAAAGAGTAATGGATTTGGAATAAGAAGACCTAGTTTTGAATCTTTGTTCTGTTGCTTTGAGTCTGTGATCTTGACCAACTCACTTTTCTTCATTGGGATTCAGGTTCCTCAAATGTAAAATGAGGAACTTTGAGGTCCCTTCTAGTCCCATTTCTATGGGCCAATAAAAGTAATTGTCAGGGCTCCCACTACACTAGGCCAGGTGTTGGCAAACCATGGCCTACAGGCCAAATCCACTCTGCTGTCTGTTTTTTTTTGTGGCAGGAGTTAATAATGGTTTTTACATTTTAAAATAAAGTTTTATTGTATTGAAAATTAAAACAAAATTCTTAGTTCCCATGAAGTATAAAAATAAGTGCCAGATTTGGCCCCTAACAGGTAGTTTGCAGATTGCTGAACTAGCCCCTACCATCACCTTCGCTAGTTCCAGTGAGCTATTTCTCATGGATCTAATAAGAAAATCCAATGAATAGTCATGAGGTCTTGGCATTGCCGATATCTGGATAGATTTATATCCACTTGCTGTGTATGGTATTTGAGAATGGATAATTACCTTCACTTACCGTATGCTAGGCTGTTCCTGCTAAATATTTACTGCCCAGAATTCTGCCCTTTCCAACCCATTTGGAACACAGGCATACCACAAGCAACTCAATGGCATAACTCACTAAGGGAGAGGGGATTATAAATCTCGAGCTTCCACTACAAATGATGCAAAAAATTAATGGAACATGAAATCAAGTAAATGGAATTGAATACCATAATTAGTTCATATTTTAATCTGTAGGTTTTTTTATTATCTGTCAACCAACTAGCAATTAAATCTGCACCATTGAGACGATTAGCTTTGTTTCAGAGAAAGTTTATCGATTCATCAAGGCAAATGAATCTGGGAATTTTCAAATGCTTAATTTTGCATGGTGTCGTGGTATATTGACTTGGCATTTTTTGATTTCGTCTTGCAATAATATAGAAACTGCAATTATTAAATATTAGAGAGTTATGCTATGCTATGAGATAACAGGCTGAATAAAGAAAACATCACTGATGCTCTCTGATTCTTGGCTTGATATTATTAGTACCCCATCATGTTAAGAACAAAGGCATGTGACCAATAAGATGGAAGATTAGACGTTTTCTCTAGCCCTCACTAACTCTAAACCACCCCTTTCTTATTTCTCTTTATCAGGTAAAGTGACAACTATTAATTTTATGGCATATTAAGAGGGTTGGTGATAAATTACCTAGACTCATCTTTGCACTTTATTTAAAACACTTGATATTGCTGCCTCATCTGTGACATCATCAGCTGTTTGGGGTAAAAGTCTCCTAAGTGCTAATCCTTCATTTACTCAATCAGCACCCCTTATTCCCCAGCCTCCAAACTCCTGCAAGGCACACAAAATGATCCCTTGTGCTTTGGGACTCACTTAAGGATCTCTTTCCTACTGCTGTGCCAATTTGCAAACATTCTCCTGATTCTGTAAACTCTGGACTTCAACTCTGCTCATCCAGTTGTCAAAGAGGGGGAGGCATGGGAGAGGATGAGCTTCCCTTCTTCCTGGGCTAGACCCTTGGTTAGGGCAGGAACTCTGTCCAGAACACCTACAAAATGGGGATAATACTCCTCTATTTAATCTGTCTCTGGGAGGCTAAGAGGAAAATACTTGAAAACTACAAAGCACTATATAATATAAGCTATATACATGTCAGAGTAAGTGTGGCCTAGTGGCTAGAGAGGCAGCCTCAAATCCGATTAAGATCTAATTTCAAGTCTGATTTTGACACTTAGTGGCTGTGAAGTCCTGGATAAGTTACTTAACCTCTCAGTGATCCAGTATTGCCCCCCCCTCTCAAACTACCTCATATTTAACTTATGTGTATTTATAGCACAAACTCCAATGCTACCATTCTAATCCCAACTTGCTATAGTAAGTTGGGTACTGTGAAGGCAGCTACTGTTTTTCCACTCAAGATATGAAGAATAACATGAAGGGGTTGAGATTGTTTTTTTCAAATGCTATTTCTGACAACAGCAGGAGCAGCTAGGTGGTACAGTAGATAGAGCATTGAGCCTGGAGTCAGGAAGACCTGAGTGTAAATTAGACACTTATTAGCTGTGTGACCCTGGGCAAGTCCCTTAATTCTGTTTGCCTCAGTTTCCTCATCTGAAAAATGGAACTAGAGAAGGAAATGGCAAACCATTCCCGTATCTTTGCCAAGAAAACCCCAAATGCAGTCAAGAAGAGTTGGTCATGACTGAACAAGTTGCTGACAATTCCCTCATCAACACCCTCCCCCATCAGCACTGAGAGAAGCAGTTGATATCAGTTAGAGTTAATGAAGGAATATTTACCAAGGTGGTGGGATAAGAGCAGTTTATATAAAACATTGTCCCAGGAGTCTAGGTCACATTTTCCCATGAGTACATAACAGAATCTAGAGGAAGGTGGGATCAAGTTCAGAGAGGCATGTGTGTGGCAAAGGGTAAACTCACAGCTCATGATTATTGGAAGTTCTTTACTTTGTGACATCCTTATAAAGTTCCCTTTAGGGATAGTAGAACTTTTCACTGAGTTCATTGTAGAGTCCTGAAGCTGTTTTTCCTCATGCTGTTGAGTTTGTCTTCAACATGACTTCAGCTACTGATTCAATAACTACTGTCAGCCACTGCTATTCTGGAGACACCCAACACTGAAGATGAGGAATCCCAAATCCTCTGACCTTTCATAGTTCACAGGGTCATCCTTCTCAGAGACATGGCTGAAGTTACTCCACGTCCTGGTTAGTTTAATATTGGAATGCCCACTTCTGAACTAGCTTGTCATTTTCCCTTTAGAGCATATCTAACTTTTCAACTAATTCTAATATTCTTTCTGCGTAGCATCATGTTATTTTACCCATTGACTTTTACCCCTTCCAAATCAAGTAAGGAACTTTTCATAAGTAATTTAGTGCCTTTTTAAATTGTTTCATTCAATAGAGTTATCAGTAATTGAAGATTTCAGAGTAGAGCATCTTGTTGGTTCCTTTGATGTATAGGATGTTCAGGAGGACTAGGACTTCTGGGGTGAGGGCTGCTCATTCATTCGTCTTTGGTGTCCACCTTTCAACCAACTCTCACCTGCAGCTACAAGAAGCTGTAGTATGCACAGTGGCCACACCTTGGTAAAAACTGCCTTGGCAGCCAGGTTAAACCAGTTTGAGGGTGCCTGTCAGTCAGTTAGGGTGATTGATTACTTCAAAGCATTGGAATGGATAGATTCCATGGATAGATTTGTTCCAACAGCCATGATCATAGCTGAAGAAGGCACTAAGGTTGTTTCAGACATCAAAAGTGCCAAGGGCATCCATTGCACCCTGGTTCATCTCCAGTTGTCTTGACTTTTGTCTTGCCACTGGACTTTGATGACTCAGGAAGAGAGAGTAAGGCTGATGACTTTGTGCATCTCTACCTCATTTAAATTCAATTCACAAGCAAGTCAAGACATCGTCTGTAATATCATTGGTTCTCTTTGAAAACAAAGGATGAACAACAGATAAAGGAACTAATCTGATTGACTCTCACTCTTACATTTATTTTCTTTACATTGAAAATATAGACCTTCATACAGATAGAGGAAGTACCTGAAAAACACCTGCAACTTTCATCCCTTAAATGTAATTTTCATATTCTAGCACAGATAACAAGGCAAGTTTTACTTTTCACCTCTTATGGGTTAAACAGAATATTTTCAGTATTCAAGATCTTGAATAGTAGGGATTATACTTGGAAATATATATCCAAGTCACCAGAATTGTACTCAGCCATAAAACATATTGGATCAACTGATGAGATAAAAAATTGTGACGGCCATTCATATTGAAGAAACACTATAAATTATCAACTTCTTATTATTAATTATTTATTATCTTTGTGGTATTTGACCCATCTCCTCCAATCTCCAGCCAGCTTGCTAAGCAATGCTTATGCAGTGAGCCTTGAACTACTTTTGCAGAATGGCTTTTTATATACTCATGCATCATGGCTTCCTATTTGGAGGTATCTAGGACACCAATTTACATTTTCCTCAAATGTGAGTTTGTGTACTTTACCTCAGGCTTGTTGTCAATGGATCTAGTTGTCTTGCCTGTGTTCTTGGTGGAGTGGGGGGAAGGGAGGGAGACATGGATTCCTGTGAATTCCATGAAGGAGCCTGATTACCTATTTGAATGGGGAGCAGACCCATACACTAGACCTCAACCCTACAGAGGGTTGAAGAGGAAATAAGAATTAGATGTTAATACTTAAGAGGGCTTCTATCTGACCCAGATGGCCTGGGGATTAGGGGTAGGGGGATGGTTATCTACTACTCTATAAAAGTCAGAATTCTTTTGGTGATTTTCATTCATTCAGTAATTCAATTTTTGTTTCCCTTCACCTTTGGGGTCCACCTTTCATCCAATGCTACAAGAAGCTGTAGTATGCACAGTGGTTACACCCTGGTAAAAACTGTCTTGGCTTAAGCATGACTGACAGGTCTAAAACCTAAAAACTAGATGTCTATTAGATATAGTGCCTAATTTGGTGCCAGGGGTAGGCAAACTCTAACCCTTAGGTCAATTCCAGTCTGTTGTCTGTTTATTCATGGCTCAAAGGATGGTTTTTTACATTGGTTTTTATATTGAAAATGAATTGACCCAAGGGCCATAGTTTGCCAACCTCTACAGTAGACCATGAAAAAAACAAATAGATCCCAAAGATGATGCTTCATTTCCAATAATATAGTAGGGAAAATAAGATATATCACCCTACCAATTCTTAAAGACCCAGTTCCAATCCTCTCTCATTAGAGCAGCCTTCAAAAACTATTCTGGCACACAAATATTTCTTTTCCTTCTCTGAATTCCTATGGTGTTTACTGTCTATGCCTCTCATTTGGTCCTGTCTCAAGGATTGTCATGAGGGATTTCTTATATTTTTATATCAAACTCTCATTTATCTCTTGTATTATCACTTCACTTTTCATATGTTTCTGATTTTTCTTCCCAATCTGGATTCTGTATTCCTTGAAGGCAAAGAATATAGCTTGAAGCTTTCTTATATCCCTGATAGTACCTAACAGAGTGTTAGACATTAGATTTATAGAGTTCTTTAAGGTTTGCAAATTGCTGTAATTGTAACAACCATGTGAAATAAGTAATGTGAAACTTGCCCTCATTTTATAACCAGGATTAGAACTGTTACTTAGTCCTCTTTTCCTTCCTTTCCACTTCATTCCTCTCTGTGAAATTTCCTCTAGTCCAGCAGTTCTCAATCTGTGGGTCATGAGCCCTTTGGGGGTTGAACGACCCTTTCACAGGGGTCACAGGGGTCGCCTAAGACAATAGGAAAACACATATTTCTGATGGTCTTAGGAACTGAGACACCACTCCTCTATCTGTCTCCAGGTAGGTCTGCCCACATACGAGTATGAAAGGGTCACAGCATTAGGAAGGTTGAGAACCACTGCTCTAGTCTCTCAAATCATGTCATATGACCCAGGTATTGCTATTTCATTTCCAGGTCCCAAAGAGTGATCCTCCCATGATTTTCTAGTTGTTTGAGAGCAAAGACTAGTCATTTGGTCATTGTATGATGTGTCTAACACACAGTAGGTGCTTCAAATTGAATCTAACTGAATATTCATTTTGAGGTTTGTATACATACATATTTGCAATCATTGTCTTCAATTCCTCTCTCCCCAAAAGGATACTTGTTTAGGTATAATTGTTGTTATTTAGTTGTTTTTTAGTTGTGTCCAACTCTTTGTGACTTCATTTGGGATTTTTTTTTTTTTTTGATGAAGACATCGGAATGCTTTGCCATTTCCTTCTCCAGCTCATTTTACAGATGAGGAGACTGAGGCAAACTGGGTTAACTGACTTCCCAGGGTCACACTGCCAGTAAGTGTCTGAGACTAGATATGAACTCAGGAAAATGAGTTTTCTTGACTCCAGGCCTGGCAGTCTATCTACTGTGCCACCTAGCTGCCTCATGGGTATAATTACTGGTGTTTATATTACTGGTATTTATTTTCCTATCTATCTATGCAAAGTACATTATTTTCTCCTTTCATTATATTCTACACGCCACCACATATTTGTACACATATTTCTGTTTTGAATTGCCTTCAGAATATTTAATATCTGTTGGATTCTGTGCCTTTTGTTTGAGGGTGTGAGCTCTTAAAAAGCCTTAGAACCAAAAAGACCTAGATTATCATCCTGGTTCTACCACCTGCCAGCTGTGTGATGTTAGGCAAATAATTTAACTCCTCTGGGCCTCACTTTCGTTATCCCCAGACTAGAGATAATTGTACTTTTGCTGTAAGGATTCCTCATTCCACATAGTTTAGTAACCATGGTAATATGCTCAGAGTTAGCAGACATTGGATCAATACCTGATGAATTGACTTTAATTGTTCAAAGAAAGGACTCTGCCTTTTCTAAAGGACTTCTTAGCTGTTAGTGGATACTAGCCATTCTTTATTATATAATTTTTAAAGAAACCTGGTACTCTTTGCTATTTGGAACTCTTATGAAGACCCCCCAAGCCAGGAGAAAGAAGGCTGCCCATTTTCTTAAAGATCAGTGAGCGCAAGGTTCTTAAGCACCAGGAAGTCATTGTATGGCTTGCTTGCTGATATAACCAATATGGTAGTTGATCCATTTTGGAAAACTCTTCAGTCCCTCTCATACATGATGCCCCCATTCCTTGAGCCCATCAAATACCTTTTGGGTGGAAGGGCATTTTGATTCTCTTGACTCCCAGATCTCTAATCCTGTGTATAGAGAGCTGCTTTCAATTATCTAGCTCCAGTCCCACTGCAAAGTGATAATTGGATTACTGTAGAGCTTTTCCCCACAGCCATTTAACACCTAATGGGGCCATCGCTATAAATTATATGTCCCTCAGCAATTTTCATACCCTAACACACTTTGAAACAATTTGCTGTTAGTTGTTTATTCCTATAAATTTGTGTTGCTTTAGCTGAAATCAGTGGAATCAGTCTCTCAAAGAGGTAAATAATTGATTCTTTTAAGAGGTCTAAGCTCATACTTTATTTTTTTCAGCCTAAGTTGTGGCTTCAATAAACTTTATGACCAGTCTGAGATAATTGTTTTCTCTTTTCTGATTTCTAGTTCTTAAAAACAACATATTTCCCATATGCCCTTTCTAACCTGTCTTATTCCCTAGTTTTGAACCTATCCTATCTGCATCAACTTGAAAGCATTAGTTTCAGTTCACATTAACAAATACATCTATTAAGCAACTACTATGCACTGAGTAGTGTGCTAAGTATTGATTATATATGGACAAAAGAGAAAAGGAAGGAAGGGGAAAGAAGAGGGAAAGAGGGAGGGAAAGGAAGGGGAGGAGAAAAAGGGGAGAAAAGAGAGGAAATGGGATGGAGGGGAGAAAAGGAAGGAAGGGAAGGAAAGGGAAGGGAAATCAACAGAAGGAAAGTCCTTGCCCTCAAGGAGTTTACATTCTGTTGTCTTTCAATAAGTTTCTTGTATCACTCTCATTTCTTTCTCCAGTTTTAACCTTACCACTTTTACTTGATTTTTAAAATACATTTTTTAGCTCTTCCAGGAGTTCTTGTTGGGTTTGTGTCTAATTCATATTCTACATCTCCCTTCAAGGATTTGCTTGTAGCTGTTTTGACATGTCTTCTTTTGAGTTTGTGTCTTCATCTTGCCTGTCATGATAGCTGTTTTTATGGTCAGATCCTTTTTAGTTGTTTGCTCATTTTCCCAGCCTGTTTCTTGACTTTGAACTTCATGTTAAAGTTGGCCTCTGTCCTCGGGTGGGGCTAAGGGGCACTGTCCCAAACTTCAGACTTTTTTGCACTATTTTCAGAACTAGCTTGTGAGGGTTTGGAAGTTTTCAATGCTTCTACAGTGTTGTCATCGAGGGAGAGGTGTAGTCACTGCTCTACTGGTCTATGCTCTGGTCCTTACCCAGGAAGGGTTCCTGATCCTTTTTAGTCACAAGTGATACTGCTACTCAGGGGCCCTGCTCCCTTGGGACTGCAAGCACTCCTCTCTGAACTGGATTTGTGGCCCAGAAGTGGGTATAGGCAATGAAGTTGCCAAACAGTGCCCTGTCCAGTGCCCAGTGCTAGCACAGGGGTCTCCTGTAATCTCTTTCTGACCACTTGCCTGATCCCTTTATCTTCTCTGGCTAAAGAACTCCTGAAGCTGCTGCTGCTGTTGCTGTCACTGCCTCCAAGGCCCATAGTTGGTGTTGCCACCACATAGTCTCCAGGCCAGCTCTTAACCAAGTGTCATAGACTTCTCTTTTCAATATCCTAAGTTGTTTTGGGCTGGACCTTTTGTTGGCTCTGCTATTTCAAAATTTGATTTGAGTTTGTATTTTAAAATTTGTTTGGAGAGGAATGATGTGTGAGCTTGGCTACTTCCTTTATTCTACCATCTTGGCTCTGCCACCTGGAAGTTCTAAGCTTACATTCTGTAGGTAATATTACATTACATTTCTTCTTTTTTCTGAAAAACCAAAGAACATAAATTTATTCAGAGAATTGATACAAATATATAACAAGAACCATATTTCCAATAAATAAATGGTCAAAGGACATGAAAAAATTTCAAATTAAGAATTATAAACTATAAATGACCATTTAAAAGCACGTTTTAAATCACTAGTGGTAGGGTAAATGAAAAAAAAGTCTCAGGTTTTACTTCACATCCTATAAATTAACAAAAATAACACTCTCTCCCAAAAGAGAGAAAAGTCAATGTCAAAGGGACTATAAAAAGACAGACACACGGGGACATTGTTGTGTATTTTGGATAACTATTCAGAATTTTGTAAGAAAAGTCTTAAACTATCTATACCTTTAAAAATTATTTATTTTATTCTGAACTTAAGAAATAAAACAAGCATTTCCATAACATAGTAGAATAGAAAAAAGATGATTGTACGTGAACTGCAAATCTATCGAATACAACTTGCTATTCCTTTTAAATATATAATAAAGTTATCTGTAACTTTGTTCCCCCCCCCAACTCCCTAGAGATGGTACCATTAGACGTGTGTGTGTGTGTGTGTGTGTGTGTGTGTGTGTGTGTATGTAAAACCATTCTATACACACTTCCACCTATCAGTTCTTTCTCTGGATGCAGATAGCATCTTCCTTTATATATTCTTTGTAGTTAATTTGGGTATCTATAATAGTGAAAATGACTTAGTCACTCAAAGTTGTTCTTAAAACAATATTGTTGTTACAGTACACAACATTCTCTTGGTTCTGCTCATTTTGCTCTTTGTTATTTTGTGCAAGTCTATCCATTTTTTCTAAGATCATCAATTTCCTCATTTATTATGGCAGAATAGTATTCCATTACAATCATACTCCACAACTTGTTCAGTCATTCCCTAATTAATGAACATCTCTGAAATTTTCTGCTCTTTGCCACCACAAAGGGAGCTCCTATAAATATTTTAGAGCCTATGGGCTCTTTTCCTTTTTCTCTAATCATCTTGGGAAACAGACATTGTAGTGGTATTGCCAGGTCAAAGGGTAGAGCACAGGCAGTTTAATAGCTATCTGATCATAATTCCAGATTGCTCTCCAAAATGGTGGATCAATTCACAGTTTTATTCCATTTATTCCTAAAAGATAGTGTGAGTACAGAGAATCCTAGAGCTGAAGCTGTGAGATGTCAGTCAGCTCATCTCTCTGAACTGTAGCTTTATCACTACCAATGAAATATCGTCTTTCTTCCTATTAAGAGAGTTACTTACTAAGAAAGTTTCTAAGAATCTAGATAATGTACTCCATTAACTCACAAACTCATAAAATGTCTGAGTTGGAAGGAACCATCTGCTACAGCAGTCTGTAGTACATACGTTAAAGGCAGCATGATACAATAGAGAGTGTGCTGGATTTAGAGTAAGAAGACTTGAGTTTGAGTCTTGACTCTATTACTAACTGGATATGCAACCATGAGCAAATCACTGTACCCATCTTGGCCTCAGTTTCCCCATATGTAAAATGAAATTGTATTGGATGGTCTCTAAGTTTCCTTACAGGTCCATACATACATCCTAGGAAGAGATGAGGTGAAGAAGCAGAAGGAAGAGACCTGTCTAAGGTCACATTTTTAATTGGTGGTAGAGCCATGACTAGTCTTTTGATTTGAATCCCATTGTTTTGTCAGCGATGCCATGATTTTTCTTGATTTATCCTATTTTCTCTTATTTTTAAATCAGAAAGATTCTATAGCTGTGTACTTACACCTTGACAAAAGGGACTGACGTCTATTTACCCATAAACACTGAAGTCATAGCTGATCATCTGAGTCATACAAACAATTTTCCTAAGATGCACTCTCAGCCAGCTCTGTACTAGACTGATGTACCTTGATTCTCTGTAGCCTGGCCTCTACCCTCTTTTCTGGCCAGTGATTTCATCTCTTTGGCTCTTTTGGTGGGCTTATCATCAGTCAAGAAACATGTATTAAGTTTATTATGTGCCAGATGCTGTGATAATGGCTGGGGATATAATGAAAAGCAAAAATATGGTGTCTGCTCCCAAGGATCTCATATTCTAATGTAGAAGATAACATGCAAACAAGAATCTGCATATAGGATATATACATATCTCAAGAATCCTGGTAGATTTTTCAGTTTTAATAGCTTAAAACTGCAACAAGATTTTTGGGACACCATGTATAGGGAGTGTTGATGGGAGCTAATCTCAGAGGAAAGGCACCAGGGTGGTAGGACGGAGAGTGAACTGAAAAGGGCCTACTACAGACTGTGGGGACTAAGTGGAGTCTTTAAGGAAGCTACAGGCACCTAGTTGACATGGTAGTTAAGAATGTGTTGACATAGTAGTTAAGAATTCCTGAAGTTAAGAATGTTTGAATTCAAATCCTGCCTCAGACACTAACTTTGTGACCTTATGTAAATCAGTTAACCTCTTTGGGCCTCACCTTCTTCAATCCACCAAATGGAGATAATACCACCTACCTCCCAGAGTTATTTATGAAGATAAAATAAGATAATATCTATAAAGTATATTGAAAAATTTAAAGTGTCATCTAAATCTTAGCTATTATTAGTATTATCATAATTAATTAGTACTAGTAGAAGTAGTAGTAGTAGTAGTAGTAATAGTAGTAGTAGTAGTAGCAGCACTGAAGCCAAGGAAACTAGGGGGTAGAAGTGAGAATATTCAAGAAATGAGGGATAACAGGAAAGCCAATGTTGCTGAAATACATGGAGAGGCATAAAGTATAAGAATACTGGAAAGATAAGAAGGGGCCATGTTATGAAAGACTTTAAATGTCAAACAAAGATTTTTTTATTTAATCCTGGAGCTAACAGGGAGGCATTGGAATTTATTGTGTAAGGGGCAGGCATTGTGTGAAGTGATCAGAAGATCACTTTGGCAGCTAAGTGGAGGTAGCAAGGACCACAAAGCTATGTAAAGTTTGCACAGCCTTGTACCTACCCCCTCTTTCTCCATTCTTCATCTCACTTCAGGCATATAACAACCCTGTGAAGTAGGTACAAACAGGTATTATTAATCCCATTTTATACATGAGCAAACTAAAGCCAGAGAGGAAAATAGGTCAGAAAAAAAGAACTCTGAATAAGGATTCTTGATTGTTCTGATCTATTTCTTCCAAGGTTCTTTCCTTAAATACTTTTGCCTTCAATTTCTTCCCTAATTTCTGTGTGTGTGTGTGTGTGTGTGTGTGTGTGTGTGTGTGTGGTGCTTTGTACGCAATGTGTGTATGTGGGGTGTGTGTATGTTCATCTTCTCCCACCTTCATGACTTTTCACAGACTGTCCTCCATTCCCGGAACCCTTTCTGTCTTCACCTTTGGCTCTTGGAATCCTATAGAGGTTTTCCCATGGTTACATATCTAGTGTGAGAGGTGGGATGTGAACCCTGGTCTTCTTGACTCCATGTCCAACATGCTAACTTCAATCCATCTTCGCTGATTCATTGGAATGTAGCTTTGGAATTGGAAAGGACTTCAGAGGTCATAACCTTTACTTCCTTTGTTTTTTTTTTTTTTAAAGAAGTAGAAACTATAGCATAAGGACAACGTTTTTTAATGATTTATTCAACAGCATATAGAAATGAAGGGCAGTGTTAGAATTTGAACTCACCTCCTTTATTTCCCAATCTACTACTCTTTCTAGTGCACCACCTCGCCTCCATGTTTCTACAGTATCCTAGGACACCTTTAAGTGACCTTTAAGTAGCTTCCATCAAGCCATCATTTTGTTTGCCATGACTGCTTCTTCTAGGCCTCCCTGAAAGACAGAGTTTTGGTTGATAGCCATCTTGTCTTGGTAGTCAAGATAGCTTATTTTTATCTAGACTCAGTTCTTGCTTTTTTCCCTTTTTTTGTAGGGGGGAGGACAGGGCAATTGGGGTTAAATGAGTTGCCCAAGGTCACATGGCTAGTAAATGTTAAGTGTCTGAGGCCAGATTTGAATTCAGGTCCTTCTAACTCCAGGGCCAGTGCTCTATTCATTGAGCCACCTGGCTGCCCCCTAGACTCAGTTCTTAATGTTACAATTTATACCTAAGTCAACAAATAATTCTTTTCAAATATTCTCCCCTCCTGCTAAAATATTTGTCTCCCTGTGCCACTTTCTTTTATGTCAACCAGCTATCTAGGTTCTCAGATTTGATTAGCAGATTGAAACCCTTCCTTAATAATGACTGTTAATTTTCTTTTCTTAAAAGAACATACATTTGAATACATACATATGTTCATTTATCAGATATCCAAGAAGGTGTCTGGGAGTTCTGTGTGTGGGACATGAATAATTTTGTGAAAATGTGGGTGCCAATTGTGTGATATATCCACCCAGCTTTATAAAACAAAGTAAATGATTACCATCAATTACAATAACATCATTTGACAAGCCTGCAATTAATCTGCTGCTCTTCAGATAACTGTTGCTGCACATTGCCAGCGAAAATGCCAGGCATTAATTGACTCATCACTATCGGCAGTGATAGATGGTGCAGATGGTAATTCGATTATTCATCTTCAACAACGTAAATAAACTTGCTAGAAATCATTCTTCAGGCTTCCCTCAAAGGATCCTCCAGCACCCACTAACAAAACACAAATATGTTCAAGCATGAGAAATGATGGGAGTTTAGTTAATGCAAAGGCTCAGATCTGTCCAGGAAACTCCAGAAATACATCATAGTCTGTGCACAAAATGTATACAACAGAAGTTCTTAACATGGACCCTGTGCTTTCAGATGGAACATGAACTTGAATGTGAAATAAATTACATCTTTTTTTCAATATATCTGGTTTCCTTTGCAATCCTATATATTTCATTTTATGCATTCACAAACATTATTTTGAGTGGGGGTCATAGGTTTCACTAGCTTGCCAAAGCAGGGCCTAAGACACAAAATAAGATTAAGCAAAACCTCTGGAAAACATCCAAAAAATGGAAAGTGTCTTGTAGATCATTGAATCTAACTCTGAATAGTGAGGCAGAAAGATCATTGAGTTTTGAGTAGGTGAACCTGAGTTCTAATCCTGACTCTGCTACTTACTACATATGTGGCCTTGGAAAAATCACTTGTCCTCTCTGGGCCTCAGTTGCTTTATCTATAAAATGAAGGACTCCCTCCAAGGTCCCCTCTAGCTCCAAATTAATGAACCTTACAATTTTCCTTTTATATATAGGGAAAGTGGGGCTCAGAGATATTAAAGTGATATATTCAAGCTCACATAGCAAGTTAATAACAGCCAGATTTAGATACCACTTCTCCTGGTTTAGATTCCACCACTTTTCCTACTACATTAGACTGTTCTCTTACAGTCCTGCATGGTGTTCTATATGATAATCAGACAAAACTTCTCCTTGATTAAGATATTCTCATAGTTTAATTTCTTTTCCAGGCCACTAAGGTGCCCTTCTTTAGTCCAGTAAAGCTTTATTAATTCATACTTCACTCATTTGAATTTTAAGACAATTTAGACAGTGATCAGACTTGTTTGCTTTAATAATTCCATTCTCCATTTGGGAATATAAGTTAATCATATAAACCAGACTATTCAATATGCCAGAATTTAAATTCTCAATAGAAGGGCTTGTTTTTAGGTACCCTCTAGTACCTTAGAAGTAACCATTTGCATACTCCTGGCAAGCTAGTTATAAATCATGCTTATTTATTCATTAAAAAGCAGGCAATCTATAAGAACTTCTATGAGGCTATGTGCTAGCCTTCTTGAAAGCAATATGAACTTGAAAGTAATAAAACTATGTTTCTTAATATAGACACGCACACATACATGGAAGAAATCTCAAAAGCTTTAGTGCAGTTCTTATACTTTAATAACTTAAAACCTTTGCTAAGATTTTTGGGACACTGTATATAACTAGACAGAGAGAGAGAGAGACAGAGAGACACAGAGAGAGGGAGACAGAGAGACACGCACAGAGACAGAGAGAGAGAGACAGAGAGAAACAGAGAGAGAGAAAGATAGAAAGAGGGAGGAAGAGAGGGAGGGATGGAGAGGGAGGGGGGAAAGAAAGAGAGAGAGAGAGACAGAGAAAGAGAGAGAGAGAAAGAGAGAGAGAGAGAGATGGGAAGATAAATAAAGGACAAATAGGATTGAAAAGTTCACTATATTAGGCAGGATTTTTTTTACAATTAATTTGAGATTTTACTCTGTTTCCCAAGTAACCCCCAAAATACTGTATCTCAAAATCCTTAGTGCATTTGAAGCTTTGAAATCTTTGATAGCTTCTAAAGGACTAAGACTTTTGGGATGCCCAGCCTACTGATCTCCACTGTAGAATCAAATTATAGACACCGAGACATAACAGGTTCATTTATCAATACCCATCACTGGAACATGAGAGGGTCTTATCAGTAAGAGCCATGGTCATCCACAAAGTAATATGAATAGACAAACAAACAATACCCTCCTCCTACCAGAAAAAGAAACTAAGAACAGAAAACGACCAAAATGGATGAAGAATGAACGCTGTTCGTTGTGCCCATTTGGGTGGGCAGCCTATTGAGTTAGTCCATCAGTATAAATATCTTGGATAGGCACTGTAGATATCCCAGGAGGAGATCAGATTGAATCACACTAGAGAAATTACACAGAAGCTTTGATGATCTCCAACTACTCCCTGCTGCCAAAGTCTATCTTTTCAATATCAGATTTGTCCTCATTATGCTTTGTTGCTATAGATCATGGAACAGCATAATCTCAGAAGAATCAAAACTGTAGATGGCTCAAATGACAATGAAGATGTTTATGGTGGGGCTACATTGGCTAGAACACAACTGTGATAAAAGAAGCATCATAGCAGATTATCAAGGCCATGTGTTACTAGAATAGGAGAAGGGCCAATCATGTAGTGAAAGTGAGGGATAGCAGTTTAAATAACTTATACATAGAGAGAGAAATGTAGAGACAGAAGAGAACCCAGGGCAGAGCCTTAATCTACAAGATCAACAGTTAAACATGATGAACTGGCAAAGAAGTCTTAGTAGGTATGGTAAGCCAGGGAGGAAAAGAACTGGGAGAGAATAATGTCACACAGAGGAAAGAGAGTATTCAGAAGGAGGTGGTGATCAAGAGGTCAAAAGGCAGCCGTGAGATCAGGAACAATGAGGGCTAAGAGAAGAACATCAGAATTGGTAATTTAGAGATCACTGGTAACTTTACAGAGAGCAGCTTCGATTGAGTAATGAGGTTGGGCATCAAATTGCAAAACGTTAAGGAATGAATAAGAAGAAAAAAAGTAGAGACAGTGAGTTGAGGTGCTTTTTCTGGGAGGAGTTTGACTGAGAAAAGGAGAAGAAATATAAGATAATGAGGTCAGTGTGAGTGTGAGTGTGTGTGTGTGTGTGTGTGTGTGTGTGTGTGTGTGTTTGATAGGTTCTAGTGAAGGTTTTTAAGGACTGGAGAGACTTAGGCATGTTTGAAAGTAGTAAGAAAAAAACCAATAGGTTGGGAGAGATTGGAGATAGAGATGGAAGACAATTTAAACAGTAATCTGCTAGAGAAGATGAATAGGGATGGGATCAAGGCACATATAGAGGGACTAGCTTTGGGAAGAAGGGCATCCTTATTGCCAGAGACTTGAATAAAGGAGGAATATGTGGACAATGTTGACATGAAGAGAAAGAGACAAGAGAGAGTACATGGTATGTGCTTTGCTATTACAAAGTACTCTTACAAATATTATCTCGGGGCACCAAAGGAGTGATCAAGCAATTGGCTAAAAATTGAAAAATAGAAACTAATAACAATACTATTTATAAAAGAACTTTGACTTGATAATCACTTTTTAGTTTAATTGAAAGAGAAATAGGTTTAACTGGTGACCTGCTTAGCAAAGATCACCCCACAAATTACCTTAGCTTAACAAATTCTACTTAGCTTTTCCTGGAGTCACACAAAGCCATCCATCATTTACAGGAACACATGTAAAATCAGTCACAAATTTTGCCATTTGACATGCATTAAAATTGGGTCCTGTGATATACATGTGACCGGTG